>CAJNDT010000224.1:2226566-2607374 GCA_905221615.1 Symbiodinium sp. CCMP2592
AAAGCTGACCAATCCAGATGAGCCTTGGAGCACGAATATGGAGGTCACGCAGCTCAATGCTAAGGGAAGCCGGGTGCCAGCAAATACGTACATATACGCACATACATGCATAACCTACCTACCTACCTACCAAACTCCAAACAACACCAAAAGCCCTCCTGGCTCAAAGCTCCTGGCTCACAGCCAAAAGGACGTGGCGCCCTGGGAAGCCGTCTCTGACGTCAGCTGCGTCTTCTTTCTTCGGGCTCTGGCCTGCAAAGACTTTAAACCCTAAACCCCCAAAACTTGCGCGCAGGGTTTCGAGGTGTGAAGGAGCCTGGAAGGTTCGGGTTCTGTATGACGGATTAAGGCTCCAGGGTTGAGTTGAGGACTGCAGGGATTTCAGCATGCGAGCCCTGAATCCTAAACCGCAGGAGGTTTGCTTCGGGCTTGGCAGTTGAGCATTTAAGCTTGGGGTTTGCGGTTGTAGAAGTCTCACGTTGATAAACCCTTAAGCCTGAGACCTTGAAGCACCTACAATGAAATCCTACGTCCCGCCTCAGTATGACCCCGAAATCCCCAATGTTGACGCTCAGTATGGGAGCTTCTTGACACCATGAGTCTGCTGTGCTGGCTTTTGTGCACTGAGAATGCTACTACATCGGGTCTGAATTATTCAATCTCTCTGAACCCTAAACCCCTGCCCAACTGACTGAGCAAAAGTAACGTCCATAGGGTTTATGGGTTTAGCGTTGAGGGCTGAGGGTTTTGCAACTCTACTTGTAAGTACCTACTGGTTCCCTTAATCCTCAAAGTATAGTACGGCCTTATGCCTATGCCCAGACCCCCAACCCTAAACCCCCAACCCGAAATCCTATCCAACCTATGGGTTTAGCTCGGGATCGGTCTCATGGTTTGGAGACCCCAAAGAGCATGGGGCTTTGGGCTGAACACTCTTGTAAACCACATTATACCCAGACCCCCGGGAGGATCCAAAACGTAGATCCCTTAATGGGGGTTCCGGTAAAGTACCCTTAGAAGTATAGGGTCCCAATTAAGGGATCCACTCTCTAGATCCTTTCGGGGGTCTGGGTATAAAGCCTGCAAAAACTCCCTTTCGAAGCTCAAAAGCTCCTGCAAAGCCCCTAAAAAACGCGCAAAAGCCTATGAACAGAGTGAACTAACGGCACACCCCGAAAAAAGTTTAGGGTAAACCCGAAACGCTTCATTGAATAAGAGAAACCAGGTAACCCTGCCAGCTGGCGGTGGGGTCGGGGCCCTCCTGGGTGGCCTATTTGGGGGGGGGGGGGGGGGGGGGGGGGGGGGGGGTGGCAAACCACCCAGCCACCTCGAACTTGGGTTTAGGGTTTAGGGCTTTGGGGGTTTAGGGTTTAGGGGTGAGGAGCCACGGGGTTTAGGGTTTAGGGGTTTGGGGGTTTAGGGCTTAGGGGTTTGAGGTTTAGGGTTACTTGGAGGATCATGGGACTTAGTAAGTAAGGTTATAAGTACCCTAATTGGGGTTATAAGTAATTATAACTATAGTTACCCTATTTATAACCCCAATTACTAAGTCCCATGACCCTTTAAGTATAGGGTTGACTTTATTACAGTACCGGTCCCGGCAAGGACGAGTTCCGGCGCCGGGTCCGAAGGGTGGCCTTTCGCGATCGATTGCGAGGGGTTTAAGTGCCGACCACCCACACGAAGTGCACGGCCTGTGGGCCTATGCCTTGCGTTTAGGGCTTAGGGTTTATAGATTTGTTGGGGTAATTTGGGCCCGTATAGTACTCCAATGCACTCGAAGTTGCACTGTCGCAAGACATTTTCGCCCACGCGCAAGTCCACTGCAAACCCGAAACCCGAAACCTTGAACCCGAAACCCTAAACCCTAAACCCCTAAACCTTAAACCTGCACTCTAAACCCTAAACGCTAAACCCCTACACCCTGAACCTAAACCCTAAACCCTAACCCCAAAACCCTGAACCCCTAGTTCCTACACCCTAAACCTTAAACCTTAAACCCTAAACCCTCACCCCTAAACCCTCACCCTAAGGCTCAAAATAGCCCAAAGCCTTATCTAGTATGGTCTTTGGGCCCAAAAGCCTTAAAATATGAGTCCTTAGAGCCTAAGGGTTGCGTAAAAAAAGAAAACGGTGGCAAGGCCTCGACCTGGAGCTCCTCCCGGCGTCGTGTCGCCTGCGACGCTCTGGGATCTGATGTTTTTTGTTGGGGGGTACTTGGGTTGGTTTTGGATTTTGGTGTTTCTTTTTGTTGAACGCCTTTTTCCGTCTGCTCGATCTGTCCTCGTGGATTTTGGGGGTTTAGTGTTTAGGGCTTAGGGTTTTGGGGTTTGGGGTTTAGGGTTTCGGGTTTAGGGCTTAGGGCCTTTAGGGGTTTAGGGCTTAGGGTTTAGGGTTGGTTAAGGGTGTAGGATGTACGCGATCGGCCAAGCGGACTCTAGAGTTTTGGGTTGAGGGCCTCCCCTCTCGGATTTCGAAGCCCCAGGAAACGACTAGTGGGGAAAAGAGGGGCTGCAGTAGGGGTGGAGCATACGAAGGTCCTTCCTCTACCTAAACCCAGAATAGCCTACCTTTTTAGGGTTCCTTATTATGATTTCTTTATAGAAGTCCTTAAAAAGGTAGGTTATTCCGGCTTAAGGTATACGCACAGAATCTTACCGGAATCTTGCGGGCGCCATGATCTTGTCGTCTCCAAGAGGTTCAGCGAGGCCGAAACTTTATTGAACCTCCTTGAATCACTATTTCGTGTAAGATAGGGGGCCTTAATAGTTAGAATAGGGATTGGGTGCATATTACACCATAACTAGAATTAAGGAGCCCCCAAAATAGTATAGGAAGTTATTTGGGCCCCTATATTATCCTCCCTATACCTCTCGGTCTCAGGGGACCCTCTGCAAACAGGAAGATCTGTACTGGATCTGCGACATAGGAGTGGAAAACGGGTTCCTTGGCGCATATGACAGGAGAAATACAGTGGGGAACCCGAAGGAATAGTAATTACTACTGATTGTTCAGGCGCTCTGAAGACGCCTCAAAACCCCTGTAAAAGCCTTCAGCGCAACAAACCCTACAAAACAATCGAAGCTTTCCAGTGGGTCTATACCTAACATCGTTAGATTGGGAAAATGTCAGGAATGACATTGCCAAGTATTCAGGCTCCTATAGTCCAAAGAATAATCTTGCAAGCGCACAAATCTCCCTGCCTGCTCAGCAGAACAGAAGTGGCAGTGCGAGCACGAATCACCTTTGAAGCAGCCACCTGCAACTGCGGTGCTGGTTGCTATAAGGTACATCTCCTCCCAAAACCCTACATCTCCGACCCTTAAGCCAAGTAAGGTTTGACGCCTCGGCTCAAAACTGCTTTTCCGGCATTATGCTACTAGAAGCATGGCAGGGGCTTTTAAAGGAAGCATACGAGTAGAAGAAGGCAGAGGATAACTCCAGGGCCCAGCAGATCCTAAACCCTGTTATTGTGAATGTCATTACTATTCTTGCTGTTGTTCCAATATGATGTATTAAAACTAACGTAGTGAAACAAAACGAAAAACTAGCTATGCTAGCTTTCGTGATTTTAGTAGTAGTCGTCGTCGTAGTGGTAGCAGTAGCAGTACAATTACTGTTACCGTTATTATTATGACCCTAAACCCTAAACGGAGCCATTGTAGAACGGTTTCTGCCGGCTCCACGGAACTTGAATGCTAGGACTACATAGGAATCTCAAGAACAGCACTACTGCCTATTGTCAGCTGGAGAAAGAGCAAAACTATATTATTAATATACTTCTCGAGTATCCATGAAACTAGAACTACTTTGCAGCACGAAGAAGCATACACCCTAAGCCCTAACCCGGTTGAAGGGTTTCGGATTTAGGGTTTATATATATATATATATATACATATTATATATATATATATATATATATATATATATATATTATAAGGGTTTCAGCTTATGGTTTAAGGGGTTTCAGATTTAGGGTCCAAGGGCTTCGGATTTAGAGTTGAAGGGGTTTCTGATTTCGGGGTTCGGGTTGAGGCTTGGTTCAGTGTCTTTGTGGCTATACGTGCGGCGAATACTAGGGCGACCTGCTTGTCCAGAACGCTTCAAATGGGAGTTTCCGAAAATTAGGGGTACCTTATTTGGGGGTCCTTACAATAGGGATCCTTCTACTTAGGGCACTATATTAGGGTCCCCCATTTTCGGAAAGTCCCAAATCTGAAGGCCTCCCAGACATCGCAAGCCCTCTCCCTCCCCATCCCCCGCGGCCCAGCAGCCGACCTTTGCGCAAGGCAAACGCCACACACGGGTGACAGGTGCCCATGAGATGCATTTGCATCTTCTCCGGAATGGATCGGACCCTCGGCTCGGCAGGGGCTCTTTAAAGGCGACTCTGAGAGCTCTATACCGGCTCTTTGAAGAATAACAGAAGGCCTATGAATTGATAGGGTTTAGGGTTTAGAGTAAGGTTCTCCCGGGGATGGATTGGAACCTGAGTCCACTGAGGTTTCTGGGCTTTCGTTTTCGAACAAGCTGCTTCGTTCTCGGGGCCCTCCTCTGAGAACCCTCTAGTTGCTATGCCTTCTTCAGGAGATTGTCTACAGGCACGTGCACGACATGTCCTTCTATCCTAATCCTCAGATCGCGAAGCTTTCCTGAAACAGTTTAAAAGCCTAACCCTAAACCCTACTGGAAATTTGTAGTTCAATCCAAAAGCAGTTCAAGCCCGAAACTTTCTCCATGGGACGTACGCGAAGTTGTTCAGGAGCTTGGCATATTCGTCATGGGCTTTTACTTTTAGCTGTCAGGCAATTTGGTGAGGCGTTTTCGAAACTCATGTAAGGATTTTGCAAGGCTGATACACAATGAGCCTTAAAAGACTTGGGGTAGAAACGGGTTTGCTGGATTCTTGCTAAGAAACCTAGTCTAAGTTGTCATGAGGGGATCTCAAGCAAAAAATGGCTCCTTAATACGGTAACTCACACTAGGTTCCTTAGCAAGAAAACAGTTCAAGGCCTACACCAGTTCGAGGATTCAGACTAGGGCCCCTGCTTTGCGAATCATTTCGGCTGCACTGGCCATGTAGGATTTCGCAATCGCACTAGATCCTAAACACTAAATCCTAACCCCTAAACCCCACACCCTGAACCCTGGACCCCAAAGCTTGCTTCGGCTCGTTCTGCCATAGAGGGCAAGTGAACACAGGGCCAAGGTTTGCGGCTGAGGGTTTGGGGGTGAGGGTTTGGGAACTGGGGTTTCGGGACCGTCCCAAGTATTGCCCGTCCCCGTATCTGCCCGTACACCCAGCAACCCGCAACCGGAAAGCCCAAAACCGTTAAACGGGGAATCTGGCAAAATCCTTTTAGGAAGTACAAGTTCTGCCAAACAGTTCAAATCCTACCTAAAACCGCATCCAAAACCCGGGAACCAAAAAAAAAAACACGTGCACACACTTCGTGCGCGCCGTGCTCTCACGTGCTCAGGTCAGTCCAACAGTTCAATCCAAGCTGGACCCAAAACCCCGAATTACTGAACCCTGAACCCTGAACCTTACCCCGAAACCGTCAACGTCATTGTAGAACAGAAACACTGTGTGAAAAAGCCTGCTCAAAAAAATCTTCCCTTCAATGTGAACGGCGTTCTAGAAAAAGACACAGATTGAAACAGATAGTTCAAGAGAACACTTAAACCCTAAACCCCTAAACCCCTAAACTCTAAACCCCCTAAACCCTCTAAACCCTAAACCCCTAAAGCCCTAAACTCTAAACCTTCTAAACCCTAAACCCCTAAAGCCTAAAACCCCTAAACTCTAAACCCCCTAAACCCTCTAAACCCCTAAAGCCCTAAAGCCCTAAACTCTAAACCTTCTAAACCCTAAACCCCTAAAGCCCTAAACCCCTAAACCCCTAAACTCTAAACTCTAAACCCCCTAAAGCCCTAAACCCCTAAACTCTAAACCCCCTAAGCCCCTAAGCCCCAGACCCCCAAAACCCTCTAAACCCTCTGAACCCTAAACCCCTACAGCCCTAAACCCCGTAAACTCTAAACCCTCTAGCCCTCTAACCTAAACCCCTAAACTTTCAACCCTCCAAACCCTTCATTGCATTCCGGGCGGCACAGCGGATGCCTTTTTCTTCTTCTGGGCCCGGGCTCTATCCTCCATCGGGCCCGGCGGCCTGGGTCTGGCTTTAAGGCTTTAGGGACTTCGGGCTTTTGGGGTTTGGGGACTTAGGGGTTTAGGGGTTTGGGGGTTTAGGATTTAGGGGTTTAGGGGTTTGGGGGTTTAGGATTTAGGGGTTTAGGGGTTTGGGGGTTTTGGGCTTTTGGGGTTCAGGGTTTAGGGCTTTTGGGGTTTAGGGTTTAAGGCTTTTGGGCTTTGGGGTTTGGGGTTTAGGGTTTGGCCTGGCTCTGGCTTACTTGGAGGGTCGGGGGGGTTCCCGTTGAAGGGGCTCCTTTTAAAGGGGTCTATAGGGGCGACTATAAGGGATCTATAAGGGTAGTATAATGTCGGGGGACTTAGTAACTGGTTATTTTAAGGGTTCCTTAAGGGACCCTTTAAGGGGATCTATAGGGATTCTGTAAGGGTTTAGGGTTTAGGGGACTTAGTAACTGGTTATTTTAGGGACTTATAAGTACCATAACCCCAAGTAGGGTTCCTTTTAGGGTACTTATAAGTCTACTTACTACCTACTTACTAAGTCCCCCGACCGGTTTAGGGGTTTCGGGGTTTTGGGGTTTTGGGGTTTGGGGGTTTTGGGGTTTGGGGTTTAGGGTTTAGGGTTTGGGGTTTAGGGTTTGGGGTTTAGGGTTTAGGGTTTGGGGATGTTTGGGGTTTAGGGTTTAGGGTTATTCGGTTTTGTGTTTAGGGTTTAGGGCGTGGGGTATTGAGCTTCAAGGTTTGAGAGTTCAGACGGCCTTGTTCATAGCGCTTTCGACTGTTTTGTCAAGGAACTATACATCGCCGGGCCGAAAGTTTCGACCCACTTGTGCATCATGTTACACACAGGCTCTTGCGGAGTAGCGGAGTACCTCAAAGTTTCGTTTGCCCTACGCAGGGCAGCGGAGTAATTACTACCCCGTTTTAAAAATATAATACTTTTTAGTTCCGGCGGAGGCCCCAAGGCTCACTTGCGTCAGGAGTCTATGGGGATGAGGGTGGAGGTCCATGTCTTGTAGCATGTTGAAGCTAGTGGGTCGAACTATCGGCCCGGCGCAGCCTCCATTTTCGAGGCAAGAGTCCCCTCCTTTGCAGTCCTGGTGAGAGCTAAGCCCCCGAACACTTTCACCCTGGTGTTGCTTGGGCTGGACTCTGGCACCCAAAATTGACGCTGCCTCACCGGGACCTTTTCTGTTCAGCAAACCTCGCCAAACTTGTTGCTGTGACCTCATGACCTCCTTCAGGTCCCCTTTAGACAGCCATCCCCGTCTAAGAAACGATTCAGGAGGCATCGCCGGGCCGAAAGTTTCGACCAACTTGTGCATCATGTTACACACAGGCTCTTGCGGAGTAGCGGAGTACCTCAAAGTTTCGTTTGCCCTACGCAGGGCAGCGGAGTAATTACTACCCCGTTTTAAAAATATAATACTTTTTAGTTCCGGCGGAGGCCCCAAGGCTCACTTGCGTTAGGAGTCTATGGGGATGAGGGTGGAGGTCCATGTCTTGTAGCATGTTGAAGCTAGTGGGTCGAACTATCGGCCCGGCGCAGTAAGGGGTTTCGTAAGGGGCGATGGGGTTGTTTTCTAAATGTCCATGGGTTCTAAAGGCCCTTATAGTATTACAAGGGGTTTAGAAAGGCTTTAACAGTCTAGGCTTCAGGGGGGCTTCAACGATTAAGGCTTCTGGGCTTTAAGGGCTTGACGGTTTGGCATGTCGTGCTTTTGGGGGCCGTAGGGCTTAGCGGCTTAGCGACCCGAATTGAATACACTCCGCGGGGGATTTCCCAACGAACTGCCTCCAGTCCCGAAGCCAAAGATGTTCAAAGTAAGCCATAAGCCTAGGGTTTAGGTTTTCTATAGTTGGACCCTCACTCGACTGCTCTTCGACAGTGAGAGGATCCCTTATAACAAGAAAGCAGAACTCTAAGAGAACCCAACAGCCACAAAGACCATCCCCAGGAGAGGCGGCCTCAATGTAAATCAAAGCAGTTGCCGGCTTCTGAACTACATCATGCAGAGGGTTTAGGGTTGAGGGTTCCGGGTTTAGGGCTTAGGGTTTCAGGGTTTAGGGTTTTTTGGGGTTACGGGTACAAGGTTTAGGGCTTTCAACTGAATCCCATTTAAGATTTGGGGTTCACCTCTTGGCCTCCGGCAAACGAAAGCCAAATTGGGCAGCCACTCAGATTGCCGAGACCCTAAACACAAGACCCTAATCTGCCTAAAAGCCCCGGAACCCTGAACTCAAAAATGTTCGGCCTCCCTTAAAGGAACCCTGAATTCCTCCAAAGGGAACCCAAGCCCTAAACCTGAGCCGGTTGTAGCGAACCCCAGAATGTTGGAATACGGACTTAGGATGAGGGTCTCGGGGTGAGGATTTAGGACGATTAGTGCTAGGATCCATCTACTTTTCCTTAAAGGCATGAGGATGGCCATGTTCCTTCTTTCTGGCTTCTACTGTAGCTGAGCGCGCAGCAGTGGGGGAGGAGCGAAGTAGGAACGGTCAAGCTGTCCAGGATTTTGGTCCTCGTCTAGGCTTCAGCGTGTAGGGAGAACCCAATACACTTGAATTACCGCGGTATAGGACGAAAGTTTGACCTACTCGCGGGTTCACAGGACAGAGGTCCCGATTCCCCAAGAAATCTCTGATGTATCAAGGAATAATTCTTTCAGGGTCACTCTGTAATTTTCAGGTATACTCCGTAATCCAAGGATTTTGGTATTTGGTCCTCAAAATCCCAGGTTCAGGGCTCATCACACCCTCATTACGAACAACCTGAATTAAGTTCCTCCCAGAAGACGGCTCCCTGGAGGATCATGAGACTTGGTAGTTGGGGTTATAAATAAGGTAACTATCGCTATAACTACTTATAACCGCAATTAAGGTACTTATAACCTTACTTACTAAGTCCCATGATCCTGCAACTAGACCCTAAGCCCTTATAGTACCCCTACAGATCCCTTAAAGGGACCCTTATAACCTTACATACTAAGTCCCATGATCCTCCCCAAGTACTTGCGGCCAGAGGCACCCAATAAACAGTGGCGGCACCGGCTCCTGCATTATTAGCGAGCTTCAATTGGGGCTACGGGTAACTACCCCTAAACCTTAAGCGGTTTAGGGTTTAGGGTTTAGGGTCCTGAACCATTCACCTGAAAACCCTAAACCCCAGACGCCTCTGCCAAAGCAGCCACCACTCGCAGTTCTCAAACCCGTTCGCCCAAACCCTGGCTTTTTCGGTGTTTCTATTTTACCGTCATAGATCCCCGACTAGTCGAAGAGCAACCACTCCCCCAACACCCTGCTCAATCCCCGTACCGCCATAAACTTATCAAGGGGGTTTACTAGGGGAATGGACCTGTAATCATTAACGGAACCTTCAGGTGGATTGTCGGCAAATTTTGCCATCAACGGCATCTTAAAGGTTCATGGGTAATTATAACTAGGATAACTATACTTATAATCCATATTAGGGACAACTCCGCCCCAATCGTGCCTTGCTTCGTGATCCACATGCCTGCGGAGGTGCCCTGAAACTTTCCAGGCGCCTGGCCGCACCTTGGCTTTGGGGAGGGGTTGGGGTTTGGGGGTTTGGGGTTTTGGGGTTTAGGGCTTAAGGTTTATAAGTAGGGCTTTAGGGTTTAAGGGAGGGTTTTGGGGTTAGGGCTTTCGGGTTTAAGGCTTGAGGCTTTGAGGGTATAGGGTTTAGGGCTTTGGGCTTTGGGGTTCTAGGTAGGGCTTTGGGGTTTAGTTCTTTAGGGCTTCTAGGGCTTTGGGGTTTAGGGTTTTAGGGCTTTTAGGGTTTAGGGTTAGAAGGCTTTGAGCTTGGGGGCTTTGAGGCTTCGGGCTTCGGGTTTCTAGGCGACGCGAGGGCCGGGTAAGGAGCAACTTCTTTTCGAGACCCCCACATCCAACAGACTTAAATCCTAATCCCGAACCCGTACCCCGAGACTGATTCGAGGATGCGGGTGCCGCCTTCGTACCACCTGAAGCTTTGAGCAAGGCAGGTATGATATCGGGCCACCAGTGCAAATTTAAGCATCCGGGTTTTGGGCTTAAAGGGTTGTTGGGACATCTAGGATACCCAGTAACCCAAGAATAAAAAGGCCTCTCTTTTTGGTATTGGGTAACTTTATAAGGAACCTAGGACTACAAAAAGGGAATAAGGGTACTACTGGGCATCCTAGACATTGTTATGTCGAAAGGCTGCTCATAGGCCGCGAGGCGTTGCCACTGTAGTGCTGTTGGGAGAACCCAAAGAGTTCAGAAACCTATGCCTCACAGGCATTTTCCGATGAAAATGCCAAAAACGGAATGGATCACCAGAGTTAGCTCTGAATCGTGCATCGTCCTTACCCTGGGCTTTAGGGTTTACGGCTTAGGGTTTAGGGTTGCATGCACAACCCCGCCTGCTACGTCCCCCCATTAAACGCCTCGTATTGATATCTACATGAAACACGGGGATGCAGCTTCACACGGTTTGGTGAGAGGTTTTAGAAAATACCCGGTCTTGTTGAATTTTGGGTTTATGCCTTTCGGTTCACCACTCCCTACACCCTAAACCGCCAGACCCCTAAACCCCTAAACCCCTAAATCCCCTAAACCCCTGAACCCTAAACCCGCACTCTAGAGCCTCCAAGCCACAACATGGATATTTGTCAGGAGGTTTCCCAACGAAGAGCAACTTGTGTCGCTTGAGCCGACGACGAGGTGGGGCGGCTTCCGGGTCCATCATCAAGTCTAGGGTTCTTGTTAAGGGATTCAACTTGGGAGTTTCCGAAAATGAGGGGTACCTTATTTTGGGGATCCTTATAATAAGGATCCTACTATTTACGGCACTATATTGGGGTCCCCCATTTTCGCAAAGTCCCACATCCTAGTTCACCCAACTATGACAAAGAAGTAGAGTTTTCTTGTAGCAGTTCTATCAAGACGTCTCGTGGGGTAAGGGAGACCTGCTTGAGTTGAGGATTCAGGACAGTTTAGGGTTCCCTCGCTGTTCACTCTAAGAGCACTGCTTACTGAAGACGGTTGAGGATTTACATTCGGGTTCCCGAATCACCACTCCTCCAGGTCTAACAATTTTGGTCCTTGCCTCAAAGCCCTGAAACCCTCAACGCGAAACTTTGAAGCCAGGAAGCGTCACCCCGAAACTCCGAAAGCCGTAAACCCGACAGAACCTATCGTCGTGCACGACAGATTTTCAGGCCCTAGCGTCGTGCACGACAGATTTTCTCTCTCAGCCAGGTTTCCTTGTAGATTTATACTTATTCTTGTCTTAGGCTTTGAACCATAGCCCGGAGAACTACCTGCTTAATCGTTACATCAAGGCATAGCATGCCATGCAACCTCCGGTTGTGGAGGCCACCTCTAAGAAACCCTACAGTGCGCAAAAATCCCTGCACAACAAGAAAAGGAGTGTACATATACGTAGTACATGCATATATACATACATATACATATAGGCATATACACGTACATGCATATGAACATATATACATATTATACATTCACATATTCATACACATACATATGCCTTTACGTATACAAGTAAAATACACATATACATTCAGATATACACGTACACATAAACATTCACATACATGCATACATGCATACATGCATACGTGCATACATGCATACGTGCATACATGCATACATGGATACATGCATACATCCATACGTACATACATACATACATACATGCGCATCTACGTACATACATGCATACATGCAGATATATGTATGCATACATACAGATATGTGTTGTTTTCAGTTTAGCGAATAGGGTTTTGGATTTCAGGACTTGGGCTCGATGGTCCAAGTGCAAGGGCTGAGGACTAACTTTCGGCTGGGGTAGAAGCTTCGGGTTCAGCCGGATCAGGGTCGCAGGCAGGGTTTAGGACTGTTAGGATTTGGGGGTTGTAAAGGCCCTTTCTTGGCTGCAAACAGACTAGAAGCACTTGGCTGGCGGGTCGGGTTTCGAGGGTCTCAGTGCTCAGCTAGCATGAAGTGTTAGGGTTTAGGGTATAGGCTTTCGATCGTTTCGGGTTTCGGGTTCAAGCGTTTCCTTCGAGCCCTTTTCGAATCACGTCTAAACCCCCCATCTCCCCCGCAGTTCAAGGCTTAAGGTTTATTTTGAAATGTGGTGACTAAAGTCTGCATGTACAGGCGCACACTGGCTTAAGGAGTGGGGTAGAGGGCTGAGGAATTAACTAGGGCTTAAGGTTTAGGGCACTCATACTCATCCTCCCATCTGGAAAGAGCTTGCCGATACGCCTTCTTCAGCCTCGGCATGTTCGGAGCAGAGTCGTGGTGCGCGGCATTCAAGCCCTAGCGCTAAGTCCCACAGTTACCCAATCAGTAGGTGGATGATCATGGGACGTAGTCACTAAGGCTATAGGTACCCTAGTGAGCTATAACAGCTATAGGTAATTATAACTACAGTTATCTGTTTCCACCTTTAGTTACGAAGTCCCGTGATCCTCCAAGTAGGCCACTAACCATGTGCAGCAGCTATCAAACGCACAGTGTGTGACCAAGTAGCCCATAATAAAGACAACCGGAACTTGCAGGCAACCTCCATCCGAAACGCGCAACCTGCATCTCAAACCCAAACCCGTAAACCTGAAAACCCCTGAACCCAGCCAGCTTGAATCCTAAACTCAACCCTAGGCCCAAACAGGTTTCATGGGCCTGTGAATATCAAACCGCGCCTTAGGGGCTTGCAAGCTTGCAAGGGTTTTGCCATGGACTCCCTAAACCCTAAACCCTAAACCCTAAACCCTAAACCCGGACTTATCAGGGACGAACCCTGGCTCATATCCCGTACAGGGCGTCTGAGATCCAGGGGTTTCCGAAAATTCGGGGTACCTTGTTTTGGGGTCCTTGTAGTAAGGATCCTACTATTCAGGATACTATATTAGGGTCCCTAATTTTGGGAAACTCTCATCTAGACTCTGTTGAGTCTCATGATGCCAGCCCGACAGTATCCCGCACAGTGTTTACAACACACCGTCAAGAGCCCCAGCCTCATTAATTGTCATCAGTTCTGAAAACATACTTCGTAGGCCAGCTCGTGTACCGAAAGCCTCTGAAAGCCACGGATACGCTCTTAAAACCCAAATCCTTATAAGTATCTGCTCTCCAAGCAACCACACTTTATTGGTTGCCCCGAAAAGCCCACAACAACAGTTTTGCTTGATCCCTGCACAACAAAAGCATCCATAATGGAAATAAACGAAACAGCCAAGCACGTGAAACCCTTGAACCCTAAACAACCTGAATATAAGTTCCTTAGCAATTACTTATACTATTCTGGGGGCTCCTTATTATAATTACAACCCTTTTCTACTTATAAAGGCCCCTACACTATCCCCGAAGTATCTCTTGAAACCCAGGGGCAAGTTGTACTTGTACCCCGGGCTCACGAGGGTAAACTTCACTTGATTGGCATACCACTCCTCGGAGGAGGCCGGGCTTAAGCCTAAACCCTAAACCCCTCTGAGGGCTCGTTACAAAATGCAAAGGAGTGGAGGGCTGAGGGACTACTCGAATATAACAATCAGAGTAGGAGCTATGGTGCTGCTTACACCACAAGCTAGTTACTAGTCCCATGGGGGAAACTGAAAGGAACAGTGCCTCTCAGCTTGAACCTGATGTATACTTTGCCTTCAAGCAAGGATCCTGGAACTTGTTGGGACTTAGTAACTATATAAGAACCGTAATTGGGGCGGAAAGTAACTGTAGTGTTTACAAGTATAATTATCATACCTAGAACTCCAGTGACTAAGTCCCATGACCGTCTAAATATGAGACTACGAAACAGAGACGAAAGCGAGGAGTGCCAAGACTACGAGCAAAGATGAGACTGAAGCACACAACCAGACAAATTGTAAAAGCCTTATGAGTCCAAGCGAGACTGCCCTCAACCCTAAAGGTGTGGTGAGCTCTTGAGCAGCCCCGTACATCCTGTGGAGCCAAACCCTCTAGGTGCAAGGTTTAGGTTTTAGGGGCTCTAGAATGCAGAGAAAGCTATGCCTCAAAAGACCCCTGCAAACGCAAACAGCGGATGGCAATAACAACGAATAGCGATTAATAACAAGCGAATTGAAATAATGGTAAATTCTCTTCATACCCCAAGAGCTAAGCCCTCAACGCATAAATGAAACAAACTACTGTAGCGGCCTTGATAAGTAGAATAGGGTTTTGGGGTATGCTAGACTATAGTTCCAAAATGAGGAAACCCCAACCTAGTATTGGCAAAGGTCGAGCCCCTAGAACAGTTTCATCCGAGGCACGCCGCCCCAGTCGCGAGGGCTCCCTATGAGAAGAGGGCTTCAGGGGGTTTGACGGTTTAGGGTTTGAGGATTCTTTTGGGGTACCTTATGCTAAGGATCCTACTTTTGATTAGGGTCCCCTATTTTCGGAACTCCCATTTAAGTTCTCGGGTTTAAGGTTTATGGAGGGCCTCCCCTGCTACCAAAACCCATGCATCCCTGCAAGCATTTTTCAGATTTGGAAGTTTAGCAGGCTCAGGCATCACCGAAATGTATATAAGGGTATAGCAGCTTGGAGGAACCAACCAGGAAACCAAATCCCAAAAGAAGCTCTCGGAAACTTTGGGGTTCAGGATCTTAGAATTTAGGGTGTGGGCTTTCGGGTTTGGGCCTGCAATTAGGACTCGGAGAGCACGGCCTACGGCTCAAGTGTATGAAGTTGAATGTGCTCAAGGCTGTGGCTTTTGAAGCCGTGAGGCTCTGTGCTTACCCAGACCCCCGGGAGGATCTAGAAAGTAGATCCCCTAATTTGGGGCCCTATACTAAGGGTAGTTTATAGGAACCCCCATTAAGGGATCTACTGTTTGGATTCTCCCGGGGCTCTGGATACCGGCCTGTGGGAGCTGGGAAGAGAGAGGGCTGCAGATTCGGGCTGAGGTCGTGAGGTTTATGGCTCATCAGTCCTGATGTTGGGGCACATAAATATTCGCAGTTCCATTTCCGGGATAACAGGACTTCGTGGTCGCAAAAATTCAATCGGTTTAGGGTTTGGGGTTGAGGGGAATCTGGTCCAACTCAGCTCCAGCTGTGGTGTAGCCGCACGCACGATTGTGGTTAGAGGATCATGACAGCCAGCACCGGCTCAGGTATCTATTCAACCAAGATCGAAACCCGTGGGAAGCCAAACTGCACCTCAAACGTACTTGGAGGATCATGGGCCTTGGTAACTCGGCTTATAGAAACATGTAGCTTCAATTGCAGTTACTTGTTACCCCACTTAGGGTACTCGTAACCTTACTTACCAAGTCCCATGATCCTCTAAGTAGACCTTAAACCCTAAACCCAAAATAAAGCCCTTTAAAAGGACCCTTAATGGAACCCTTTTAGTATAGAACCCCCTGTAACCTTACTTACCAAGTCCCATGATCATAAAATTTAGGGGGCCCTCCACCATGAACTCGAAGCCCCAAACCACAGCCCGAAACCTTTCGCAGTTCAGAGCACCAGCAGTGGGTTTAGGGGTTTAGGGTTTAGGGCTTTGGGTTTAGGGTTTAGGGCCTAGGGTTTAGGGCTTAGGGTTTAGGGCCTAGGGTTTAGGGCTTAGGGTTTAGGGCTTAGGGTTTAGGGTTTAGGGCTTAGGGTTTAGGGCTTAGGGTTTAGGGTTTAGGGCCTAGGGCTTAGGGTTCAGGGCTTAGGGTTTAGGGTTTAGGGTTTAGGGCTTAGGGTTTAGGGTTTAGGGTTTAGGGCTTAGGGTTTAGGGTTTAGGGTATAGATTGGACAGTTCAAGGTTCCGGGTTGAGGGTTGAGAGCACAGGGGCGCTTCGGGGAAGTGCCTGGAACCCAACCAGAATCGATTCTGTGCCCATGCTCGTTGCTTCGGAGCAAAACTCGGATGTAGGAACTGATGAAAAGGCGTTCAATGGTTAGAGTGTGGGTCCTTGACTCCAAAACCTAAACCTTGTACCCCAAACGACAAACTCTACACCGACCCCGTAAGCGCGAAATCGGGACCCCGCAAAGCATAAGGCAGCAGCCCCAGCAAACCCCAAACATGCGGCCTGAGTAGTGGGCGAGCCTGAGCCGTCCACAACAAATTATCCGAAGTGTTGCTCGCTCGAGTGCTTGGAACCGGTGCGTATTCAGGGATTTCTTAAACTATCGTTATATAGGAGGAATACAGGGGGATTTTATAGCTCATGATTCCGATCACTACATTGGTTGCCGTTACTCATAGAGTTCAAGGGCAGGGGCGATGGACGGCCTCGCGGAACTGTGTGGGCTTTCGCAGTTAGTGCTCGACAGCAAAAAACGGAAACTGAACCCTCAACCCTGAACCCGAAACCCGTGCAGAGCAGAGCGTTTGTGGATAAGTTCTAGCAAGGCTGGGAGCCATCGTTTCTTCACAATGGTAGTGGTCTCAAGAACAGCAAAAAGTGCAGCTGGAATACCACTATAAGGGCAGCTCTCTGAATTAAAGCCCTTCTTTAGGGACCCAAGAGAAGGCAGCACCCTTATGAATACGGTTGATGATATAAATCCTGCATGACCCATAATAAGGAATACACCATAATTCCCATAGTTTAGGGTCCTTAAGGTAATGCAGGATTGATATCATCAACCGTAGGTCCCTAAATAACACAGACCTAAGCCCAAAAGCCCAAATCCCCAAATAAACCAAAAGATTCAACAAACTAAGAGATTCGGTTTAGGGTTTGGGGTTTAGGGTTTAGGGTTTAGGGTTTAGGGTTTAGGGTTTAGGGTTTAGGGTTCAAAATAAAAGATGCAACCCTGAACCTCAAAGCTGTAAAAGCTGATGCATCGCAAGCCCGAAACCTTGAACACAGAGAACCCCGACACTCCAGAGTGCCTTCATAAAAGCACACGGTTTCAATCAGATTAAGGGTCTTTCTACAATTTACTGTAAGGTCTATTTCCTGCCACCTCTGTCAAAACCCTCTTAAAAGCTTCTGAAGCCCCACCAAAACCATTTCAACTCCCATATGTCTCCGGAGCCCCAAAAGAGACCGTAGGAGAACGCAGAAGACCCCTCCGAGGCCGCCGCATCACGTCGCAGCATCCTCGGCCGCCCTGTTGCCGAGCGTGGGCCACATTGCCTGGTGCTTCATTGGTTTGGGGTTCAGGGGTTAGGGTTTAGGGTTTGGGGTTTAGGGTTTAGTGGCTTAGGGTTTAGAGTTTAAGGGTTTAGGGTTCAGGGGTTTAGGGGTTAGGGCTGTTTTTGTCGACATTCCGCCAGGGAGCCCCAGCGAAAGCATGGCTTCATACGCAGAACCCATATTAATCCAATCTGGGCTTTGGAGTTCATGCTCGGGGCTAAAACCCCAAAGCCTAAACCTTAGAAGGGGCCCCCACCCTGTAACTGTGACTATAAGGATTATATTAGGGCCCTATCATATTCCTATTATGCCACCATTACAGGGTGGGGGCCCCTTCTAACCCTAAACCCTGAACCCTAAACGCTATTGTTTGCAATCCCGCTTCGGATTGGGGGCTTGGTGGCTGAATGGCACCGGGCGTCTGTTGCCCCTTGGATTCCTGAACGAATTTGTTTGAGTTTAGGGTTTAGGGTTTAGGGTTTAGGGTTTAGGGTTTAGGCCTGGATTCCTGAACGAATTCGTTTGGGTTCACGGGTTTTCGGCTTATGCTTGGCATTGCGCTCCGGTCCTAATCTCTCCTCTTTGCGCCCCACCATCCAAACCCTACATTAAACCCTATGCTTAAGCCTGAACCCTAAACCATGACCCCCAAACCCTAAGCCCTAAACCCTAAACCCTAAACCCAAACCCTAAAGCCGTAAAGCCAAAACCCGAACTCCCTAAACCCTCCCCGGCTCCCTTTTCAGCTTCGTGGCGCTTTACCAGCTCAATCGTGCGAGAATCAGAGTCGACCTCAATGGTCTCCGGGCTTGGGAGATTCAGGGTTTAGGGTCTAAGATTTTTTTTTGTTGCGGGCCCTTTTCCAACTGCAGTTTAAGGGTTTCAAGGTTTAGGGTTTAGGGCTTAAGGGCTTAGGGTTTAAGGGTTTGAAGGTTTAGGCCTTAAAGGTTTAAGGGCTCGGGGTCTTCGGGCTTTGGGGAAGCCTCTGGGGGCCTCCATCGCACAGGAAGCTGGTGGAGCCTTTCGGAGTTTGTAGCTTCAAAAATTCTGCGGCCCGCGGTGTGTGCGAAGCGCGGAGTTTCTGTCTGGTTCTTAGTAGGGAATGGGGGAACGGATCCCTATAGTAGCGCCTATAGAATCCCCAAGAATAGTCCCAATAATCCATTCCCCCATTCCCTACTCAGAACCAGACCCTAAAACCCTAAACCCTAAGCCCTAAGCCCTAAACCCTAGTCTCCAGACAAATGAGTACTTTGGGATTCCCGCGAATTGGAGCCTCTCAGGCCTGTGCTGGTGTTCGGGGGGCTCAGGCCTGAGGAGGATGATGCGGAGCCCCAAAACCTGAAACCTAAACACCCCAAAGGCGTAACAACCCCGTAAATCGCAAGTGCAGGCAACAAGCTACTTGGAGGATCTTGGGACGTAAGTATATATAGCTATAGTTACCTTACCGAGAACCCTAAACCCTAGTTACCAAGTCCCATGATCCTCCAAATAATTGTGAAGGCAGCTTTGCTGGAGGTGTCAGGAGTGTGGAAGTCAGAGGCATTGGGACACAAGTTTTTGAGTTTAGGGCCCAAGCTTTGGGGGAGGTTCAGAGTCTGAAATTTGAGGTTGATTTGAAGTGTGAGGTTTGACATTTAGAGTTTGGGGTGAGGATTCGGAATCTATGGTTTGGGGCCTGGGGCTTTCAGCTGGAAAAGATGGCAGGATGAAGACCCACACGGTTTAGGGTTTGGAGTTTAGGGTCATGTTTGCGGCTATAGACTTTAAGCTGATGCGACGGCCCTAAGACCTAAACCCTCTGCCGTCAATCGCCCCAGCCCAACCGCAACCAAGTGCCAAACCATCAGCTGGCTGTGCTTGAAACCCGGTCAGCTTCCCTCCTTTCTTAGACCCGCACAAAAGGCGTTCACAAGGCTGAAGGCTTTGATCTCCCGGCTTCCCCCCCTGCCCATTCACCTCAACCCCAGAGGCGAAAGCAGCCTGCAAGGCTCAGCAGGCGCAACAACCAGCCCCCAACCCCCCTCTTCCGGTTAAAGCTGCTCCATGCTTCTCATCCCCTAGCCCCAAACACACCGTCACGGCATTGTGAAGAAACCCACCGAGCCTCAGCCCTAAACGCAAGCAGTCTCAAGAACAGCCCACCCTGAACCGAACCAGCCTACACCCTAAATCCTAAAGCCTAAACCCTAGACCCTAAACATCCCTAAACCCTAAACCCTGAACCCTCAACCCCAAACCAAACAGCAGCCGGAGAGAGCAGCAACTGCCAGGGCTCCAACAGACCAAAATAGCCTCGGCAACCGGACTTTGAGGCTTAGGGTTTACAGCTTATGCGATTTAGGTTTTAGGGTTTAGGGTTTAGACGGTTTAGGGTTCAGGGTTTGGGGGATCCGGCTGGAACGAAGACGGCTGTATCCAGGGGGTGAAGCTTTATGGCCTGGGTTTAGGGTTTAGGGGTTGCAGCTTTATGGCCTGGGGTTTAGTCTTTGGGCTTTGGGTTGAGGCTTGAGGCTTTGGAGCTTGCAGGTTTGCTTAAGGGATGAACGCGGTAGGCGGCTTGTGAACAAGGTCGTATAAACGTTCACCACACTTACGAAAGGGGCCTTAAAGAATAACTAGAATAAGCATGTTATAGTAAACGTAATTCTGCTGAGGAACCCTAAGGCCCTAGGGAACATCATGCGTAATTCTGTAAGCTTCTGTCTTAGACCAACTGTCAGCTCAAAGGTCTCGACCTGCTCCTGGGACTCCATGAACCCCACCCAAGAAAGCACATAAGCAAAAATTAGGATAGGGATATCCCATATAAACCCCCTTATAATGAAGCCCAATAAGGTAGGGATATCCCTATAAAATGCTTATGTTTATGCGCCTTTTGGGTCCCTCAAATACCACTTACCACACCCCAGTCTTAAGCGGAACCCGGATCTGAAGTGCTAATCTGCAGTCTCTTAGAAAGCGAAAGACGCTAGGCTGAAACCTTAAAAGTGGAATCCTGGACCCTACTAAAATCCTCAAAGGAACCGGTCATACCAAAATGATCATTAGCTTCTTAGGCTCTCGTGCGTCGTGTACCCTCTACCAAGAAAGCAACCTCAAAAGAGGCACATGACGGTCTACGGTCCTTTGAGAGCTGCCTTTTGGAGGAAACTTACATACAAGTAGAAGTCTACTTGGAAGTTGTCACTGTACCTGCTAAGTTGCTTAATCCGTAGCCCTACAGCCGAAACCCTAAAGTGTAGAAGCCTGCGCCCCGCTCCCCCTCCAGAGGCGTGGCTTGGCTATAGGCTTAGTGTGTTTGGGGTGTTTAAGGCCTGGGGCTGGTGGTTTAAAGTTTAGGGTTTGGGCCCTAGCCCCTACCCGTAAACACCCAAGGAAAACTCCAGTTCCTTCAAGGCTCAAGATCTTGTAGCCTCTGGCCACACCTACAGCCAGCAGCAAAGCCACCCTGCGCAGAAAGCTGTCTCAGGTGCAGGCTCCCGGGTAGGGTTTGAGGCTCAGAATTCTTGTTTTGAAATTTAGGATTCAGGGTTTAGGGCTTAGGGTTTAAATGGCGTTTTTAAGTTTACTTCAGTACTTGTTAAAGGTTAGCGGTTAGGGTCTAGGGTTTATGGTCTAGGATTTAGGGTTTAGGGGTTTAGTGGTTTAGGGGTTTAGGGTGCACCCCATAAAGTAAGTTGGAACATTGATTTAGGATGATTCGTGCTGGGATCCCCTATACGTTACCGTAGGGGCATGAGGATAATGATGTTCCAACTTTCTGGGGGCTTGGGGCTTAGGGCTCAAGGCTCAGGGTTTAAGGTTTTAGAGCTTAGGGCTCAGGATTGAGGGGGTCAAGGTTTTAGGGCTTTGGGCTGAGGGGTTCAGGATTAAAAAGTTTAGGGTTTAGGGCTTGGGGCTCAGGGTTTGGGGTTCAAGGTTTTAGGGTAGGGTTTAGGGGTTTAGGGTTCAGGGGCTTGACATTGTTCTGAAATTGTTGGGTTACAGGTAAGATTGCGATTTCCAGCTGCATCTGTGTGGGCTTTCATCGAGGTAAATGCGGTGTTTGCCTCAAGGGCTCTTGGGTTTAAAGGTTGGGGTCTAAGGTTTTAGGGCTTAGGATTCGGGGTGCTGTGAGGAGGCTCGGGACTATCATCTTCAGTGGCACATGCTGCCCAGCCTACACACTGACGTCATTGCAGAGGCCGGTCTGTGAAAACATATGGAATGCAGGCCTGGCGTAAAAAACTCGAGCCATAAGGCTGCGTAAGGAAGGGGTTCACCGGTTCACCTGCAATCTTGTATCAGAAGCACCTCCCAGAAGCTGCCCGGGCTGAAATTCATTGAAACCGACCACATTCCAAGGGTGTATTTTTGGGAAGCTGGTTTAGGGTTTACGGCAAACCCCAAGCTGCAATCCAAAAAGCAGCTCTCTAGTCCCCTAAACCCTAAACCCTAAACCCTAAACCCTAAAGCCTAAAACCCTAAACCCTAAAGCCTAAAACCCTAAACCCTAAAGCCTAAAACCCTAAACCCTAAAGCCTAAACCCTAAAGCCTAAACCCAAAGCCAGAGAAGGTCCCCGATCCGCGTCTCATGGTTGCTACAGTTTGGGTTTGCGGGTTCAGGCGTCGGGCTGTTGGAAGAAGCTTTGTTAGGGTTTGGGGTTTAGGGTTTAGGGGTTTAGGGTTTAGGGATTTAGGGTTTAGGGTTTAGGGTTTAGGGTTTAGGGTTTAGGGTTTAGGGTTTAGTTTCCTAAACCCTTAAACCCGTACATACAAACCCGAAACCCTGAACTTTTCAACACAAAACCCCGAACATTTGAATCCTGAGCCCTAGATGAACTTGTATCCCAATCGCGCACCCCCAGCAAGCCACGCACACTCTAAGCTCGATCCCTACCGGAGCCGAATTCAAGCAGTATGAAAGCCTCCTATGGAAGAGGGGGTTGAGGGTTTGGTCTGGAAGGGCTTAGGGTTCAAAGTTTAGGGTTCGGGGTTTTGGGTGCAGAGTGTAGGGTTTAGGGTTTTGTGTTTGGGTGAGCATTTCCGGGGATTCGAGATTCACGACGGCTGAAGGGCTTGGGATGGAGGCAGGGTTCATTAGAAGGACCTGGGGACTTAGCAAGCAAGATAAAGGTAGCGTTTCAAACAGCGCAGATCAAGCATCTTAACTCTGGCCGGCCAAGTCTTCTCCTCATGTCTCACCATTACAGTAGAAGCCAGAAAGTAGGAACATTGTTATCCTCATGCCTTTAAGGCAAAGTATAGGGGATCCCAGCACTATTCATCCTAAATCCATGTTCCAACTTTCTGGGGTTCACTGTAAGTCCTTCAAATTATCCTGTAGGTAGGGTTTTAAGTGCAACCTAACACCCCTTTGTCCATGCGGCACCAGCTCATTATCGGGTCTGCACGACCCCACTTACATTGTGGGGGGGAAACAGGGCACACGCACACTTGGTGTCACCCAGCAACATAGACCCACTGGATATCAAGCACAGTTTCGGGTCTAGGGGCTGGGGGGAACCTGAACCACCCCACGTTGACGAATCTGCTCTCAGGCCTGACGCATCCCATGGCTGAACTGAACAGGAAGTTGGACTAAGTCTTTGGGATGCTTTTCCATAGGGTTGCCTGTAACCCCACACCAGACCAAGAACCAAAACACTCCAAAACCGACGGGCGCAACCACGCTAGCCCCAAAGGCTTTTATCAGTCAATGCGACAGCCATGCGTCAATCCCCAACTGCAAACGAACATAAACTCTTCAGCACCTCATGCGCGCATTGGGAGTCACAGGCGGGGTGAACCAGGCCCCCGAACCCTGAGCCTTGAACCCAAAACCGTAGCTTAAGCTCTCAAAGTTCAAGGATTTTGAGAAGAAATCTTGGGGAGATGAGATCGAAGGTTCAGATTTGCAGGGAGGGTGTGGGCCTTCCCAGAGCCTCCAAAACCCCTTAATTAAGGAATATACCTTAAATCATATTATGGATCCTACTATACTTTAAGGTATATTCCTTAATTAAGGGGTTTTGGAGGCTCTGGGTTTCCTACACCCCATACACTACACCTCGAACCCCAAACCCAACTGCGGAGAGCCGCTGGCCGAGCGTCTCGACAGAACGGCGCTTCTCGGTATACGGGGACAGGGTTTAGGGTTTAGTTTTGTAGGGTTTAGGGTTTAGGGTTTTAGGGCTTAGGATTAAGGGGGGGGAAATGATGATCCACATTTCGAGGTTTGTTTTTCTAGGGAAACTCCACGGACCTGGGGTTTCTTGGGCTGGCCCCAACATCGGCCCCAAACCAATCGAAGCGAAGCAAAGAGCATGACAACCCCGAGGTGAACCCTAAACCCTAATTGAGTATAGTTGGGGTCGTTGGAGCGGGACTACAGGCTGACGCACAGTATAGGGCTTAGGGTTGGGACGGGAACCAGTCGGTGCAGCCATCGCAGTTAGCGACAAACTTGGTTGGTGAGACAGGAGCCCCTACAGAGCCCACACAGATTTCAAACTTAAAGCACTGACAGGTCAAGACTACTTGCGTGTGCCACTGGCCATAACTTGAGACGCGCCAGTCAAAGCAAGCCATAGTTTGGCAAAAGTTTCATCGTAGCTACAACTAAGGGTCTGAATACCGTGAACCTCACATCGTAGCCATAAAAACCACCCAGGATCCCGAAAACCCTAAGCAATGATGTAAAATGATCTACGTATGTGCATAAATATAAAAATATATATATATATATATATATATATACATACATATATATATATATATATACAAACGTATGTACGTATGTATTGTTGTATGCATGTATGCATGTGGGCATGTATGCATGTATCCATGTATGCATGTGTGAATGCGTGCATTTAAACTGTATACATGTATGTATGCATGTATGCGTATAATAGGTATTTTTCTATATGTATATATATGTCAGAAATATACGCATGTATATATATATATATATATAGTTGGACATACACATATGTGCATGCCACACCATGCTAGATTCTGCCGCATTATAAAAGAACATACTGTATTATATGACCTAACACTATATGATACCATGCTATATTATACTAGAGTATGTTGTGCGTGTGTATGTATGTGTAGTATATTCATGTAAAGGGAGCATGTGCATTACCGTTCCTTCCAACCACCCTAGTAGCCAAGCCCGGAGTGCCCGAATCTCCTCATGATCAGAGGGTGAGGAAAGCAATCACGAGGCCCAATGTGAACCTTGGCCGTTGCTTCAACACCCAGGGTTTCGGTTTGGGTTTAGGTTCCAGACCCTTGGGAGTAGATCCTTTGAGGGGGCTCGCTGTAGGCGTTTGAAGAGGTGTGGACATGACGCGGGATTTACATGATTGTCTGTTGCTCGAAGAAGGAGATCGAGAGCATTGCTGGTGAGAACACATGACGAGTTTGCGAGCACCGCCGGAAATCTGCAAACGTGCCCCTGAACCCGAAAACCCTAAACACATCCAACTCTAAAATGATCCATTAAATTCGCATGAAAGCCCTTATACAGCCCCTATAATCCATATGAAACCCTTTTAAACAAAAACTGATGAATAACAGACTGGCCTCAAGCTCTCTTTCTCGACGCTTCTGCTGGCACTCGCAGTCGGCATCACGTTCAAGATGTAGATGTCCCAGCTCTCGTCGGAAGTCCTAAATTAGGAATTAGGGTTTAGGGGTGTAGGGGTTTTGGGGTTTACGGGTTCAGGGGTTTAGGGAAGTTTAGGGTTTACTGAAATTGCCCAGGGTTTCCATGTTTCTTTAGGATTTCCGGCCTTTAGGAATTGAGGTTTGTGGCTTAGGAAATTGTAGGTGGTAGGGTTCAGGGTTATAGTATCACATTATCGCCATGGGACCATGACTTACTCATCTAACTGTCACGATTATACAACCTACCTCTGGTAGTTTTTTGCTGTAAGCCACCATGAACCCGCATGGAGGCCGCGACTCCAAAGAACGGAGCCGCGAAGCACCCCATGCCAAGATGCTCGAGCGCAGGTTTAAGCAAGCTGCTTTAAAGCTTCAGGGTAGAGAGCTTTCGAAGTCCATACGTGACAGGGCTTGAGCGGGTTTGTGGTTTCGGATCATGTGCATGACAACCTCAAAAATAAGCTCCAAGCACAAACCCTACCCTTTTCACCATAAGTACGAGTCAACACATTACATACAGTATGATACGATGCATTACTTACCCGGCATTGCAAACTTGTACCCCCGAGACCAGATTGCAAAACCCCACACGCCAGCAAGAGAATCCAAGATTTAGGGCTTAGGGTTTAGGAATCCCGTCGTTAACGAAGCCCAGTGATTCAAAAAATCGCCAGACGACTTCGTAAGGCCTCAAACCGCCTCACACACCGGTACCCTGAACGATCCCGAAAATGGCACATTGAGGATCCTAGCAGCTTAGCACTCCTTTCATAAAATCTTCAGAGGTGGGGAACCAGAAAGGCCCATCATATGGGAGCCTTACTGATTAGAATAGGGCTTCGGCTTCCTTTTCAATCTAACTATAATAAGGAACCCTGAGGAATAAATTTGGCAATTGTTTAAGCTTCTACATTAACTCGACACCCTCCATGCTGGCAACAAGCGTTTGAGCTATTGTCATACCTCCAAGTATAGGCCACGATACTTGTCTTAACAACCAGACTTGAGCTTTGGTGGCTTTGTAAGAAGAAACTGTATTTCAATGAACCGTATAAGGAATAACATGATGGCCAGATATTTGGACCCAGACGACCCCAAACCACAAAACCGCAAAACCCTATAGGCTGCATTGTGTGAGCATCGCCGACTTGACCCCAGAGCCACAACCCAAGCTCTCCACCCCAGTAAACGTTTTAAGGCTTGGGGTTTATGGTTTAGGGTTTAGGGTTTAGGGCACCTGAGTGCAGACCCCTGCTTGGTACACCTTCTACCGTTTGGCAGCGCCTTAAGGTCCAGATCCTTACCGAGACTATGGCCCTTTCTTGAGTTTGTTAAGGGGTTTAGGGTTTAGGGTTTAGGGTCTATGGCCCTTTCTTGAGTTTGTTAAGGGGTTTAGGGTTTAGGGTTTCGGGTCAAGGGGTCGGGGTGACATTACGTTAAATCACAACAGCTGATATGTTGACTTAGTCCCATGGTCTCCCTCGTGCTCTTCTAGCGATAAATGAAGGGAACCCTTACAACCTGTCTTAAGGCCTTATGGTTGGCCCCAACCTTATGGGACCCTTTTCCCTGAACCCCAGACAATTGATTTTGAAGAATCGCCACCGAAGTGCTGGACTTGGCAGTCTTTCGTGGCGCAAACGCAGTCGCCGAGATGGCTGGCATACATAAAATAGGTACCAGAACACTCCTGCAGTAAGGGTGTTAAGGGTACTACTAAAGTTTGAGTTACTGTCGAAAAGCTTTGAGAGGGTTTGAGAAGCTTTGAAATGAGAAGGTGGTATACGGCTTTCTACGATAGTGGGCGATGGGTTCCTCCCCAGAGGCTCCTCGTACTCCTGAAATTGGTATCCTTCGTGGGGGGGGAGAGAGTATGGCTCTCCGACTTCATGGTTTGAGGCTTCGAGGACATCAGCCCCTCCACCCGAAACTCGGAGCCCTCTTGGTGCTTAGACGTCTAGATGTAGAGTGGGTCATCTGGCCTCGCATCGCTTTAGAAAGACACACAGACACACAGCGAAGAAAAGCAGGGGGTTCTACAGGGATTGGGGGTGAAAGGTGTCGGGTGTAGGGATGTGTGCTTGGAGGAACATGGGACTTAGTAAGTAAGGTTACAAGTACTTCAACCCGGGGGCTACATGTCAAGATAACTACAGTTTATTATTTATATATTTGATTGCTGAGTCCCATGATCCTCACAGTAGGGTTTAGCGGACTTCTCAACCCGCCTGGAGGCTCGGGGAAGACAGAAACTCGGTCAGACGCACACTTCGGAACGCCCAAATTGGGATAAAGGCTTAGGTTCTCCGGGTTTAGAGTGTAGGGGTGTAGCGTTTAGGGAACCTAAGCCTTTTGATCTTTTACAGCAAAAAGTGAACTCCCGCAGCCCAAAGGACCAGTTATTCTCCCCGGCCGCTCAAGTTAAAGTTTGGGACTGGCCGGTTTCAGGTTTAGGGCTTCAGGGTTTAGGGTTTGGGGTTCAGGGTTTAGGGTTTAGGAAACCCTATAAGCTATCTCTGAAACCTATTCTGAAGGCATAAGCCCGCGTCCTCAAGGAGCCCAACAACATCCAACAACAAACGTCACTTCATCTGTCGGGAGCATCCCGCTCTAGAGATCTGATTACTTACTACGGTCCAGGGATACCTCCAGTACAGTATGCTCCAAAGCCCTATACTCGAATTACTGAGCTCCCTACAGCCTGAAACCCCATTGAAAACTCAAGCACACCCCTGTACAGACTTTAGGCAAACCTTCCCAGCAGCCCACTCTAACTCCATCCGACCGCGGGTCATTGCCGGTGCGCGCTGCGGCCAGATCACGACAGCTCTCGAGGGAGCCCGGCATGCTCCAGAGCGAAAAAGCTCGCAGGTTGATCTCAGTTGAGGGTTTAGGGTCGGCGCAAGGAGGCCCCATTGACATCATAAGATAAGGGTTTAGAGCTTGAGGTTTGCGTGGTCAGCAAGAGTACAGTTTTTGGTCCCTGGCACTGTTAGAAGTGAGGAATAAACCGTAGCACTAGTCCTAATATTGTTGCAATTCAGAAAATTCTTTTTGAGCCGTTCATTAAGGACTAAACGTTACGGCTGCATGTAGTAATATCCAAGGCGCCTATACCAAGCTACTACGTGTCTGCGGTTCAAATTCAATGGGTCCTGGGTGTTGGTGGGCTTTGAGGTTGTGTTTGGCAAGTTGCTGGGCTTTGCTGGCTTACGGATTCGGGCTCTGCGATCTGCTTTGGAAGCTACTGAAACGAAGAGGCACTCCAGAAGCAGGCTACGAGTGCGTTCGCCCTCCCTCTCTTAGAGCCTGACTACATACTGGGCTAAAGTATAACACCTAAACCCCCAAAACTCGAAACCCCTAAACCCAAAACCCTTAAACCCCAAGCCCTCAGGCGGGTTGTGGTGCTTCTCGTGCATGTATTTCAGCTTGCAGGATTCCGGTAAGGGTTCCTTCACAAGGCTTTAAAGACGGTTTAGGGTTTAGGGGCTTGGGGTTTGGGGTTTAGGGTTTAGGGTTCAGGGGGGTTTTTGCCCTTTGCACTTGGGTCCGTTGCGATTTCGGGCTCAGGGTTTAGAAACTAGGCTTGGGTCTGGGTTTCGAAGCGGCCTGCTCACCTGTGGGTAGGACATACAGAAAATCCCCACACAAGATGCTTACAACCGCAAGCACTGAACCAAAACCCCAAACCCTAAACCCTGAAACAGAAAGCCCGTCGGCCCTGAATCCTAAACCACTCCTCGCGGAGAAGCCCCGAGCTTCTCCCGTCCAAGCTGCATAGTCATCGCAGAGGGCCCCCATCTTCCAAAGATGAGGCGCAGTGGACTTGTAGATGGCCCAGTTAGACTGTTCCTAGGCTTTGAAGTAACCAAACGAAACAAAGGCTTAAACTTGTACTCCGTCATGGTTCCTTGAAGAAACAGGTCCCAAAGAAAAGCATACCTTACATCCTAAACCCTCAACCATTAACAAAAATTATACCCTAAACCCTAAACCCTGAAAAGCATGGTACACCAGAACCAGGATTCCGTCTTCTCGTTACAGTCGTCCCTGGCGCAGCCACAGTCCTGATCTTCCCGAGCTCCGGGTTTAGGGTTTAATGCCTGCACCCTAAACCCTAAACCGCCCTATCCTATGTATTTAAACCTTAATGTTATTCGTCGTTTTCCTGCGATTTCACCCAAATCGCCGTATTCGTCGTCAAAAATCGCCGCATTCGTCGTCAAACCCTCGAAATCGCCGTATTCGTCGTCAAAAAATCGCCGGATTGGTCGTCAAACCCTCGAGATCGCCACCTTCGTCGTCAGAAATCGCAGGATTTGTCGTCAAACCCTCGAAATCGCCACCTTCGTCGTCAGAAATCGCAGGATTCGTCGTCGAATGGCGCTGCTCATTCCCAATCTGTTCACGGCCTAGAAACTAGGGTTTGGGCTTTAGGGTATAGAGCCTAGGGTTCGGGCTTTAGGGTTTAGGGCCTAGGGTTTGGGCTTTAGGATATAGGGCTTAGGGTTTGGGCTTTAGGATTTAAAGGTTAGGGTTGGGGCTTCAGGGTTTAAGCCTTGGGGATTGGGCTTTAGGATTTGGGGCTTAGGCTTTAGGGCTTAGGGTTTGGGCTTTAGGGTTGAGTACCCAGGGTTTGGTGATTTAGGGTTTCGGGCTTGCTTTGGGGTTTAGGATGAGCTTTAAGGTTAAGAAACTTATTATTTTTCTCAATGCTATGGGATTCAGGGGTGGGTGGGTGTTATTTCATAATTGTGATTATAACTGTACCGTAAAACTTCACGGACCGGAGCTGCTGAACCCTGAACCCTAAACCCTAAACCATAAACCCTGAACCCTGAACCCTTAAACCGGGAATTTCTCGGATCCTCTACCCCGAAACTCAAAAACCCTTGACTACGGGTCTTGGAGTTTGACCGGCACATGGACTTACGGCTTTCGGCCTTGTTGAGTCGGTGTGTGGTAAATGCCATGATTCCTCTATGATTGTAGGGGAGATGAAATTATGGTCCTGAACAAGAGGCCAGGTAGACAACCCAAAAACCTCATTACAAACCTTCGTGGTCCCCTGAAAAAACTCTTAACACCGCAGCCCATCGCAAAAACATACGTAACCCAAGGGACCTACCCCTAGGAACCCCCAGCAAAACTCGAGGAACTCTTCTCAAAACCTAAACCCTAAACCCCTAAACCCGAAACTCCTATATAAGCCCTAAACAACCCTGAACCCTAAACCCTAAACCCTCCCTGCGGCTCAAGCTCCTCGTTGGTCGCATACTGGAAGAAACTGCCGGAGCAGCCTAAGAGTCGCAACAACGAGAGAGCAGGGCAGTTTGGGCTTTGGGGGCTGTTAGTTCTATGGTTTAGGGCTTTTTTGTTTGAACCCTTTAGGGTTTAGGGTTTTAGGGCAATTAAGGTTTTTGGGTGGGGTTTCGGGTTTAGGGCGAAAGTATCTTGCGACAAGCTGTGTCGAGTGCATCCTACTACGGCGATGAGCTGTGAAAGCCTGTCTACCGAAGGATTGGCTTATCCTTCCTTCTCTCCCGTTGCAAGGCGGCCGAACCACCCTGACCTATCTAAGGGTTTAAACCTAATGTAGGGGCATCAAGAATTAGACTAGGGTTTTGGGGCCCATTATACTATAACTATAATCAGGAACCCCCAAAATCATATAGGTACTTATTGAGGCTCCGACATTAAACTCATGCCGCAATGCGACCCAGCAGGGAAGGGCAGACCAAGACAGGTCTCCCCTACAACCAGCTTGGAGGGCTGGGTCCCTGAAAACTGCTCGGCGCCCTTGGGCACCTTTTTGGGTGGGCCATATTTCTTTCCGGCCGGTGGGTGCTCCGGTCTCCATGACCGTGGTGGGGAGACTGGCTGCTGTCCGCGTCGGCTTTGGGTGATCGATTGCATGCAGAGGTGGGTGGCCTCTGCCTTGAGTTCAGGGCTTAAGGTGTAATATAGGGGCCTTGAAAATTAGAATAGGGTTTGGGGGTATGTTATACTATAGTAATAATAAGGAAACCTCAGAATAGTATAGGTAATTATTTTGGCCCCTTTAGTAGGGGGGTTAGGCTCTTAGAACAGGATCCGAAACCATGTAGTTAAAGGTGGGCAGCACACGTGAAAAGCTCCTAATGTGTGTTCCTGTTTAGGCTTTAGGGTCTCGAATGTTCTAAAGCTAAGGATTCTGGGAAAGGAATATGCTTGAGCTCTGTATGGGTTTAGTTGGGTTCTTCATTGAAAGGTTCAAAAATTGAATCTCATGTTTGTACGCATCCCTATTGTCTTGCCAAAGTTCTCGGAGGCTGCCTGCTGAGGAACTCGACATTACGGTCATCATTGGAGTTGGATAGGAACTTGACTTCTAAGTTACTACAGTCATTATATATCAAGCAGCAGACATCTTGCCTTCTCTACATGGTAACTGCCTCTACATGCTGTCAGGACACAGCCTTATCAAAAGGAAAGACTGGGGCCCCGACAACATACCTCCACCCGTCCCTTGTGGTAACTGTTAAAGTTACTGTAGGTTGGATTGGATTAAAAGGCACGAAGCCCCTAGCCACCAATAGTGACGACAAGAGAACACAGCACTTGCAGCACGGGCTTCTATATAGGAGTTTACCTTATTTTGGGGTCCATAAGGAGCCTACTATTTAGGGTACTACATTAGGGTCCCCTATTTTCGGAAACTCCCATATCCACCTGGCCCACAGGGTCTCCTTCGGGCTGCACCCCGACCTACACCGAAAACCCCAAGCCCAAAACCCGATTAAAGACGAGCACATAAACAGTGAAAACGAAGACTAATACATAAAAGAGATGCATAAAAGCTTGCTACTCAACAAGCAGCTGACACCGAATACGCCTGATAGCTCTACTACAGCTCTTCAATCAATTATTGCGTATGGACCCTGAAGCCCTAAACCCCATGCCCTAAACCCCTTTCCATCTCAAACCTTACACTGACTGTAACTGCGAAGAAAAGAACGAAAAACACGTGAAACCCTTCAGAAAAACAACAGCTGCTACTTAAAAAGCTACAGAAAACCTTGTAAAACAACAATGCGCGCTGCAAAAAAGCTTTCTAATATGAAGACCTACAATTCTTTCTAAGAACGTCCGTGGAGCCTGCGGCGACCCCCGCGTCCACCACAAGCTGCCGACACTCTTCGAGGCTGCCACTCCCCGGCCAGAGCCCTCGCGAAATCGGGGTTTAGGGTTTAGGAAAAAAGCTAGCAGAAGTAGTGACGAGTGGTAGTAATTAGTGGTGGTAGTAGTAGTAGTAGTAGTAGTAGTAGTAGTCGTAGTCGTAGTAGTAGTAGTAGTAGTAGTAGGAATTCTAGCAGCACCAGTAGTAAGAATGGTAAGACCAGTGGTGGTAGTAGTAGTAGTAGTAGTAGTAGTAGTAGTAGTAGTAGGAGTAATAGTAGCAGTAGCAGTAGCAGTAGTAGCAGTAGCAGCAGCAGCAGCAGCAGTAGTAGTAGCAGTAATAAGAAAATCCCAACCCGCAAGCCTAAACTCTAAACGCTTAGCACTCTCTTCCATCCCAACACGACGAGTGAATCGAATAGGCCAAGTCGCCGGCGACCCGTAAGTTCAAATACCTCGGTTCTTGTTCCAGGCTCTGTTGGGATGTATACAAATTCTGAGGCCTCATAGTAAAGAATATTATGGTACCTCGAACTGGACACCTGAACAAGAACCCAGGTACGAGGAGCAGTGGTGGCCATCTTGCACCAATGAATAGACAGGAGATGGTATCGGCACCAGAGGAGTCGCAGTTGCACCTTTCTCTACCTGACATGCTGAGTACACTCCCGAGAACCCTACAGTCTATGGACTTCAGGTTTTGGACTAAGGATTTGTGGTGGTAATTTGACAAGGCTTCTGCTTTTGGGGCTTGGGGCTGAGGGCTGTGAAGGGAACGGAAGTGACAGGTGACCTTACAATTGTCCGGACGACTCTGAATGTGCTTTCTCCGTTCGGGAGTAGTGCTGTGGCTCTCAAAAAGCACATTGGTGAAACGGAATACTCAAACATTCATGATCTTCCTCAGCAGGGCATGGAGCTATGACACCGGATCCCTGATTTACCGGACTCGCGAGCAGGACATCAAAACGGAAAAAAAAAATGTTCAAGGTTCAGGCTCTCCTTCTTCATTTTGGCTTGTCTCTGTCCCTGGGGCAAACATTACGACGGGAAACACAAAGCAGCAAAAGGATCGGCCCAGCTACCACATAGATGGCCCAGAACCAATTGTCAGTTTGATCGTCGCAGGTATCTGTGGCACAGCCACAGTCTCCATTGGTCGCCCTGTAGTGGAAGTACTCGGACTTGCAGCCATACTCCTGGCCTGCGAGCTAAACTTGCTCGAAAGTGCTTACGACCTGCTGCCACTGCTGTTCGCAGTGTATGCCTTACCAGCCTTGCTGTCATCCTGATAACTGGGCGGTCTGTAAGTATACATATACATGTACACAAACATATACCTATACATATACACATATACATACATACTTACATATATAGATATATACAGATATACATATATACAAATATACATATATACATATATACATATATACATATACACATATATACATATATACAGATATACAGATATACATATATACATATATACATATATGCATATATACATATATACATATATACATATATACATATATACATATATACATATATACATATATACATGTATACATATACACATATATGCATATATGCATATACACATATATACATATACACATATATATATATATATGTATATATATATACATATATATATATACATATAGATATACATATATAAAATACATATGTACATATATACATATACAAACACACCTACATCTACATCTACATCTATATCCGCATCTACATCTACATCTACATCTACATCTACATCTACATCGACATCTACATCTACACACACACACACAGGTACTACACTGCGCACTCGTGTAGACACACATGCACACATACACACACAGAGACACCTACATTCATGTGTATATGAATTTTACAGCCAATCACTGCTACAAAACACGGTGAGACTTGAAGCCACCCCCGCTGCTATATGACGTCAGGTACCACTACTGCTTCTAACAACTGTACTATGACTGCCATGCTTACTAGCCGGTCACTGTCACTTTTCTCGTCCTTTTACAATATTAATAACCCACATTCACACTCTTTCATGCTTTGACTGCACCACCTTTTTATGGAACACTGTAAAAACCCACGTAAATCCTTAGAAAGCCCCTTCTAAGACCACAAAACCTCCAAACCCTGGATCATCCTCGGCTGGCCACCAGCAGCATGCATGCCTGCAAGGCCAAGCAAGCCGCTTCAAGGTCTAGGGCTAAGGTTTCGGGTTTGGGGCGTAGGGCTCAGGGACAAACGCCCCAAAAAGCAAGCATCAGTCGAACTGCCCTGGTGTCAGGATTCAGGATTCCGGGTCCAGGGATTTGCACTCCCGTTCCGCCCCAGACACAGTCGCCGCACGATGGACACCAGAATGGGTTCCCTTTGCCTCTTTCCTAAGTCAAGGCTACTGCTTGGGGTCCAAGTGCAGGGCTCCTCCTTCTTTTTTTTACTGATTCGGGTTTACGGCTCACTCAGGGTGCAGAGCCACGGTTTAGGGTTTAGGGTTTAGGGGTTTAGGGTTTAGGGTTTAGGGGTCTAGGGTTTAGGGTTTAGGGTTTAGGGTTTAGGGGAGCAAGCAAATATACACCGAATCCTGAAGGCCACGAGTGTTGAAACCCACAACCACCAAGTCGTGTACACAGAAAACCGAAGCCCTAAACCCTAAACCCTAAAAAGGCCTAAACCCCCTAGTCCCCACAGCCTTGGTGCTTTGAACCCGCGTTCAGGGTCGAAGGCTTAGGGTTTAGGGTTCAGGGCCTTTGTTAAAGAAATCCTTCCAAGACCACATGCCTTTAAGGTCCCGCGCGTCCAGCGGTCAGCATCCGCGCGCAAGTTCACGTGGTTTGAGCAATGCTTGCCTTCCTCGACCAAGGGCTTCGACTGGGGGGCTTTACACAAAGAAGGGTTTGGGGTTTAGGGTTTGGGATTTCGGGTTTAGGGTTTCTTCTTGCGCAGCGGCTGGTGATCCATGCTAGGATGGCGCCACCTCACGCCTTGGTTTGTAGGCTGCGGCGTATTACGCGTCAAGCGACCTTCCTTGCATGTGTCATAGAACTCGGTGAAACCGGAAGCTCTCTAAAACCCGCCCGCTGTGATGATATCACTGGCAAACACCAGAACCATCTCCTGTTAGGGTTGAGGGCTTACACCCTCAATTCCCACACCGAGCACACAGGCAGAGCGCTTCCGCACAAAGAAAGTCAGGGGGGCGAGGGCGGCCAAGCGGGGGTCAAGGGGCAAGGGGGCCAGAGCGGGGCCAGGGCGGGAGAGCCAGCAAGGGCTGTGCCTGGAAGCGGCCAGCTTGAGGACACTGCTGGAAGGCCCGTTTTGGGGGGTGGCAAACCCCTCAAACCCCGCATAGGGCTTTTCTGGCCTTGGGTTTGGGGTGTTCCCATCCCCTTCAGGGTTGAACGTTTAGTTTGGGGTTTAGTGTGGCGTAGGCCTTGGGGCTCAGGGCTTAGGATTTAGGGCTTCGGGCTTCGGGTTTAGGGTTGGTTTAGGGCTCAGAGTTCCCAACTCTGGGACCAGCCAGGGCACCCATTGTAGTAAGGTTCAAGGGAGTTGGAACCTGATGACGAGCTTAGAGGACCATGGGACTGGGCTCATAAATGAAGTAAACTGGAGCTATCATTACTTAGTTACTTTTTGCTCCACGCAAACAACTTATTCCCGTGCTTACTGATTCGCATGAACCTCTAAGTAGACCCTAAACCCTAAACCCTTATAGATCCCTTACAGGGACCCTTGAAAAAACCCTTGCTAGGTCCCAGGATCCTCCAAGTAACCGCCTGAAACTCGGAAGCCCTGAGTCGAAGATCCTAAAGCCGCAAGGCTTAGGGTTTAGGGTTTAGGGTTTAGGGTTTAGGGTTTAGGGTTTAGGGTTTAGGGTCTAGACGGCCCCAGCTGTGGGTAGTTCCCGAAATTAGGGTTTAGGGTTTATAGGGCTTAAGTTAGGACCATATAACCATATAGTATGGCAGCGTCATTTGGATAACTACCTATATTACTCAAGCTCCTAAGCCATGAACCCCAACCTGATAGGAGCCACGAACCCGAATGCAGTTGCGCGCCCGATATTTGCTTCCCCCACGCGACCTGTGGAGTTCCGCTTTAGGCTTGCCTGATTCGAACGCCGTGGGGACGCGCGTCCTTTGGAATTCCACCTTATAGCGCGAAATCAGACCCACGGACGCTTGCGAACCTGTAGAGCTCCCCCTTAGCCTGCCTGATTCGAACACCGTGGAGTTCCCCTTGAGCTTGCCTGATTCGGACGTCGTGGGTTGCGAACCTGTGGAGTTCCGCCTTAGCTTGCCTGATTCGAACACAGTGGAGTTCCCCCTTATAGCTTGCCCGACTCGAACGCCCTGGGGACGCACGTGCTTTGGAGTTCCCCCTTAACAGCACGAAATCAGACACACGCGAACCCTCGCGAACGCTTGCGAACGCTTGCGAACGCTTGCGGGCGCTTGCGGGGCGCAGGCGAACGCTGCGCACGCATTTCGCGTCAACTCCTAACCCCCAGACCCCAACCTTCAAACGAGAACCCTTCTGGTGCGCATTCGGGAAAAACCAAGCGCGCTGCAGCTGAAGCCGAGGAGCCTGCATCTTGCGGTGTCCCACAGATTCCTGGGCTCTTGTTTAGGAATTTGGTTGAAGTTACCAGGATAGATAAGGGTTCCTTGAAGGGCTCTATAAGGGTTTAAGGGATAAGGAATGTAATTGAAGTTGCCATCATTGGGATCTATAGTAAACAATATGGTTTCCTCATTAGGGTAACTCAAACTAACTTCCTTTACAAGAACACCGCCCCTAAACAAAAGCCCTGAAGCCTATACTTATGATTACTTATAACCCAACTTAGGGCACTTATAACCTTAACAAGTAGAACCCTTAAAGGAACCCCAAAATTATGGTAACTTAACCTAACTTCCTTAAGAAGAGCCCAGATTCAGATGCCTGCGACACGAGATATACGTCCCAGGATGAGTCGGTTGGCCTCTTCGTGCAGTCGTCCCGGGCACAGTGGCAGCCGCCACCGGGTTGGTCCCGAAACCTGATATCGCTAGGTTTGGAATTTGGGGTTTAGGGTTTAGCAAGTGCTACATGGGCTTTAGACTTAGAACCAGCTTTTGGGGTACATTCTAGTAGACGAGGTATAATAAGGAACCCTAAAGACTGATATTATTCAATTCAAGCTTCTATAGAAAACCTGAAACCGTATTTAGTATTGACGGTCCAAGAATGGTTTAAGACGTGTTGTTTAACTGAGGGCTTTGGGGGTCTCGGAGCTCTCAGGGAACTCCAAGCAGTATCCGCACACCTCCGAACTTCTCGCCTTCTTCTCTCTACTCTTACGATTCACATGATCCTCAAGGCCCTGGTCCTCGCACAGGAAACTCCGAACCCAAAACCCCTAAGCCCCTAAAACCCTAAAACCCTAAACCTTCCTAAGCTTCAGGGGTTTACAGCTGTTGAGGCTGGGGACTTTGTGGATTCGCTTGTGTAAGGGCTGTACGGGCGTCGGAGAGGTTCACACGTTCGGGCCAGATTGAGGATTGCCCAACCTTTGCAGAGTAGCTGGAAGTACCCGCTTGAAGCACAGAGTCCATCTGTGATGCCAGGGCCGGCGACGGCGCGCGCACACTCTTCCAGTGTTCCTGCCCAAGGGAAGCTACAACCCCTAGTATCGCGGCCTGAACCTTTAGAAAGGGTTTTGAGAGATCTATATGTACATATATATATATATACATATGTATATATATATATATATACATATACATATATATATATATATATATGTACGTACGTATATATATATATATATATATATATATACATATATATATGTGTGTGTGTGTGTGCATTTTATACCTGGTTATGCTATAAAGATATATACAGATATATGTATGCAGACAGAGAGAGACATATGTATATATGTACATATATACGCATATATGTATACGTGTAGACATATATGTGCATATACAGACATAAAGACAAACATATCTATGTATATGTACATAGGTGTATACATATACATTTACATATACATATACATATACATATACATGTACATATACATTTGCATATACATGTACATCTGTATATATACATATATATGTATGTTTGTATATACACATATACATATACATACATATAGACATATGTATATATACATACAGACGCACACATACAGAACTCGCTTGTTCTCGCTTTTGGGGCGTTGAGATCCGGTGAGCGGATGCAGCCCTTGTACTGCATCTAAGTAAGGAAAAAGTGAAAGAGTGACTGCCCGAATTCTCCCCTGCCAAAGAGGATATCCCAGTCCTGTTGCGGATGGCATCTGACACACACATATACATGCATATATGTATATACACATACGTAAACATGTACATATACCAGCACCTCTATATATATATATACATACATATATATACATATATATACGCATACATAGACATATACATACACATCTACATATACATATACGGTTATACAATCAATATGTATATATATAAAGAGAGAGAGAGCATGTATATGTATATGTCGTTGTCGAATTCCATACCGTAGGGACTACAATAAGGGATGGTGCCATTTGACATCTGGGGTTTCCCCAGGTGACAGGCAGGCCCCATAGCCATCCCCAAGAAATCCAAAACCTCTTAAGTAAGCAAGTATGCAAGGATCCTTGACATGATGCAAAGATAGTTGCTGGGTCAACAGTGATAGGCAGAAGACCGGTAGTAATAGCAAAATTTCGAAAGGAGTTGCTAAACCCAAAACAAGTGCCAGAAATATTCTGAGTCCCGAAATACCTGAGCCTCAAACTCTCAACGTGTGCACTTTCCGAAAACCCAAAAACCCCAAGACTACAGTTTAGTCGTTGAGGCTGGTTGTCGTCTGACAAGGCAAGCCGCATGCACGGTTCAAGACTACACCTATGGATCCTTTTTCCGGAATCCTTATAGATCCCTTAAAAGGACCCGCAAAACACAATGCAAAACGTAAATAGCCTTGCAGCAGCGAGATGCCGGAAGCTCGCAGATCCCTTGAATTCCTCGGATTTAAAGTTCAAAAGGGCTTAGGGTTTCGGGTTTGGGGTTTAGGGTTTAGGGTTCAGGGTTTAGGGTTTAGGGTTTAGGGTGATATTTTTTTCAAGCCTAATACTTGGGATTTAGGGTGTAGGGGGCTTAAGGTGCAGGGTTGGAGCTGCGCGCGCCGGGTTAAGGGTGCTGCTGAGGCACATCCCACAGCCCTCAACCCTAAACCCCAAACCCCTAAACCCCTTAACCCCTAAACCCCTAAAACCCTAAACCCTAAACCGAAACTAGAACCATAGCCCCCAAACTAGAACCATAGCCTCAGACATGTGCTTTACAGTAGACATTAAATGGCTTGGGCTTGATCAGGGTGAAGGGATTGATTGGGTACTTGGGGATTACACCTCTGCAGTTTTCCAAAATGCTGCCTAATCTAAATCTATCATAAATTCCTAGGATCCCAGTATACAAAACAGGGTTTTGGGCTCCTTTAAAGCGATCTGTAAGGGTACTATAAGGGATCTATAAGGGTTTAGGGTTTGTGGTTCCCAAACCCTAAACCCTAAAACCATAAACCCCCTCAAACCCTGAACCCTAAACCCCAAAACCCTATAAACCCAAAAAAACCTATAAACCCTATAAACCCCACAAACCAGGACTGAACAGTTGGGCCCTCCTCATCGTCAGCGCTTTCTCTGCTCAGACCATTCCTCGACCCTCAACCTTGCACCCCTAAACCCCAGGAAAAAAGGAACTCATCGTTGAATAGGTTTCCACAGGTTTTGCAAGGTTTCTTAAGTTATAAGGGGCTTAGTAGGATGTTTTAGGCTATATTCCGTATTGAAGAGACCAGGAAAATGGGCCTCTCTGAGCATGGTGCAGAAGCTAAAGGGTCTAGAAGGGCTCGTTTGACGGATATACGTGGAAGCATACTATAGGCGTTTAGGGTTTCCGGCGATCTAAAGATCTCTTAGTTCAGGGTCCACAACAACTCCAAGAACAGCTCTGGCTGTTGAAGCTTCGGTTTGGAACATTGGGCCCGCATATGCAGGCGTAGGGTTTTGGGATTGGAGTTTAGTGTTTCTTTTAGTGCAATAGCCCCTTTTCAGGGTTCAGGCTTGGTGGTTTAGGTTTTACGTGGCCTCGGACTTATGCTAGGTATGATCATGTTTGACCGTTTTGGGTTTCCAGGTGTGCGGCCGTGGGATGAAGGTTCGGCAACAGCCACTCGGCCTGCACCTCAAAAGATCTCAACTCCGCACTGACACACTCAAGTCGAGAGGCTCACAGACACGGGCTCGTTGAACGAACGCGAAATCCACGGACCCAGACCTGTGTTTGGAGGAGCTTTTGAAGCTTCACTGCACTATGAAAATGACTATTATTAAGATTAGTATTATTGCCTTGAATAGTATTATTGCTATTATCAGTACTACTCTTATTGGTACTACTATTCTTACTATTATGGTAAAGGTTTAAGAGTTAAAGCTCCGGTTTGGAGCCGAACGTCTTTCACTTCATCCCATGACCGACACGAAGCAAGCTTTGAGCCGACTAGGACGCAACGCCGGAAGAGCTAGTGGATGCCAGATTCTTCATGAAAGTCTTCCTCGGGACATGTATAGTGCAGCCTGATCAGTTCAGGCAGGCTCTGGGCTCTGCAGCTTTGGATTTACTAAAAACTGATGTGGAACAACATGTATGCGAATGTATTTTTCTTCCAAATGAAAGAACCAACTGGGTCGTCATGCGGCAAATCTCCCATAAAGTCTGATAACGGAGGTCGCTTCCGAATTAAATCACACCGCAAACCTTCCGAACCGGCCGAATCACCCCAAGCATTTCTTGCTAAGACACGAGCCCCCTCGTTTCAACACAGAAGCCACGACAGTCGTGCCAACACTGTGCTTGTAAACACATGCGAACTTCTGAAGAAGCATGACCCTGATGTAGACCCTAGCGAAGCACCGTCCCGATGCTTGTCAACTGTCCGAAAGAAGAACCCAACAGTCCTGCAATACCCAACGCTTTCATTGAAGCAAGAATGGCTTCGGGTGCGATTTCTAGCAGAAACATGCAACTGGCATGATTGATTGCAGGTGAAAACGCTCTTTATCAGCTTGGTCGGAGAGTGTAGGATAGGTGCATTTCAACAGATGAAAACCGAGCTTTAGCCTTAGCAATCTAAAGAAAACTGTGGTGGTGGCACTCACATTCCTGTCCAGAGCACACAAACTTTATTCAACCAGAGAGCACCTCTCGCGAGGTAGTACCACAAGCCTGCATAAAACCGACTTGAGCTCCGATTTTATCTTGCCACAGATTTAGGCGTGCACAACAGAAGATAGCGAAGGCCCCAAGTTCGTAATTCTTTGCGGTGCTTTCGGCTACTATAGCGTACAAATCTTCAACGTGCGCAACAGACTTGGACGACGGCGAGGAGAGCCACCAAAACACACCCACAAACAGATGAAAAAGATAGACTTAAACTTCACTTGAATTGCGGCTGCAAAGGCACGTTCATCAATTCTCGAAACTCGCAGATGTAAGCCTCTAAACCCAATCGCGGAACCTCATCTCTATGATGCTGCAACACTAAACCCCAAACCCTAGACCCTGAACCCTAGATAGAACCCGGAACAAGGGGCGGAGGCAGCAGAGGGCCGTCAAGCCGTCTCGCATTCCAGGAACTCCATGGTGCCCACAGCAAGGACAACAAGGACAGCATCGCAAGAAAAGCTGACGTGAGTAATAACAATAGTTGTAATGCTAGTGGCAGTCGTAGTAGTCGTCATCATCGTAGTAGTAGTTGTTGTTGCTGTTGCTGCTGTTGCTGCTGTTGTTGCTGTTGGTGTCGTTGTTACGAGTTGTTGTTGTCGTCGTTGCAGTAGCAGTCGTAGCAGCTGTAGTCACAACAATAAGAAGAATGAGAAGAAGAAGAATAGCAACGATGATATGGTGCTGGCTGCAGGCTTGTGGGATGACCGTTGATGTTCTGGCATGGAAGTTAAAAGAGTTTGCAGCTTGCTGCAGGAAAGCCATTACGGCGCTCGTAATTAAATAGGCTTGGGGGCCTTAAGAATAGGCTTCCTTCAAAGGGGTCTAAAAAGGTTCGTTTAAGGGTTCTATAAGAGATCTATATAGGGGTTCTTAGAAGGGAACGGAGGAATGGGTTAGGGGGACTATTATTGCGGATTATATAGGGACTACTGTAGGGATCTATTTCCCCATTCCCTGCTAAGCGCTAGGGACTCCTATGCTTACCATGACGAACTCCTGGTTCAATTCGAGCCGTCAACAGACGGAGCATCCACAGCAATCAGTCATTGCCACAACAAGCCGGGTTTACGTCCTTTGAGAAGATGAAACTGATATGTGCTGCTGCCTCCTCTAAATTCGGGTGCCCTGTCAGGTTCCCACACATGGTACGGCACCCTTGTAAAAATGACCCTGGTTTAGAAACTACTACCCACATGAGGACGATCAGGAGCGGAGTCGTTTGTTTGCAGGGCAACATAGCTCTTCACATGGTCGAGTCCAGAACACAAAGATGCATGGCTCTTGTTCTTTTTTCAGCCGACGTCGTGCTGCACACACACGGGCGCAGGTGTGCTTTCGGATTGCATGCTCTTGAAAACTGTGTCGTACATCATGTTGCTACTCGCCAACATGCAAATCTGCCTGCACATGGACTGCTTGAGATTGCTTGAGTGTGTCAGCATGAGCTCAAGCTCGTCATGGCCATTGTACTTTGTGGTTGTGATGGTTTGGGGCTTCGAATCGCGGACGGTGTGGAAGTCTTGTGGTGGAACCGATAGGCCAAAGGATGACGATGTGAAAGCCAACAGCTCCATGTGCAACGAGATGGCATGAACACCTGCGTCACGAAACAGTGCGACTCAAGGCGGGGTGATAAACATTGACCCTGCTGTAAACTGGTGTGCTTTGCTGTTTAAGTTTAGATTTTGTTTTGTGTTTCGCACCGTTGAGCTTGGAATCCGCAGGCGCTTTGTGTGCTTACAACACTGCGAATCTTTTCATGATTCCTTTCCGGTGACAGCCCTCCAGCGCTCTGCAGCGCCCTGCAGCCAGCACTGCACATCGCCTGCAAGCGGCAGCTGCCGTAAGAAGAACAACGCACCCGAGCGCAATACGCCTAGCGGCGGGTTTAGGGTTTACCTTTGGCCCCAAACCCTACAAAATAGTAGGTTATGACCCCTTAAGTAGAGGGTAGGACCCTCAAAACGGTAGGGTTTCGGATCCCCAGGGTTTCGGGTTTAGGGCCGAGGGGTCGCAAAACTGAGGCCGCAGAAGTGCACAAGAACGGACCTAGCGACGGCAAGGGGTGGGATGGAGCTAAGGGCTAGCGGAAGATAACTATAATAATTTTCTTTATTGGACGCTGAGCGAGCGGGCTCTGCTCATTGCGGGCGTGTGAGACTGCCTTTGCACCTGAGCAAAGGTCTGAGAACAGAAATGCAAAGGGCCTGGGCCTGAGAGCACTGAGAACAGGCTAACGGAAAGAGAGAGCTACCCTACAAGCTACATCAGAAGCCAGCTCATATTACTCAGGCGTGGGTGAGAAACCCTCCGACACCCTCAGTGTGGACTATGGCGTCCCATGTCCACGAACCAATGATTGATGAGCCGTACCCCGCGGGACCGTCACTCAGAGTGCCTGTTGCGTGGCGTCCCACTCATGGTCACTCTCAATCAGAGGCGATGGGCCGTAAGGTCGCAAAGGTGATATATAGCCCGTGGCCGTCAGCTGTGCAACTTGAGCAGCAAAACTGAGTAACAGTGTTCCTGCTCCCTGCCGTGCAGGCAGGTCGGTCCCACGGAGCCAGTGGGTCGCCCCCTCCCTGTAAAAGGAAGTAGGGGCCCCTGGCTGCAGGGGAACCCTCAGCTTAATCATCAGAAACATGGACTGGCATAGGGCCAGCACAGCACATAACAGCCGTGGCGTGCTTGCCTGAGATGGGAATCTGAGGCCGGAATCGACGGACGACCATCGTCCGTGCTGAACCAAGGTTGATCGGGGTTGCTCCTCCAAAGGGAGCGATACTGTCCACTGTGCGGAGTGTCTCCGATATGAAAGACACAGGACTGGACCCATCCGTGCTCTAGTTGAACGGAGCCCGTCGGGGCCCACTGCGGGAGCTGAACAGGGCAATGTAGACCTGTTACGGCATAACTGAGCTTGCGACCTTCAACGAATCGTGCCACCGAGAGAAGCACCAGCCGTTGCTGCCCTCGAAAAGCAGCGTACACTGGCTGACCGGACCACCGAGAGATCAGCTCCTGAAGTTCGTGAGGGCCAGCTGCCGTCGGAGCCGGCAGCAGGGCGAGCGGACCACCCTCATCCGTTACTTCAGTAGTGCGCCCATCCCTGACTTCCCAGGGTCTTGCGATTGGAAACCCAGTAATTCCAGCGAACAAGGCTACCAGGAACTCCGAAGCATCTTGCTGTTGACCATCATAGCGCCAGGTGGGACTGAGATGACGAAGTGTGAAAGAGGCAGTCAGGGTAAAACGGGAACCCGAGGCGGAGTCAGCCACTTCGTGGTGGAGGGAGGTGCTGGCTCTTCCGTGCTCAAGCAAGATGCGCGTCGGCACCAATGCCGAAAGCGTAGAGTTGACATAGCAGTAGTTAGAGATATTGCGCAACGAGCGGGGAGCAGCGAGTGCTCCGTCCTTTGATCCTTCTGCCTCTGGATTCGATGGCAAGGGGCCTGCAGGCGTTGCCTGGCCATGTACCTACGTAGCGGTCCACCCTGACAGCGGGAGAGATCATGAGCCAAGTCATAGAACAGAATCTGAAACAGTATCGGACATTGTGCCGGATGCTGCCTCCTGTCCGTAACCTGCTTGCGACAGCACGGACAGGGCATGCCCTTGACAAGGACCAGACCTGATTTGCTGCTCTGCGATGTGGCAGCTGCCCCATGAGCCGCCCATTCGGGCTTGTGGGCCTGCCTGATGTGGGATTTGAGTTTGGTGTTGTCTGGAGTCCAGAACCCACACAGCAAGCAATAAGACATAAGGTCCTGAGACTCATCCAACCTTCCTAGTTCAACAGCTGCGTGTGTAGTCAAGGTGTCATGCAAGCGCTGCTGCCTGGGATGCAACCGGGGCATCACAGCTGCGAGTCTGAGGGAGGGTGCGCCGCGTCATCCAGCTCCTTTAACCTGGCTGGCTCCGAACAGGCGCCAGATAGCAGGTGATCTTTTAAGCCCTTCATTTGAGGGAATTGCCTATTGCAGGCTGCACACTTGGGGAGCCCTCCTACGGAGAGAGTGTGGGAAAAACCTCGAGTGACATATCTAAGAACCGAGCCTGGATGCTTGCGGGCCTGGTGGGCGCGAAGACCAACCTCAGTGTCGAAGGCCTGAGCACACGTCGGACATGCGAAAGAGGGAGGGGCCTCTTGCTGCGCTGTGTCCTCGGAGAGTTGTTGCAGAACGTCTGCGTACCTGGCAGAGAGCGCCTCTGCTTGATGAAGCGCCTGCTGTGTCAGAGAGACATCACCTGCAGGGGTTGTCTGCTGGCGAAGACCTAGGCGCTTGACACGATTGGCTTGTCTCGCTTGCAGCTTACAAACAGGATCCATGATCTCGTGGGAGGCATAGAGGTCAGTGGTCGATATGTGTGTAAGGTGCACTGGCTTGTTCAGTACAGCTCGGATTTTTCGAGCGTGCCAAGCCCGCAAGAGTTTGGCTGTCTCCAAAGTCAAGCCCACATCCACCAACCCAGAGGCCACTGTGGCCCAGACAGTACTATGCCAAATATGCAACCGCGACGCCGGCCCTGCCGTGCGTCTGTTGTGAACGAAGCGACGTACCTGCTGCAATTTGGCATTGCCCTCCTGCAACCGAAACGTGAGAGTAGCCTTCTCAAAGTTAGAGTAAGAGAGCATGACTCCGAGATACTTAAAGGTCGTCACCATCGGAAAGCCTTCGTGAGACTTGGACGCTCCCAGCCGCCACATCTTGTGGCGAGTACCGTCAGGCGCGGTGCGCCAATACGTGTGCCTGGAGATGGCGCGTTGCGCCTGTTGGCCCTCGAGCTTTATCATGACGGTGCATTTGGCACCATTGACAGCAAATCCATGACTGCGGACCAACTGCAATAGCTGCTCAATCAGAGCATGAGCGCGGTCCAGGTCTTCCAATGAGTGGATTTCGCGGTGAACCGTCAGATCAGCCTGTGAGGTAATCCACCACGGCACGAGCACCGACAAGAGCTGTGAGCTCCCGAAAGATGGTGCCCGTAAGCATGGAGAAGAGAGTAGGGGCAAGCTTACAACCCTGTTTAATGCCAGCTGTGGATTGGACTGTGTCCTCTTCACCCTGCGTGCGAAAGGTGTAAGCACTACCAGCATGTAATGAGGCGACTAAGTCCATGAGGTCCTGAGGGACTCCCGCATCCCACAAGGTGTTGAGCAGGTCTGTCCTGCTCACCATGTCAAAGGCCTGTGACAAGTCCAGGGCAAAACAGATACCACCTACCAGCTGGGGACGAGTTCGCCCCGAATGAAGCTGATGCCTGGTACGTCGGGCCTCTTGGCAGTTGCTGCGTACCTGAGTGACATGGCCAACGACCCTGCTCAAGGCATCCGAAAGACCACGTTGAGGTTGGTGGGAGACCCCGGAGATAGTCAGCCGTGTAGCGAGACAGCTGGTCTCTACAAGCCCCCGCCAAGCCTTTGCCATCCGGCCGAATGATGCCGAGGGGACGAAGGTTGCCGGGCTTCGTAGCCGGCTTGTTAGGCTTGGGTATAAAACACAAGTCAGCATCCTTTAGAGGCGGCTGAAGAACCTCAGCAGCCGGCAATGAGCGTTGCCCCGGAGATTGCAGCGTTGCTGCTAGCGCCGCTCCCGCATCTACCGAGCACAGCCGCCAGGCAGCCGCCGGAGCCGAACCCTGCGGGACCGCCTTGTGTGGTCTAATGGGGCCGATGTGCTTGGCCAGCAGACCAGCCGGGATTTCCGGCAGCGATCCCAGTTGGTGTTCGAGGGGAGTTCGCGAAGCAAACGAAGCTCAGAGTGAGAATCCAAAAGCAGGCCATCCGGTCCCTGAGGCTGGGCCTTGGTTTGCGGCTCCCATGGTCGGAGCTTCTTTAGGGTCTTATGCGCGATGTACGAATCGTGTCTGGCACACGCCTCATCCACCTCTGCCTGTAAAAAAGCTCGGTGACGTTCCTTCTTGGCTAAGTAGAGAGCCTGCTTATGCCAGCGACTCAGGTCCTCCAAAGACTGATCCATGTCGGATAAAGTGGTGACGGAGTCCTCATGCAAGGAGCGGATGTGAGCGACTCTGTTCCACATGCGCAACGTCGCACGATGCTGAGCAGTTTCCGGAGCTTGCTGCGGCCGAGGCTTGGGAAAGAACAAAGCAGAGGCCTCCAGCAGCACCTGATTGACTTCATCAGGCGTGTGATTCCGAGAGGACAGACGCTGGCCCACCCAGTCCTGCATGCGGCCGGCTATCGGCAGACCTGAACGGACAGCCGTCTCTAGAGCTTCCTTATGAAAGGTCAGGGGGGGGCAAGTGGGCTTAGGCAAATTCCAGTGCTGAGTGGGTCGGAGATGAGCCAAGACGGGAAGGTGGCCGCCTCGCTTCCACCTGCCGAGCTGAAGATCCTTGCACGGCCCAAACTGTTTTGCCGGACCCTTGGCCGAAGCCTCGGAGGTTAGCAAAAAGTCAATTTGCGAGCCCCGTCCATTCAAGAAGAAGGTGTGACCAGCACCACAGGACCAAGTGTTAAGAGCTACCAACCGATGGGAGGAAACCAAAGCCTGGAACGGCTCATCCTGCATTTGAGCATGCTCCTTCCGTGTGCTACACTGGCCCACCAGACCCTCCTGCGGAGTCAAACGAGCGTTAAAATCGCCTGCCAAGAGAAAGGTATCCCTCGCCGGGATTGCCCGGATCGCTGCTGACAGATCGCGGAGCAAGTGTGAGCGGTCTTCCTTGTTCTGCTGAGGAGACTCCTTAGAAGACCACGCATGTTGATAGACCGCAAAGACATGCACGCGGGCCCCAAGCCACGGGAAAATGACCTGAATGAGCCTGCCGCGGCGTTGCTCTCGCCACCTAATCCGTTTCTTGTCAATCTGAGGAGAAAGGAGAACCATGACACCGTCCGCTCGACTTGTGTCATGAACAGCTGGCTGCGTGGCAGCGCCTTGCTTGGAGCGTTGCCCTGGAGCAGTTTTAGCTTTGGGTGCCCGCGCAGCCCCTTTTGTGGCGGAGCTCACGCAGTGCCAACCCTCAACATCAAACTCTGCTGTTTCACTCCAGTGAGTTTCCTGCAAGACCAGAATGTCGCAGACATACTTGGCCTCCGTGCGAAGCCACGTCTTCACCTCTGCCCATTGTTGCACGCCAAGGTGCCCAGCGTTCCAGGAGAGAACACGAAGAGACTTGCTGGCACGACCGCCTCTCGGGCGCGAGCGGAAACTGGCGGAGGGACCTGAAGGACCTGAAGGAGAAATCGTGGAGCCAGACAGCACGGGGAGGGGAGGAGGGGAGGGCGGGGTGAGTCCACTGCGGCGCAAATGTTCGGGCGTCAACGTACCATTCCGGTACGGGATGCTGTCTTGTGTTCTATGTACCTTATTGCAAACCTTGCGAAAGGCCTTCTTGCGAATGCTCTCAAAAGAATGCTGGTGCATTGGCGATTGCGCCGTCCGCTAGTTTCGCCGGAAAGAGAGAACTCAATCCGACTCCCTTCACCCTGCGGAAAGGTGAAAACCACTACCGCTTACCTCATGCCAAGGTTGTATAACTGCAGACAGAGGCCCGGGAATTGGGACCCGGCAGATCACAGCGGCACGCGGCTCTGGGAATAGCTATGGCTCAGAAAGAAGACAGTCCCTTAAGCTTCGCAGAAGGGGGACGTTGCGAGCCTCTAGCGTTGGTACCCAGAGCCTTGTTAGCAAAGCTACACAGCCTGCTGTGATCCGTAGCGGCTATAACTATAATAAGAAGAGGAACAACAACAATAACAATAGTATGAATAACACTAAGACTACGAATAATAATAATAACAGTAAGATCAACGACAATAAAAGTAAAGATAAGAATACTTTAAGGAGCATGCAGCATGCGGCCATAAGTCCGACTGCAAGCCCCTGACAAGTGTGTGAGCGCTGGATGTATCAACCCTCCACCCTGCACACCCTCACAGACAGGAACTCAGGAACCTTCAATGGCCTCGGCGGCAGGATGACAACTTCGGACCTGAGATTGCAAGGGTCCTCTGCTGCCAAATGCACTACCGGAAAAGCGAGGGCATACTTGGAGGGTCGGGGAACTTAGTAACTGGTTATTTTCGGGACTTATAAATACCATAACCCCAAGTAGGGTCCCTTTTATGGTACTTACTAGGTCTCCCGACCCTCCAAGTAAGGTGTGCACGGCCCCGAGTCCGACACCACAGCATCGAAGATGCGAGCACTCTCGCAGTCACCTCCACCCCAAAGTCCCCAAAACATAACCCGAAAACCCTCAACCCTCCCATCCCAAAACATCCTCAAACCCCCAGAACCCTAAACCCCAAAGTCCCAAAACCCAAAACATACCAAGACTCCAAACCTTGCAAAATCTCTCCGAGACGCACCCTGGTGTGAAGGTGACAAGCTCGAAAGAGCCGAGGCTGGATTTGTGCAGAATTAGAGTGTCTCCGCGTCCGTCTGCCTGGCGGGGGTCATGAAACACCGATGCTACCTTACTGACGCTTACTTCCCGTTTAAACCATGTGAAAAAACCGTGAACCTTGTCTCAACAGGCCACCGGCCGTGAAGAGATGTCTGCGCGGGGTTAAAAAGGGAAGGCCTCTGCGTTGGCAAGCATGTCTCTTGGCAGTAGCTGTGGGCAACTTCTCTGGGATGCGTCGGGGCTCAGGCGGCGACATACGTCGCAGGCCAGTTGGGACGAAATGATCCTAGGCGGTGGCTTGCAGCGCCATGGCAGTTACGCTGTTCCACACACGCCACGCGATCAGCGGCGTGGGCACGGACGTGCACCGGCCCATTTCTCTGGCCTTGGCATCCCTTCAACATGCCATCTGGCTGGAACACATACACCTCCAAATGTACGAGGGGTACTTGCTGGTGCAAGTGCTCCCAAGCTTCGTGGATGCACCCGATTACTCTGAATTCCCGGCGTCTTGGCACTTTATGCATCAAGGTTCCCCGCTGCAACCGGACGATCATCCTTTTTCCATTGTGGGTTACCTTGTGACGATTGCGGAGACCTTCGATTTCATGGCTCTGTGCTATAATTTGCCGGTGATTGTTTGCTCACACGAACCCAGGGCAGGGCGCAGTTTGGTGGGCCTCCTGGTCAGCCGTCTGAGCATTCGCTCAGGAGGGACGAGACGCACCCCGATCGAGGACAGCAGCGACTTAGCAAAAACAGAGAATCCCCCCTGGGCATCCGTGGAAGGCTCCGTGACAAAGATGACCCCTACAGATTCTCGCGAGCGCCGACAGCAGGGACTGTCTTGGGCAGGTATTGGTCGAGGCCCCACCAGACCACCGCCTTGTGCAAGCCTGACTCGCGCCTTAGCGGGAAGAAGACACAGGCGTGCCGTTCAGCATGCCGGCCAGTCCAGCAACAGCGGTTGAGAATGTGCGGCAGCGTATAGCGGGTGTGGTCATACTCTTCCAAGGCATCCGTATCAGTGAACGGTGTGACAATGCACGACAGCAGGGTCAGCACAGAGCCACACCGCGTAGCGAGCCAGCCTGCCCAGGTTGACTGGGGACTAGGCAAAGAGAAGCAAGTTCTCGACAATTGGCAGCTCCTGGAAGCCATAAATCGAGCTGATGGTGGAGCCAGGCCGACTTCATACGGAAGTTGGCATTTTGCCACGACACATGCGCGTCCAGGGTCTTGGCAGGCCTACGTGGACGCTTGTGAGTGCGAGAGCGAGTCGGGTCCGATTAGGGACTCGCAACTCTGCCGAGGTTGTCTCTCTCCTGCTGTCGAAGCTTGCGCACCTGGTGACGCTGCCGCGTCCCAGACTCCAGAAGCGGCGCACTACAGAGCTCCTATAGCGGGTACTCCACTCTTTGGCGCGCAGGCGAGACACAGTGGCGATGTTGTCACTCTTGGGCATACGTAGGCGCCGTTCTTCAGCTGCCTTACTGGCACCCAAACGACAAGGGCTTCTTCAGCGCGAGCATGAAGACTCCCAATCCCGATGACTCGCTGCGGGAGGTCTTGCAGCCGCACAAGGAGGCCTTAGCTGGGCCAGAGGGCCCACGAAAAGTGCGCTAATTCCACTCTTTTCGCCTTGAGCCTCTTCATGGCCAAAACGCTTCCCCCGGACAGCAACCGGCGTTGGTCCACGGCTATGGAACTAACGGCAAAGCCCCGCTAGCACAACTGGAGAGTCTACGCTCTCTGCCTACCCTATAGCGCTCTAGGTGTGGCAAGGAACCCTCCATGGTGGGCCGTATCGGGTCTTGGCCTGATGGGCGCCCCGGGCTTCAGCGTTGCAGCCCCTGAGCACTTCCAAGAACCGGAAGCGAAACGAGTCCTCCCTTTTCGCCGCACGACGCGGCCACGCTTCTCGTATCACATGCGCAGCGGTGGAGAATTTGGGCTCTCCTGCCTGAGGCTGAGTTGCAACAAGGCAGAAGCGTCCATCCCATCCCCCGCGGGGGAGCACATGATGACCTTGCAAGTTTCCGACCAGGAGCTGGCGACCTTTTTAACAGAGCGGTCAAGGGCTTCGACATGGTGCACGCGGATGAGGACGAACGTCCAGGGGGCCCCTCGACGCTCGCTGAGGTGCGCATTGAGTGCTCAGGTGCCAGTACATTTCGCGTCTCGGCTCGCAACGACGCGTGGCAGATCATGTGCTCCACGCAGTGCTACGGCCCCGGGTGTCTTGCAGAGACGTTTTCCAAGTTGTCTGCAACGGCTTCTGCAAGACTCAGCTTGGCGGGTCGGTATACCAGCCTTTTGCTCTCTCTCCTGCCGGTTATCCAGTTGGCGCACGCCATGTTGGACGTTAAGTTCATTGCTTCCAGCCCGGAAGCTAGAACGATTGTCACACAGCTCCAGCAGGCACGACGGAGCTCCCACTTGCAGGATCCACATTCTGCATGTCTGGCCCCTGTGCATTGGCTTTTCAAGTGTCAGCCCAGCGCGGCCTGCCGTCCGTGGATTCTCGGCAGGCAGCTACACGGCGGGTCTTGTGGAAGTGCTCCTCCACAAATTATGGGGCAGCAGTCACTTCCCCTCCGTGGGTTCGATCGCCGCCTCCAGGAGAGTCCCAGACGATGCTTCGCTGCCAGCAGCTGTGGACATTGGTGCTGTTGGCATGCCGGACTGGCTGTTTGATGAACTCCTGCGCCTCCTCTGTAGGCTACGCATCATCCATGCTAGCGAAGACTTCTTGTGCCCTTGGATGCTCACTGACTTTGCTTGGGCCGCCATGGGTCGCCCCAGGTATTCGTGCGAGAGGTGTGCATTGGTTAGTCAATGTGCCGGACGAGCTTTTCGGGTCTCAGTGCCACAACTACTCCCACTTGCTCCTGCGTACTGACCACACACTGCCGGTCCAGGTGGATGTCGCTGCCGTACGTGCCTTCCTTCCCATGCGCAACCTGGAAAAAGAACTGGAGTGGACCTTCCACTCCCTCCATTTCTACCGTAGCAGGGGTCTTGTGGATAGCAAGGTTGGTAAGGTCATGGATGCACTCTTCCCGCACCGCGTCACTGTGGAGGCAATCAAGCAGCTTGTCGCCATTAACTCCTTGCCCCCGCGTCTTCTGGGGGTCATCCGCACCCTCACGGCAGCCTCTCTACCACATTGTGTCGCGGAGCTGCGCACCTGGATTATTCAGGAGGTCAGGCTTCGATGCTATGAGGAGGAAAAGTCGGTCAGCCTGCCATTGCCTGCTCCCGTCCAGACTTCCCTCGGCGAGCTGTCGCTTGAGCGTGTCGTGGATTTTCTGCACTTTCATGTCTACAGCCAAGGCGCTGCTCTTGAAGATACTGGGCAGGAGAACAGACGGATGTCGCATCAAGACACTACCCGACGCTTCTCCCCGCTGTTGCCGGTTGTGCTGAAGGTGGAGGACTGTCTCAGCTTTGGCACATACGTGCTTGGCCTGTCGTGCCCGGATAGCGGCAATCGGCCCCCCTCCGAAGGTTGTCTTCTGCGGATGGAGTTTCGTCAAGGGAACCTCCTGGCGGTCTTCGTTGAACTAGTTGTTCCTGACAAGGTCAAGGGCAAAACCCGCGAGCAACGCAAGGCACAACGACGCCTCAACCGCCTTAACCCCATTGCCGCTCTCCTGCTCGTCAGCCAGTGGCCCGCTTTTCTTGGGGCCCCCCGCAACATGACCACGTTTGTTGGGACCTCGCCTTGCGCAGTGTGTCTTGTATCAAAGTGGGGGGGGCGCTGGACGTCTTTCTGCAAGTCCTGAAAATGCCTGCGGCTCCCACTGGCCATTGGCTTGCCCGTCCGGCCGTGCACCCAACCTGCGCCGCGGCCGCGGCCTCGGTGCCACTTTGCTGCGGAAGGACACCTTGTGATGGCTTTCCTGCAAGCCGTAGAGGCAGCCGCCCATGCTCCTCACTTCCCGGAACCTCCTAACTTAACACCAGCCCAGTTTGTCGCACTCAGGCAACACATCCTCGCCCTCCATCCGGTGGCCGAACGCTCAAACCTCGGGACCCTTTCAGCAAAGACTGGCGTCGCGGACCCTCTTAGCGAGGGGAAGCCAGGAGGGTGCCACGACGACGACCTGCCTGGGATCGAAACATTTTCCGTTCGTGATGTTCTGGAGGACGACGCGGCGACACCAGCCGTGATGCACCGTCACGGGTGCACCACAGGTGCATCACAGTTTGCCTGCAATCCCGCTTGAGCTGCACACCCTGTGGAGCAGGCCGCATCTCTTCTTTTACGACCATCACAATGAATTGGGCGCCCTATTGACCTCTTCATCACCGCAGTTTGTGCTGGAACCACGGGTGCGGTTGACATCTGCATTATTGACAAGGCATTGTTGCCGCTTTAGAGCTTCATGCTTCCCTCAATCACACCCACGTCTGCTGGAAGGAGCTCTACCAGGCCTACGGGCTCGCTCGGCTTGGACTTCAAAACCCGCCGCGCGAGGATACGGAGACTGCTCATGAATTCTATGCACGGTGGTCGGTGAACCGCATTCCGCCGCTCTGTGATGTACAGCGGTCGCTGCACATTGCTGCTTGGATGGCTACCCGGTCCAGCTACTCCCACGGAGTATGGACTTTGAGCACAGCGGACCTAGTGGCCGATCCATCAAGGCACACCCGTTCTATCCGGTGATTGACACCGATCGACCAGTCTTTGGACTGCTGGAGTTTACTACACCGCCTCGTTTCAGTCTCCACCTCCTTCGAGAGCACAAGGGGGGGGCGTGCCTCCACCCAAAAGATTATACAGTGCGCTACGTTCCAATCACCATCGGACTCTAATAGGGGAGCACTTGCACTTCGACCCGCCTGCAACTGTCAGTGGAGGCCAAACTGATTCCGCGGAATCGCTGGTGACCGTGCCGGGGGCGTTTTACCTTTATTCCATTGCGGCGGATACTGTTAACACAACCCTGCTGGGGATTGCAGCGTTTTGTGTCGTCACAGATGCGCCATCCCTGCTCCGCAACCGTTATGCTGCCACCAGTAGCTACTACGGGCCTAGCACGTGCCCTTTACGATCCGACGGGAAAGGTTCGCCGTTGAGTCTTTTTCTCTTGTCCCTCATGCCTTCGGCACCTCGATGGGGACCGTCACCTGGTGTTCGAAGCTGGACTTTGGTGTGCACTTTCGAGCGGAAGGGTGTTTGCTCCTTAGCTTCGCCGCCTGCCGGCCCTCACCGCTTGCCCCTTCACCTGTCAATCGGTTTACTACCACCACCGAATGGTGTCTTCCATCGCCATAGCCGCCACAACCGTGCGGCGATGCCGTGGAAGCAGTGACCTGCATGTCAATGTCCACCATGGCGATCTCTGCCTCCTTAGCAGCTGACCCTGTGTCCCAACTCACCGCTGGTGACATTGGTTCGCTTCTGCTGGAGGCGGTGTCCATGTGCACCAGAGCGGACTGGTCGCACAACTTGTCACGTGTTGGACCCCGGCAGGTTGCCTGTGTGGGTGTTGCCCACATTTGTTGCCAGTGTTGCATCCGAGACCGTTTTCGTGCTGGGCACGCCTTGTGACGTGATGGCGGTTGCCTAGGCGGGTCACTTGCCTGCGACACTGGTCTTCGCACTCCTCTTCCGGAAGCCGCTCACACTGCAGTGGGCCGTGGACTTTGGATTTTGGTGTGCACGATCGCGACGGAACAAAACACAGGGGTTGTCCGTTGTCTGCCGAGACTAGAACGGCAACCGGAGCCTGGACTTGGCTCCACCTGTTGTTTTGGGCAACTCTGAGCGACGGCTCTTTGTTGCTCCTGACCGGTCGCTGAGGCTCCGTAGTTTGGTGCTGAACGGCTACCACCGGCAAAGCCTGTGCGCCGCAGCCCTTTGTAGAGCTTCGCTTTTCTGTCTCACCGCTTTGCCAGTTTGTAGTTTGTAGTTTGTCGTTTGTTTTTGCTTCGCTTGTTTGTAGGGACCGAGTGCTACAGCCGTAGTCGACGAGGCCCAGTCAAGCCAAAAAACCGACGGGAAAGGTTCGCCCGGACCCGGAGGCAGGCACCCCTGCAAAGGAGGATCCTGCATTGACCGCGGAGTTGCGCAGTCAAAGTTGCGCTGCCTCCCTCCCTGCCGCCCCTATAGAGCTGCATGGAGCCAACGTGTGGCGGCTCTGCTGAATGCGGTGGAGACTCCGCCTAATCGCCTAGTGCCGGGAGTTACATCCATTGCTAGCCGGTGTGTACCGGCAGAAGACGAGGAGGACTTTGAGGAGCAGCATGATACTCTCCGCCGCTACCAAGCCCGGGGCAACCAACAGCGGCCTGTCGAGGGAGTGGACTGCGCAGGTGCGCTACAACATTTACTACCTAACCCCACCGATTGTCTTACCTTGCTTTCCCTCCCCCTGTCCCTGCCTGCGTGTGAAGTCAAAATCAGCCCGCAGAATTTTGGGGTGAAGGTGGTTGACTTCGCTGACCGGGCACTCATGCTACGGCGCTGTACTGATGACGAAGCATTTCATTTCGCGTCTGCCTGACACCCATGCTGGCAGTGTCCGTCGCACTAGCACAGTTTTGCGACCCAGTTCTGCGCCTAGCTGAAGGACGAGTTTTCGATTTGTCCTGGTATGAGCTCGCTCGGCCGGAGATTTGGTGGTGGCTGCTCCTGGATGAGCTTGCTGGGCTCAAAGGGTCGCTCCACTGTGCATTGGAAGGAAGGAAGTCCTGTGCGGGACGGCAGTTTGGTGCAAATGTCCTTGGCTCCCAAGCGAGGACATCTCCCGGCAGGCAACCGACGTGGCCCCGGATCCAGCCATCGACACTCTACTGGGGATGGCGGCGCGAGCCTCGACTCGAACCAAGGGACCCCGCTGCTTCACTGCGGTGTGCTATTGCCGGTGCAGTTGCTGCTCTATCTCACAAGGGCATTAGCAGATGACCCTGCGGCTGCTCCACTCTTGCAGCTCACCAACGTTACTCCGACTCGCGATGGCCAGCACATTGAAGTGCGAGTCAAATGCGAGGTGCCGGCTACCCTGGTGGGCCAGCCCCAAATCGCCATTGCTGACCGGCTGATGACGTGTTTCGAGAGTGGACTCCTCCCAGCCAGACGCGGCGAGTTCGATCCGCGAATGTTCACGTACCCGGGAGCGTATCGGGGCACTTTTCGGTTGCTCATTTCCGCTTGCGGACATCCCGCTGGGTCTGCAAGCGCAGCCTTCCCTCTCTATTCAGGCCGCGGGCCTGTTGAATAGTGCACTGTGGCGCCTTCGTGCTGCTGCTACCACTGATGGATGGGATCTCTGGGCGGTAGTGGCCTATTGGATACGTGGACCACAAAAGAAAGAATTTTACTTCCTAGATCGGTTGTGGCGCCTCGCGCATTTCGACGCATTTGACTCGAAAGCGATGGTCCTCCTTCACCGGTTGGTAGCCAGGGAAGACAATCAGACGCAGGAGCTGCCGGGTGGCGAGCGTCCCTGGGTCAGGCTGGGGCATCCCTGGGCGCACGAAGACTGGAGGGCAGCGGCCGAGGAGTTCCGCAGGCAAGGGGGCCTCGGACCTGGCCTCCAATTGCCATGTATATCCACCGACCTAATGCCACATCTGCATGCCCCAGATCAGGACACTCACCAATACACTTTTCGAAGGGTGACGGAAATCTATCGTGACGGCAATTACCAGCTGCTCTATCTCTTAAGGGAGAGTCACTTCCCTTCGAGCGGTCGTGACATGCAGCGCCAACTCGATAGCTGGCCGCGCTAGGCGGTGGCTGGCCCCTCTGGTCGACAGTAAGTCTTTCAGCCGGTTGTGACCGACGACATACGTCGTTGCGTCTTTCTTTTCTGGAGCAAGTGACATCTGGGGTTACTCGGCTTAAGCGCGCTTTGCCGAGGTCGGACTCAACGACGTGGGCAGGCAGGCCCTCGCCACCATGTCGTTGCACCCGATGGTTGGATGCGGGCCACGCTTGCCTGTGGGCCTTGGAATTCTTGTCACGGGTTGGACTCCGGCAGGTTGCCCGAGTGGGTGTAGCCCACACTTGTTGCCAGTGTTACATTTGACCGCCGTCTTTGTGCTTGGCACGCCTTGAGACGTGATGGCGGTTGCATGAGCGGGTCACTTGCCTGCGACACTGGTCTTCGCACTCCTCCTCCGGAAGCCGCTCACACTGCAGTGGGCCATGGACTTTTGGATTTTGGTGTGCACGATCGTGACGGAACAAAACACAGGGGTTGTCCGTTGTCTGGCGAGACTAGAACGGCAACCGGAGCCTGGACTTGGCTCCACCTGTTGTTTTGGGCAACTCTGAGCGACGGCTCTTTGTTGCTCCTGACCGGTCGCTGAGGCTCCGTAGTTTGGTGCTGAACGGCTAACACCGGCAAAGCCTGTGCGCCGCAGCCCTTTGTAGAGCTTCGCTTTGCAGTCTCACCGCTTTGTTAGTTTGTAGTTTGTGTTAGCTTCGCTTGTTTGTAGGGACCGAGTGCAACAGCCGTAGTCGACGAGGCCCAGTCAAGCCAAAAAAAAAAGTCGAGAACTCCCCCGTACGTGTCATGTGCTCGGGAGCGGTGACCTTTCATGTCCCAGCGCGAACGGAGGATTGGCAGGTAGTGCGCTCGCAGCAGTGCTACGGACCCACGGAATGCCAAACGGAAACCACTGTAGAGGGAGACAAGGGGCAGATGTTTGTCGAGGAGCCAGACAGGCTATCGTATGCGGGCCAGCACACCAGCCTCCTGCTTTCCCCTTTCCCCAGCGTGCGTGATCCGGGCGGCTCATGCCATGTTGGACTCACCCCTTAACCCACCAGAAGTCTCTATGATGCATCGGCCGTTTATGCGTCTGCCACGCAGCTCACACTTGCAGTCCCCACACAGTGGATGCCTTAGCGCCATGCTCATCTTTCTTGCGCCTAGTCCCCTCGTTATACAGGGATTTTCGGCTGGAAGCTATACGGGGGCGGTGCTTGCACTCTTGGCGCATCGGGCATGGGGACGCATCCCACCGCAGCCAGGGCCCGGCAATTCTGCTGTGGCCCAAGAGGGTGGTTCGCTCCGCCACGTGGTAAGGCTAGGTGCCCTGGGCATGCCCGACTTTATATTCGCGCAGCTCTTGCAGCTGCCTCTCACCTTATGGCTCGTACACGCAAGCGAGGACAGGCTGTGTCCTTTCTGTCCGTCTGCGCAACTCAGAGATCAGCTGAATGCAGACTTGCGTACGGCTGCTGGGCGGCTCGTCTACGGCCCTCTACGGTACAGCCTGCCATGGGTATGGCCACCTACTCGAGCGACTGGAATACCTGCCTTCCGAGGTAAACACTGCGCAGTGTCGGGCCTTCCTGCCACTGATCAATGACAGCCATGAACTGTACTTGGCCTTTCAGCAGCTGCACTTGTTCCGTTTCCCGGTCTTCAGTAACTCGCCGCACATGCAGGTCATGCAGACCATCTTCCCGCAGGCGGAGCTCACGGAGTCCACCCTCGAGAGCCTTCAGGAAGTCCTGCCCAGTGGCCTCCTAGCCGACTTAGTAGCGCACCAGCCGCCCTCGGTGGCGGCAGTCTGCAGCCTGAAATCATGGCTCTTGAGCACCGTCGAATTGCACAACATTGCTCCCTGAGCCAGTTACCAAAGTCCTGTTGCGGCACTCCCTGCCTAGGGTGGTCGATTTTCTCTATTTTCACCTCTTTAGCAAGGGCGCCACCCTAGCTGATTCGACGGAGGAGGGGCGTCGCGAGCCGCACAGACAGGCCGCCCCTAGGGAACGCCTCGCGGGCAGCAGGACGTTCCAGAATTTCTCTCTCACCGTCACGGCGTCGACTTGCACAAGCTTTGGGCCTTTGTCCTGAAGATAATCAACTGGTTCTCCCATATGGAGCGGCAGTTCCCACTAGAGGGCTCGGTGGTAGTTTTCGAGGTTGGTGGCCCACCAGTCTGCAGACTGGTTGGGATCTTCACGGAGCTCTACATCTCGCACCGTAAAAAGGAAGATCGCTATGTCAAGCATCTTCGGAAGCTCAGCCCAGGATATGTTGAGTTGCTCGTCCGCGAATGGCCTGCATTTTTAGGGCCGCCGCCAACAGGGCAGCATGCTCCGGCCGTCACCCTGCCGTATCACAGACTGGTTTGCCTGAAGTCGGGCGGAGGCCTCGACCTGTTTAAGCGTGTCCTAGCATTGCCGAATGGTCGTGTTCCCCTAACATTGGGTGTGCCGGCCCCCAATGCCTCCAGGCCAATTACACACACCGGCGCTGCATTCCCAGTGGAGCTGGACATGGTCCTCCTCTTTCTTCAGGCATGCAGGATCTCGGCGTGGGAAGGACTGTTCGACCCTGAACGGGCTGATTCCGTCTCATGGGTCTCACATCGGAATGAACTCCAGGAAGCCAAAGAGAGGTTGCATTCGTCGCGGTCACAGCGGCGGATAGGACGGGCATGGGAAGTGCCGCGAAACGATGTTGCGGAGGTTTACCTCGAGGCTGCCAACATCCGAGGACGTGCCTTCTGTGAGCTCATCAGCTATCTGCTTGAGGACCCTGATGGACTTCTCATAGCGCATATACAAGCGATCCTTGTCGCGCGAGGCACGAACCGTACCTCCCTCAACATTCTGGGATGCCCTGGAGCCTCCAAAACGTTCTCCCTCCTGCTGGCAGTGATGTGCATCGATGCTGTTTTGGATTTTCCGGTCGTCTGGACATCGCAGCAGCATGCTGCCCTTCTCGCAGTACTTATGATATCTCACAACGTGCTCGCCGATGCACCGCTATGGCTGCGGCGCATGCTTGTCGTCCGCAGGGTATCAGGAAAACAGGAGCTTTTCTCCACTGTGCACGATCATGTCCCGCTGGCTCATGGAGCGGGACCTAAAGGCCAAAATCAGGGCGGGCTGCTGGAATCGTGGCTGACGGCCAAAGGTGCGGATGTGGAGGACGACCCGCCGCCCCCGCTACTGGATGCCGGCATACTGAGTCTGAAAGGCCTGTGACAAGTCCAGGGCAAAACAGATACCACCTACCAGCTGGGGACGAGTTCGCCCCGAATGAAGCTGATGCCTGGTACGTCGGGCCTCTTGGCAGTTGCTGCGTACCTGAGTGACATGGCCAACGACCCTGCTCAAGGCATCCGAAAGACCACGTTGAGGTTGGTGGGAGACCCCGGAGATAGTCAGCCGTGTAGCGAGACAGCTGGTCTCTACAAGCCCCCGCCAAGCCTTTGCCATCCGGCCGAATGATGCCGAGGGGACGAAGGTTGCCGGGCTTCGTAGCCGGCTTGTTAGGCTTGGGTATAAAACACAAGTCAGCATCCTTTAGAGGCGGCTGAAGAACCTCAGCAGCCGGCAATGAGCGTTGCCCCCGAGATTGCAGCGTTGCTGCTAGCGCCGCTCCCGCATCTACCGAGCACAGCCGCCAGGCAGCCGCCGGAGCCGAACCCTGCGGGACCGCCTTGTGTGGTCTAATGGGGCCGATGTGCTTGGCCAGCAGACCAGCCGGGATTTCCGGCAGCGATCCCACTTGGTGTTCGAGGGGAGGATGTCTGGCAAAGACCTGTTCCACGTGTTCGCGAAGCAAACGAAGCTCAGAGTGAGAATCCAAAAGCAGGCCATCCGGTCCCCGAGGCTGGGCCTTGGTTTGCGGCTCCCATGGTCGGAGCTTCTTTAGGGTCTTATGCGCGATGTACGAATCGTGTCTGGCACACGCCTCATCCACCTCTGCCTGTAAAAAAAGCTCGGTGATGTTCCTTCTTGGCTAAGTAGAGAGCCTGCTTATGCCAGCGACTCAGGTCCTCCAAAGACTGATCCATGTCGGATAAAGTGGTGATGGAGTCCTCATGCAAGGAGCGGATGTGAGCGACTCTGTTCCACATGCGCAACGTCGCACGATGCTGAGCAGTTTCCGGAGCTTGCTGCGGCCGAGGCTTGGGAAAGAACAAAGCAGAGGCCTCCAGCAGCACCTGATTGACTTCATCAGGCGTGTGATTCCGAGAGGACAGACGCTGGCCCACCCAGTCCTGCATGCGGCCGGCTATCGGCAGACCTGAACGGACAGCCGTCTCTAGAGCTTCCTTATGAAAGGTCAGGGGGGGGCAAGTGGGCTTAGGCAAATTCCAGTGCTGAGTGGGTCGGAGATGAGCCAAGACGGGAAGGTGGCCGCCTCGCTTCCACCTGCCGAGCTGAAGATCCTTGCACGGCCCAAACTGTTTTGCCGGACCCTTGGCCGAAGCCTCGGAGGTTAGCAAAAAGTCAATTTGCGAGCCCCGTCCATTCAAGAAGAAGGTGTGACCAGCACCACAGGACCAAGTGTTAAGAGCTACCAACCGATGGGAGGAAACCAAAGCCTGGAACGGCTCATCCTGCATTTGAGCATGCTCCTTCCGTGTGCTACACTGGCCCACCAGACCCTCCTGCGGAGTCAAACGAGCGTTAAAATCGCCTGCCAAGAGAAAGGTATCCCTCGCCGGGATTGCCCGGATCGCTGCTGACAGATCGCGGAGCAAGTGTGAGCGGTCTTCCTTGTTCTGCTGAGGAGACTTCTTAGAAGACCACGCATGTTGATAGACCGCAAAGACATGCACGCGGGCCCCAAGCCACGGGAAAATGACCTGAATGAGCCTGCCGCGGCGTTGCTCTCGCCACCTAATCCGTTTCTTGTCAATCTGAGGAGAAAGGAGAACCATGACACCGTCCGCTCGACTTGTGTCATGAACAGCTGGCTGCGTGGCAGCGCCTTGCTTGGAGCGTTGCCCTGGAGCAGTTTTAGCTTTGGGTGCCCGGGCAGCCCCTTTTGTGGCGGAGCTCACGCAGTGCCAACCCTCAACATCAAACTCTGCTGTTTCACTCCAGTGAGTTTCCTGCAAGACCAGAATGTCGCAGACATACTTGGCCTCCGTGCGAAGCCACGTCTTCACCTCTGCCCATTGTTGCACGCCAAGGTGCCCAGCGTTCCAGGAGAGAACACGAAGAGACTTGCTGGCACGACCGCCTCTCGGGCGCGAGCGGAAACTGGCGGAGGGACCTGAAGGACCTGAAGGAGAAATCGTGGAGCCAGACAGCACGGGGAGGGGAGGAGGGGAGGGCGGGGTGAGTCCACTGCGGCGCAAATGTTCGGGCGTCAACGTACCATTCCGGTACGGGATGCTGTCTTGTGTTCTATGTACCTTATTGCAAACCTTGCGAAAGGCCTTCTTGCGAATGCTCTCAAAAGAATGCTGGTGCATTGGCGATTGCGCCGTCCGCTAGTTTCGCCGGAAAGAGAGAACTCAATCCGACTCCCTTCACCCTGCGGAAAGGTGAAAACCACTACCGCTTACCTCATGCCAAGGTTGTATAACTGCAGACAGAGGCCCGGGAATTGGGACCCGGCAGATCACAGCGGCACGCGGCTCCGGGAATAGCTATGGCTCAGAAAGAGGACAGTCCCTTAAGCTTCGCAGAAGGGGGACGTTGCGAGCCTCTAGCGTTGGTACCCAGAGCCTTGTTAGCAAAGCTACACAGCCTGCTGTGATCCGTAGCGGCTATAACTATAATAAGAAGAGGAACAACAACAATAACAATAGTATGAATAACACTAAGACTACGAATAATGATAATAACAGTAAGATCAACGACAATAAAAGTAAAGATAAGAATACTTTAAGGAGCATGCGGCCATAAGTCCGACTGCAAGCCCCTGACAAGTGTGTGAGCGCTGGATGTATCAACCCTCCACCCTGCACACCCTCACAGACAGGAACTCAGGAACCCTCAATGGCCTCGGCGGCAGGATGACAACTTCGGACCTGAGATTGCAAGGGTCCTCTGCTGCCAAATTGCTAAACTTTTCCTGTGGTTCACACGCCTGCGGAATCACTCAGTCAGTATTGGGCTCTAAAATACAGTGGAGCAAAACAAACATACAGCATGCAAATTAGTTCAGTACGGCAGCATCAAAATGTGGTACACGTGTGGGTACAAACTTTAGCACAAATGCACTACCGGAAAAGCGAGGGCATACTTGGAGGGTCGGGGAACTCAGTAACTGGTTATTTTCGGGACTTATAAAAAAACCATAACCCCAAGTAGGGTCCCTTTTATGGTACTTACTAGGTCTTCCGACCCTCCAAGTAAGGTGTGCACGGCCCCGAGTCCGACACCACAGCATCGAAGATGCGAGCACTCTCGCAGTCACCTCCACCCCAAAGTCCCCAAAACATAACCCGAAAACCCTGAACTCTCCATCCCAAAACATCCTCAAACCCCCAGAACCCTAAACCCCAAAAGTCTCAAAACCCAAAACATACCAAGACTCCAAACCTTGCAAAATCTCTCCGAGACGCACCCTGGTGTGAAAGTGACAAGCTCGAAAGAGCCGAGGCTGGATTTGTGCAGAATTAGAGTGTCTCCGCGTCCGTCTGCCTGGCGGGGGTCATGAAACACCGATGCTACCTTACTGACGCTTACTTCCCGTTTAAACCATGTGAAAAAACCGTGAACCTTGTCTCAACAGGCCACCGGCCATGAAGAGACGTCTGCGCGGGGTTAAAAAGGGAAGGCCTCTGCGTTGGCAAGCATGTCTCTTGGCAGTAGCTGTGGGCAACTTCTCTGGGATGCATCGGGGCTCAGGCGGCGACATACGTCGCAGACCAGTTGGGACGAAATGATCCTAGGCGGTGGCTTGCAGCACCATGGCAGTTACGCTGTTCCACACACGCCACGCGATCAGCGGCGTGGGCACGGACGTGCACCAGCCCATTTCTCTGGCCTTGGCATCCCTTCAACATGCCATCTGGCTGGAACACATACACCTCCAAATGTACGAGGGGTACTTGCTGGTGTAAGTGCTTCCAAGCTTCGTGGATGCACCCGATTACTCTGAATTCCACTTTATGCATCAAGGTTCCCCGCTGCAACCGGACGATCATCCTTTTTCCATTGTGGGTTACCTTGTGACGATTGCGGAGACCTTCGATTTCATGGCTCTGTGCTAAAATTTGCCGGTGATTGTTTGCTCACACGAACCCAGGGCAGGGCGCAGTTTGGTGGGCCTCCTAGTCAACCGTCTGAGCATTCGCTCAGAAGGGACGAGACGCACTCTGATCGAGGACAGCAGCGACTTAGCAAAAACAGAGAATCCCCTCTGGGCATCCGTGGAACGCTCCGTGACAAAGATGACCCCTACAGATTCTCGCGAGCGCCGACAGCAGAGACTGTCTTGGGCAGGTACTGGTCGAAACCACCGCCTTGTGCAAGTCTGACTCGTGCCTCAGTGGGAAGAAGACACAGGCGTGCCCTTCAGCATTGCCGGCCAGTGCAGCAACAGCGGTTGAGAATGTGCGGCAGCAGAAAGCGGGTGTGGTCGTACTCTTCCAAGGCATCCGTATCAGTGAACGGTGTGACAATGCACGCAGCAGGGTCAGTACAGAGCCACACCGCGTAGCGAGCCAGCCTGCCAGGTTGGGGGAGCACATGATGACCTTGCAAGTTTCCGACCAGGAGCTGGCGACCTTTTTAACAGAGCGGTCAGGGCTTCGGCATGGTGCACGCGGATGAGGACGAACGTCCAGGGGGCCCCTCGACAAGTGTCAGGAGCTACAACGCTGAAGTCCGGGGCCCATCAGGCCAAGACCCGATACGGCCCACCATGGAGGGTTCCTTGCCACACCTAGAGCGCTATAGGGTAGGCAGAGAGCGTAGACTCTCCAGTTGTGCTAGCGGGGCTTTGCCGTTAGTTCCAAGCCGTGGACCAACGCCGGTTGCTGTCTGGAGGAAGCGTTTTGGCCATGAAGAGGCTCAAGGCGAAAAGAGTGGAATTAGCGCACTTTTCGTGGGCCCTCTAGCCCAGCTAAGGCCTCCTTGTGCGGCTGCAAGACCTCCCGCAGCGAGTCATCGGGATTGGGAGTCTTCATGCTCGCGCTGAAGAAGCCCTTGTCGTTTGGGTGCCAGTAAGGCAGCTGAAGAACGGCGCCTACGTATGTCCAAGAGTGACAACATCACCACTGTGTCTCGCCTGCGCCAAGAGTGGAGTCCCGCTATAGGAGCTCTGTAGTGCGCATCCAGGGCACAAGAAGTCTTCGCTAGCATGGATGGCGTAGCCTACAGAGGAGGCGCAGAAGTTCATCAAACAGCCAGTCCGGCATGCCAACAGCACCAATGTCCACAGCTGCTGCCAGCGAAGCATTGTCTAGGACTCTCCTAGAGGCGGCGATCGACCCATGGAGGGGAAGTGACTGCTGCCCCATAATTTGTGGAGGAGCAGTTCCACAGACCCGCCGTGTAGCTGCCTGCCGAGAATCCACGGACGGCAGGCCGCGCTGGCCTTCTTGGGCATCGCAGTCGGAGAACACTGCGAGCGCTGCGCAGGCGGAGGTGATCAGACGGCCTTCCTTCAGTCCGGCAAGGAGTCCTGGCCTGGTGTACGTCGCGGCTACGGCTACTCCAAGAAGACGGAGAAGATGTTTGAGGACGAACCCTTTGACCTGCCGACATAGGACATCGAGACTATCACTGCTAATTGCATTACGGGAGTGGGCTTGGTGGCCTGCCAACACCACTGTGGTCATGCAGATCGTGATCATGCCCAGGGCCACGCCGAGCCAGCCCGTGAACCTCTGGGATGTGGGCGCTAAGCCCGATGACTCTGCCTTGCTGGGCAGCCGGGACATTGCCCGTGGAAAGGCATTCACGGCCCTGGGCTTCAGCTCCAACGAGAACGTTTTGAGCAGCCGTCAGATCGGTGGGGCCGCCTTGGTGGCCAACGGGAACACTCCAGCACTAGGAGGAATCCAGAACACCAACCGCCAGGAGGGCGCCGGCGTCGTCACTTTCGGAGGCGGCATCCCCCTCTTCAAAGAGGGGAAGCTGGTGGGAGCTGTGGGCGTGAGTGGTGACGGAGTGGAACAAGACGAAGCAGTCGCCCTGGCTTGTGCTACCGATTTTGAGCCGCCCCCCGCCTTGAGCGCTGGCATGGTCGGCGAGAATGTGACGAACCCACTCTCTAGTTGAGCTTACCGTGTTTCTAGAGAGGCGGTGGAGATTTTGATCGGACATGCTTCGATTCCGTTCCCTCGTGTGTCCAGCAATGCCTGGGTTTGTCGAAGCTAAATGGGACGGTGTTGAGAACAGCTGCGCGTTTGCAACTTTGTGAGTCAGGGCACTTGCTGACGGCTTGCGGGCCTTGCAGTAGGTGCAATTTTGCGGGATGCTAGGCGACAGCTTCCCCGGCAGTGGGCGGCACAGGCCGTGTCCTCAATAAAATCAGCCTGCTATGTACTATAGGCTTTTGAGGAGAGCGAGGGAGTGGGGGTTGCCTTTCTTTGATGCTTTCAGCATGCAGTGGGGCTTGGAACAGCCGCGCTACCGCTAAGGCTCTGCCATGTTTATGCCAGTTTTGTGCGTAAACTAGCTACCACTTTTTGCGAGTCTTCCACATGTTGCTCGAGGCCATCAGCTGTTGCCTGTTCCTCCCTCCAGAACAAGGTCGTTTAGGCGCCATGGCGCTCTGGGTGTTCCTGGCCTTCTTGGGCATCGCAGTCGGAGAACACTGCGAGCGCTGCGCAGACGGAGGTGATCAGGCGGCCTTCCTTCAGTCCGGCAAGGAGTCCTGGCCTGGTGTACGTCGCGGCTACGGCTACTCCAAGAAGACGACGAAGATGTTTGAGGACGAACCCTTTGACCTGCCGACATTGAGCCCTCAGGACATCGAGACCATCACTGCCAATTGCATTACGGGAGTGGGCTTGGTGGCTTCGCCCCTTCGCGCAGCCGCTGCCAACACCACTGTGGTCATGCAGATCGTGATCATGCCCAGGGCCACGCCGAGCCAGCCCGTGAACCTCTGGGATGTGGGCGCTAAGCCCGATGACTCTGCCTTGTTGGGCAGCCGGGACATTGCCCGTGGAAAGGCATTCACGGCCCTGGGCTTCAGCTCCAACGAGAACGTTTTGAGCAGCCGTCAGATCGGTGGGGCCGCCTTGGTGGCCAACGGGAACACTCCAGCACTAGGAGGAATCCAGAACACCAACCGCCAGGAGGGCGCCGGCGTCGTCACTTTCGGAGGCGGCATCCCCCTCTTCAAAGAGGGGAAGCTGGTGGGAGCTGTGGGCGTGAGTGGTGACGGAGTGGAACAAGACGAAGCAGTCGCCCTGGCTTGTGCTACCGATTTTGAGCCGCCCCCCGCCTTGAGCGCTGGCATGGTCGGCGAGAATGTGACGAACCCACTCTCTAGTTGAGCTTACCGTGTTTCTAGAGAGGCGGTGGAGATTTTGATCGGACATGCTTCGATTCCGTTCCCTCCTGTGTCCAGCAATGCCTGGGTTTGTCGAAGCTAAATGGGACGGTGTTGAGAACAGCTGCGCGTTTGCAACTTTGTGAGTCAGGGCACTTGCTGACGGCTTGCGGGCCTTGCAGTAGGTGCAATTTTGCGGGATGCTAGGCGACAGCTTCCCCGGCAGTGGGCGGCGCGGGCCGTGTCCTCAATAAAATCAGCCTGCTATGTACTATAGGTTTTTGAGGAGAGCGAGGGAGTGGCAGAGGCGATCAAAAGCAACAGCACGATCACGAACATTGACCTCACGTACAACAACATCGGCACCGAAGGCTGCAAGGCTGGGTGGCTGAGAGGTCGGTGCATTTTGGAGCCTCGGCCTTTTCTGTGCGAGGCATTGGCAGAGGCGATCAAAAGCAACGACACGATCACGAACATTAACCTCAGGGCCAACAGAATCGGCGCCGAGGGCTGCAAGGCTGGGTGGCTGAGAGGTCGGTGCATTTTGGAGCCTCGGCCTTTTCTGTGCGAGGCATTGGCAGAGGCGATCAAAAGCAACAGCACGATCACGAACATTGACCTCCAGCACAACAACATCGGCGCCGAAGGCTGCAAGGCTGGGTGGCTGAGAGGTCGGTGCATTTTGGAGCCTCGGCCTTTTCTGTGCGAGGCTTTGGCAGAGGCGATTAAAAGCAACAGCACGATCATGAACATTGACCTCAAGGACAACAACATCGGCGCCGAAGGCTGCAAGGCTGGGTGGCTGAGAGGTCGGTGCATTTGGAGCCTCGGCCTTTTCCGTGCGAGGCATTGGCAGAGGCGATCAAAAGCAACAGCACGATCACGAACATAGGCCTCAGTCACAACAACTTCGGCGCCGAAGGCTGCAAGGCTGGGTGGCTGAGAGGTCGGTGCATTTGGAGCTTCGGCCTTTTCTGTGCGAGGCTTTGGCAGAGGCGATCAAAACCAACAGCACGATCACGATTATTAACCTCGGTCACAACTACAGTAGCATCGGCGACGAGGGCTGCAACGCTAGGTGGCTGAGAGGTCGGTGCATTTTGGAGCCTCGACCTTTTCTGTGCGAGGCTTTGGCAGAGGCGATCAAAAGCAACGGCACGATCACGAACATTTTCCTTGGGGACGAGAGCATCGGCGCCGAGGGCTGCCAGGCTGGGTGGCTGAGATGGGTGTGCACTCGGAGCCTCGGCCTTTTGTGTGCGAGGCTGTGGCAGAGGCGCTCAAAAGCAACAGCACGATCACGATTATTATCCTCGGTCACAACTACAGTAGCATCGGCGACGAGGGCTGCAAGGCTGGGTGGCTGAGAGGTCGGTGCATTTTGGAGCCTCGGCCTTTTCCGTGCGAGGCTTTGGCAGAGGCGATTAAAAGCAACAGCACGATCACGAACATTGACCTCAAGGACAACAACATCGGCGCCGAAGGCTGCAAGGCTGGGTGGCTGAGAGGTCGGTGCATTTTGGAGCCTCGGGCTTTTCTGTGCGAGGCATTGGCACAGGCGATCAAAATCAACGGCACGATCAAGAACATTAACCTCACGGCCAACAGAATCGGCGCCGAGGGCTGCAAGGCTGGGTGGCTGAGAGGTCGGTGCATTTTGGAGCCTCGGCCTTTTCTGTGCGAGGCATTGGCAGAGGCGATCAAAAGCAACGACACGATCACGAACATTAACCTCAGGGCCAACAGAATCGGCGCCGCGGGCTGCAAGGCTGGGTGGCTGAGAGGTCGGTGCATTTTGGAGCCTCGGCCTTTTCTGTGCGAGGCATTGGCAGAGGCGATCAAAAGCAACAGCACGATCACGAACATTGACCTCACGGACAACAACATCGGCGCCGCAGGCTGCAAGGCTGGGTGGCTGAGAGGTCGGTGCATTTTGGAGCCTCGGCCTTCTCTGTGCGAGGCTTTGGCAGAGGCGATCAAAAGCAACGACACGATCACGAACATTAACCTCAGGGCCAACAGAATCGGCGCCGAGGGCTGCAAGGCTGGGTGGCTGAGAGGTCGGTGCATTTTGGAGCCTCGGCCTTTTCTGTGCGAGGCATTGGCAGAGGCGATCAAAAGCAACGGCACGATCACGAACATTGACCTCCAGCACAACAACATCGGCGCCGAAGGCTGCAAGGCTGGGTGGCTGAGAGGTCGGTGCATTTTGGAGCCTCGGCCTTTTCTGTGCGAGGCTTTGGCAGAGGCGCTCAAAAGCAACAGCACGATCATGAACATTGAGCTCATGTACAACAGCATCGGCGACGAGGGCTGCAAGGCTGGGTGGCTGAGAGGTCGGTGCATTTTGGAGCTTCGGCCTTGTCCGTGCGGGATGCTGGGCGACAGCTGGGCGTGAGTGGTGACGGAGTGGAACAAGACGAAGCAGTCGCCCTAGCTTGTGCTACCGATTTTGAGCCGCCCCCCGTTTTGAGCGCTGGCATGGTCGGCGAGAATGTGACGAACCCACTCTCTAGTTGAGCTTACCGTGTTTCTAGAGAGGCGGTGGAGATTTTGATCGGACATGCTTCGAACTTCGATTCCGTTCCCTCCTGTGTCCAGCAATGCCTGGGTTTGTCGAAGCTAAATGGGACGGTGTTGAGAACAGCTGCGCGTTTGCAACTTTGTGAGTCAGGGCACTTGCTGACGGCTTGCGGGCCTTGCAGTAGGTGCAATCTGGGCGACAGCTTCCCCGGCAGTTGGCGGCACGGGCCGTGTCCTCAATAAAATCAGCCTGCTATGTACTATAGGTTTTTGAGGAGAGCGAGGGAGTGGGGGTTGCCTTTAATTGATGCTTTCAGCATGCAGTGGGGCTTGGAACAGTCGCGCTACCGCTAAGGCTCTGCCATGTTTATGCCAGTTTTGTGCGTAAATTAGCTACCACTTTTTGCGAGTCTTCCACATGTTGCTCGAGGCCATCAGCTGTTGCCTGTTCCTCCCTCCAGAACAAGGTCGTTTAGGCGCCATGGCGCTCTGGGTGTTCCTGGCCTTCTTGGGCATCGCAGTCGGAGAACACTGCGAGCGCTGCGCAGACGGAGGTGATCAGGCGGCCTTCCTTCAGTCCGGCAAGGAGTCCTGGCCTGGTGTACGTCGCGGCTACGGCTACTCCTCGAAGACGGAGAAGATGTTTGAGGACGAACCCTTTGACTTGCCGACATTGAGCCCTCAGGACATCGAGACCATCACTGCCAATTGCATTACGGGAGTGGGCTTGGTGGCTTCGCCCCTTCGCGCAGCCGCTGCCAACACCACTGTGGTCATGCAGATCGTGATCATGCCCAGGGCCACGCCGAGCCAGCCCGTGAACCTCTGGGATGTGGGCGCTAAGCCCGATGACTCTGCCTTGTTGGGCAGCCGGGACATTGCCCGTGGAAAGGCATTCACGGCCCTGGGCTTCAGCTCCAACGAGAACGTTTTGAGCAGCCGTCAGATCGGTGGGGCCGCCTTGGTGGCCAACGGGAACACTCCAGCACTAGGAGGAATCCAGAACACCAACCGCCAGGAGGGCGCCGGCGTCGTCACTTTCGGAGGCGGCATCCCCCTCTTCAAAGAGGGGAAGCTGGTGGGAGCTGTGGGCGTGAGTGGTGACGGAGTGGAACAAGACGAAGCAGTCGCCCTGGCTTGTGCTACCGATTTTGAGCCGCCCCCCGCCTTGAGCGCTGGCATGGTCGGCGAGAATGTGACGAACCCACTCTCTAGTTGAGCTTACCGTGTTTCTAGAGAGGCGGTGGAGATTTTGATCGGACATGCTTCGATTCCGTTCCCTCCTGTGTCCAGCAATGCCTGGGTTTGTCGAAGCTAAATGGGACGGTGTTGAGAACAGCTGCGCGTTTGCAACTTTGTGAGTCAGGGCACTTGCTGACGGCTTGCGGGCCTTGCAGTAGGTGCAATCTGGGCGACAGCTTCCCCGGCAGTTGGCGGCACGGGCCGTGTCCTCAATAAAATCAGCCTGCTATGTACTATAGGTTTTTGAGGAGAGCGAGGGAGTGGGGGTTGCCTTTCTTTGATGCTTTCAGCATGCAGTGGGGCTTGGAACAGCCGCGCTACCGCTAAGGCTCTGCCATGTTTATGCCAGTTTTGTGCGTAAATTAGCTACCACTTTTTGCGAGTCTTCCACATGTTGCTCGAGGCCATCAGCTGTTGCCTGTTCCTCCCTCCAGAACAAGGTCGTTTAGGCGCCATGGCGCTCTGGGTGTTCCTGGCCTTCTTGGGCATCGCAGTCGGAGAACACTGCGAGCGCTGCGCAGACGGAGGTGATCAGGCGGCCTTCCTTCAGTCCGGCAAGGAGTCCTGGCCTGGTGTACGTCGCAGCTACGGCTACTCCTCGAAGACGGAGAAGATGTTTGAGGACGAACCCTTTGACCTGCCGACATTGAGCCCTCAGGACATCGAGACCATCACTGCCAATTGCATTACGGGAGTGGGCTTGGTGGCTTCGCCCCTTCGTGCAGCCGCTGCCAACACCACTGTGGTCATGCAGATCGTGATCATGCCCAGGGCCACGCCGAGCCAGCCCGTGAACCTCTGGGATGTGGGCGCTAAGCCCGATGACTCTGCCTTGTTGGGCAGCCGGGACATTGCCCGTGGAAAGGCATTCACGGCCCTGGGCTTCAGCTCCAACGAGAACGTTTTGAGCAGCCGTCAGATCGGTGGGGCCGCCTTGGTGGCCAACGGGAACACTCCAGCACTAGGAGGAATCCAGAACACCAACCGCCAGGAGGGCGCCGGCGTCGTCACTTTCGGAGGCGGCATCCCCCTCTTCAAAGAGGGGAAGCTGGTGGGAGCTGTGGGCGTGAGTGGTGACGGAGTGGAACAAGACGAAGCAGTCGCCCTAGCTTGTGCTACCGATTTTGAGCCGCCCCCCGCCTTGAGCGCTGGCATGGTCGGCGAGAATGTGACGAACCCACTCTCTAGTTGAGCTTACCGTGTTTCTAGAGAGGCGGTGGAGATTTTGATCGGACATGCTTCGAACTTCGATTCCGTTCCCGGCTGTGTCCAGCAATGCCTGGCATAGTCGAAGCTAAATGGGACGGTGTTGAGAACAGCTGCGCGTTTGCAACTTTGTGAGTCAGGGCACTTGCTGACGGCTTGCGGGCCTTGCAGTAGGTGCAATTTGGCGGGATGCTGGGCGACAGCTTCCCCGGCAGTGGGCAGCACGGGCCGTGTCCTCAATAAAATCAGCCTGCTATGTACTATAGGTTTTTGAGGAGAGCGAGGGAGTGGGGGTTGCCTTTAATTGATGCTTTCAGCATGCCGTGGGGGTTGGAACAGCAGCGCTACCGCTAAGGCTCTGCCGTACAACCCGACGCATCCCTAAACTCTCACATATTCTGACCCGTAGAAGACCCCAGACCCCTTCAACCCTAAACCCTAAACTCAACCCTGTAATCCTGTAAGCCCCTAAACCCCTAAACCCTGAATGCACAGTAGCGCTGAGGCTCTGCCCTGCCCTGCTCCCATTGAAATCTTCTCTGCGGGGGAGAGCATGCACCTCGGCCTCCGACGGTTTGGGGTTTCGGGTCACGGTTTCGGGTTTAGGGTTTCGGGTCTAGGGTTTTAGGGTTTCGGGTCTTGGGTTTTAGGGTTTTAGGGTTTAACGCGTCGGTAGAGTCATTTTTGGCTCTGGGGCTTGTGGGGTTTTGAAGGTTTTAGGGTTCTGATGTTTGTGGGGCTTTTATGGGCCGGAAAGGCATTTTTGCTACAGTAGTTACTACAGAACTCAAGACTCAAGACACAAAGCACTGTTACAGTTCTGCTCGTCTTGCTCCAACTGAGTAAACCCTAAACCCTAAAACCCTAAAACCCTAAACCCTAAAACCCTAAAGCCCTAAACCCTAAACCCTAAAACCCTAAACCCTAAACCCTTGCTCCAACTGCCAACCTCGCCCTGCATGTCCCCGCCCGTGAGCGTGCAAACGCCAAACTCCAAACCTTTCCATCCCGGACCCTAATTGAACCCCACCAAAGCAACACCATGACACCCTACTGAAATGAGGCACCATGAGGACTTATGCATTTTCGCAAACAGCGACAACCCTGAATTTCGAGCCCTATGAACCTCGCTTCTGGCGTGTTCTTGAGGTTGCTCATGCTGGTGGATGTGGTGCTCTACGCTGTCGTAGCATGGTGGTTGGAACAGGCGCAACGGGGCGTCAGGTGTTGAGTTCGGATGCCTGAGGGTTTAGTTTAGGGTTTATGTTTAGTAGGACCACATGCAGGGTCCTATACCGGGCCCGTGTCAGTTTATGACACCCTAAACTCTCAGCCCTACTCCCCGAACCCCTAAAGGTTCTGGAATTAGACATGCCTGGGATGTTCTGAGAGTCGCATGTTAAATTTTAGTAAATCGAGGGAAGGGAGTTTGGGAATGGACAGGGACTTGTTTGCACTCGCTGTGCGGAAGGATGAACTGGGGCTAGTCACGTGGCGAATCCCAAAACTTATGAGTATGACCACGGCAAGCCATCTGGACAGCTTCAAGACCCTGGCCTAGCTGTGGGGAAGGCAACGCTGGCTCCGCATTCATCTGAAACACCGAGATTGAACCCATGATGCAAAACTACCCAAGTGCTCCCCCGTCCCTGGCAAAGCTTCTACAGAAACTTTTGATATACACGGGCTTCGCCAGAGCCAGTCGTAAGAGCGGATCTTAAGCAAAGGCGGAGGTTGACCTTTTTGAATCGAGGGTTTGCCTAAACCCTAAGACCTAAACCCTAAACACCCCTGACCCTGAATCCTAAACCCTGCAACAGCTACAATAGTTTTGAACCCAGGCTCGAGTCCTGCATCAGCTCTAGTGGTCTTTTTCCTACCTGTCGGGTATCATGCGGAACTAAAGGCTAACCTTCGGGATTATGTAAGGGCTTTATAGGGAGTATACTATGCCCCCAAAGGTTAAAGGTTACCTACTTACCGACTCTACCACGAAGTCCTTGGGGACTGACTTGAAGCCTGCCCCGTAAGAAGTAGGGTTTAGGTTGGATACTGCCCCCACTCAGTAACAGTTGGATAATATTCATAATATAGATATATTAGGCCCTTAATAGTAGCCCTATTATAGACTGTTAGTGTATGGGGGCAGTATCCAAGGTTTAGGGTTTAGGGTTTAGAGCAAACCCTGCCCCCCTGCCCTTCGCTCCCACGGCGGATATCCAGGTCCATCCCATCCACCACCACGTTGCCACCTTTGAAGACCTCAGGGTGTGGACCCTTCGAGGGATTTCCAGGGTTTAGGGTTCAACGTTTTTTTTGTTATAATTTGGTGGTAGTGCTTGAAATTACCTGGCGCGGTTTGCCTTTTAACGTATTCCAGGATTCCATGGCCGTGCAACACACACAAGTCGCTGCGGCATGACGGCGTTTAAAACTAATGCACGTTAACTGCTTGTCATACGGCCTGAAAGAGCTGCAGGAAGCCTAAGTATCCTAACTAAGCCCGAACCCTCACCCTGAACCAGAATCCTAAAAACACAAACATCGGGGCGTTGAAACCGTTACTAACCAGAATAGGGTTCTAGGCGCGTAAGCCCATTAGTTTTGATAGTGGCCGTGCGCGATAGTCATGCAAATCTTCCGGCCCGCATATTCGGCCCCCCAAACCCTAAACCCCATATTCGGCTCCCTAAACCCTCAACCCCCCCTGAGATGTAACGCTGCTTCTGCATGCCTGGAGTTTGAGAACAAGTGCTGAAACATGAATGACAGGTTGTCTGGTTCAGAGTAATCTAGAGCACGCACTGAGCGGCTTCCAGGCTTTTATCCTGTCTGCCACCTTTGCTTGCGGGTCTACGAGTCTGCGATGGAACCGGCAACTCGCAACCTCTTCGTCTCTCGGTCATCCGGGGTTCGAAAGCTGAGGCCTGCTCCTGCTGCGTGGTCGCGCTTTGACACAGCAGAGGGGAGATGTGGCCAGGCACCCAGCAGTCATGGGCGAGTGGAACAGCAGTCTGCCCAGTTTTTGCATCCCTACGCTGCATGGTCCATGGAATCCTTCACTGCAGAATCTGCGGTGCCGAAGACGGACACTGATGCATCTTGCAGGTGCCAGCGACACCACCCCAAGTGTAGCTTCTTGCATGTTGCGACAAAGTGGCATCCGACTCGTTTAAGTCTCGGATCTGCCTAGGTTACAGAATTCACCTTGATTCCACCGGTCGTTCACATGAGCCACGTGAGCCACCGCAGCCCGATGATCCTTCGTGAAGTGCTTCGCTTGTTGTGGGGTCTTCGCCTCTCTCGGCTACTCCACCGGCTTGTAGGATGCCATTGCTGAAAGGCTCTCCATCTTTTCTGTCAAGTCTTGTCTTCGGGTCTTTGGCCTGTGGTCTTTGGCACTTCGGAGCTGCGTCCTCTTTCGTCAGCCTTCCGCCTCTTTGAGCTGGGAAGGGTCTTTCCTGAGCTCCACCCAGCCAGACCCGGGTAGTTCAACGGAAGACAAAGACCAATCTGTAGTTTGCGAGTTGGGGTGGAGAGCTGAGGTTCTTGAGTTTGATGGCTTCTCCGGGTGTTCGATTTTGCTTTCTTTCCTTCTGCTTCTGAGCTGTGTCACTGTGTCGAAGGCGTGATTCATGGGCGATGGGGTGCAGCACACCGACCACACGTTTTACACAAACACCTAAGCTCGAAGCATCGGAAGTCCGAGTTCGCTTTCCAGTTGTTAGAAGGTGGGCAATGCTTTGGGTTGGAATCGCCTCGAAGTCTCCGAGTTTTGGCATCGACATATTCAAACTTCCCTGGCCCTTCAGGGCACGGGCCTACCCAAGTGTGTGATAAGGCTCCAAAGTGCTTACATGGTAGAGAGAGCATCAGGTTTGTGTACTAGGAATCATAGTTTAATACGGTTAGGGTGAGTATATTGAACTTGGTACCTAGGACCCTTGGGGTTAGCTTTTTTCGAGCTAGGCGAAGTTGTGTGGCAGCCGGAGCCCGAGCTTCGCAGCTTTCTGGGCACAAATCCACCCCCGGATCAGGTGGTGAAGCTCCCAAAGCCCTTGTTCTCCATGGCCGCTGCCCCAATCTTCGGAGTTGAGATTTTTAAAGCTTGGGAGAGCAGAAGGGAGAACGATGTGAATCAGGGTGTCAGTTTTGCAGTTGCGCTTTCACTTCTCGGGTCGAGCCGTGATTGGGGAGCTGGGATGTCGGAAGACCTTCGGGAACTAACCTGAGTTGCAAAATCTGCTGGATTTGCGGACGTGTGTCACTCTGGCAGTTTCTTGCGTGTGGCAGACGGTTTCAAGTCCGTTTGCTTGGTGCTTGGCAAAAAGAAGAGGTTTCCTAGTTTTGGTAATCTCCAGCCACTGCGTCTGGTTTCGAACAACCCCCCAGTTGACGAGTTGGGGGTCGGCTGCATGTACTGAGCGGTTGCTGTCTTTTTCCTGTTAGGGCTTGGGGTTTAGGGATGTTTAGGGTTTAGCTGTACGATCGACTCAGCAACTCGCAATCTCTTCGACTCCGGCCATCGGTTACAAAGCCGAGGCCGGCTTCCTCCGTGTAGCCACGCTTTGACGGCAGAGAGGGCATAGGTGGCCGTGCACTCAGCAGTCATGGGCTAGGGAGAACCCAGTGCTTGCACTGCATGGTCCAGAAGAGCATGCGAATCCTTCTCTGCAGAATCTGCAGTGCCGAAGAGGGACACTGATGCATCTTGCGGCGGCGCGCGACGAGGTGCCAAGTATGCCTTCTTCTTGCAGGTTGCAACAAGGTGGGATCCCCGACTTGCTGAAGTCTCCGATTCTCCGATCCTCTGGGTCACCGCGATTGGAGCCATCGCTCGCAATGCGCACGGATCAGGTGCTGGAGCTCCCAAGCCCCCTGTTCTTCATGGTCGCTGCCCCAATCTTTGGAGTTGAAGAAAGCTTGGGAGAGCGGTGAAGCAGGGTGTCAGGCTTTGCGCTTGCCGCTAGTGGAGCTGGGATGCAGGAAGACTTTCGAGAATTAAGAGCCGGAGTACTGGAGCATTCTGGGGCCTGAGTTGCAAAATCTGCTGGGTTTGCGGACGTGTGATCACGGTGCCAGTCTGGTGCGTGTGGCGGTTTCAAGTCCGTTCGTCCTATGCTCCCATGGCAACAGTGGCAGATGCGTCGCCTCGAAATCCCCGCAGATCTCAACTCAAGCCGGGCCCCCCTTCTACTTCGACCCAAAATCCTCAGGATTTCGGGCACTGTGCGCCATCTACAATCTACAATCAAAGTCGGGTGAAGAAGAAAATGGGTACATACGTCCCGGGTCCCAGGGCAACTTGAAGCCGAAACGCGGCACGAAAGCAAGACGCAGAGCACCGGACTCCCATCCCGACGGCCTGAGCCATCGACTTCCGAGCTTTGTCGCCGCTTCGACAGCCTGGGCCGAAGATCTGCCAGGTGTTTCGGATCAGGGCTTCCTCCCGTTTTCGGTTCTACTGGGGGATCGAAGTTTTCCTGAGTCAAAGAAGGTACTGCAGGAAGGTTGAGGGCCCCGGGTACATTTACATGTGAGCTCCCAAGCACACTTTGTGGGGTTCGTGCTTGTGCATTATGGTAAGAGCCAGAAGCGGAAACGGAGCTGATATCAAAAGATCTACTGCACCGAATTTTCCATGAGCTCGATTGACACGGCACGACCGGGAGGTGCAAGGCCTTCCACAAGCGCGACGGCGGCCTCCCTCTTCCTACGAGATGTCGGAGGCAGATCCAGGGTCGATGTCTTCTTTCGGAGCGTTGGCGATGTGTCCTGATGTGCATGGATGCTGTAGCATTTATACAAGTTTACAAGACAAGAACAGAGTAGTCATTGTGAGTATTGTTGATTGCAGCCAGAACCACCCTCTGCCATTGCCTCCTACTGCAACGCACGGCTCCGAATGTTCATTGAGCCTATTGCGAATCCTGCATGCAACTCCTGGAAAGTCTACTTGGAGGATCAGGGGATTCAGTAGGTAAGGTTATCAGTACCGTAACTGGGGTTGTAAGTAACTAACATTAGAGTACTGGGTCCCATGATCCTTGAAGTATCCGATCTAAGGCCCTGGTAAGCCTTTTTTTATCAAGCCCGTCGATCTGTGGCTTCACAGAGCTGAGGCGCGGCAACGCAAACGCAAGAGCAGCAACCAGGGCTCGGGCAACTCGGTTCCTAAACCCCACAAATCCTGTTTCCGAAATCCGGGCCGTCCTTCTCAAAATCAGATCTTTCAATACCTACAGTTACTTGTACCTTTGTTTGCACCACAACGCCGCTGATTTCCAACCAAGCTAACAGTAGTTCATAGTCAAGATACTCTAGCAGGGGCAGGCAGGGATCCCGGCGAAGCTGAAGGAGCTTTCGTCCGAGTGCGGATGTCCCTGACGTTACAAACAGCTCTAGCCCTGTATTGGCGTGAGCATACAACTACCGCGAGGTAGGTTGCAAGTACCCTCGACGGACACCTGGATAAGCCTGCTGAGTCCGCCTTATGGATGTAGCAGAATCTAGCGGCTCGCACGACTTGCGTCTTATCAGACAGAAGCCAATCGTTTATGGACTTCTAGACGGAAGCCAGAATGAGGAACCCTAAAACGGGTAGATCCTGGCGCAAAATATTCGAAGCCTCAGGCCAGCTTGAACTCCCGTTGCCCGAAGAGCAACCGCTAGGTCGGCTAAGTCACCTCCTAAAGCGGTTTAGGGTTTTTGGTTGAGGGCTTAGGGTTTAGGGAAGAGTCGCAGAGTAATTCCAAGCCTCGCCGCAGGGTTTCCCCGGCAGGAACTTCTGGAGCAACTACTTCAAGGCAGCCCCATCAGGGAAATAAACCTCAGCGAAGAATTCATCAGAAACGAGGGCTGCAAGGCCCGGTGGCTGAGAGATCGGTGCATTTTGGAGCCTCGGCCTTTTCTGTGCGAGGTTTTGGCAGAGGCGATCAAAAGCAACAGCACGATCACGAACATTGACCTCCGGAACAACGAAATCGGCGACGAGGGCTGCAAGGCTGGGTGGCTGAGAGGTCGGTGCATTTTGGAGCCTCGGCCTTTTCCGTGCGAGGCTTTGGCAGAGGCGATGAAAAGCAACAGCACGATCACGAACATTGACCTCGGTTTCAACGACATTGGCGACGAGGGCTGCCAGGCTGGGTGGCTGAGAGGTCGGTGCATTTTGGAGCCTCGGCCTTTTCCCTGGCAAGGCTTTGGCAGAGGCGCTCAAAAGCAACAGCACGATCACGAACATTGACCTCATACGCAACGACATCGGCGCCCAGGGCTGCAAGGCTGGGTGGCTGAGAGGTTGGTACATTTTGGAGCCTCGGCCTTTTCTGTGCGAGGCTGTGGCAGAGGCGATCAAAAGCAACAATACGATCACGAACATTGACCTCCAGTTCAGCAGAATCGGCGCCGAGGGCTGCAAGGCTGGGTGGCTGAGAGGTCGGTGCATTTTGGAGCCTCGGCCTTTTCTGTGCGAGGTTTTGGCAGAGGCGATCAAAAGCAATCGTACGATCACGAACATCAACCTCGTGGCCAACAGCATGGGCGACGAGGGCTGCCAGGCTGGGTGGCTGAAAGGTCGGTGCATTTTGGAGCCTCGGCCTTTTCCGTGCGAGGCTGTGGCAGAGGCGATCACAAGCAACAGCACGATCACGAAAATTGGCCTCAGGCACAACAACATCGGCGCCGAGGGCTGCCAGGCTGGGTGGCTGAGATGTCGGTGCGTTTTGGAGCCTCAGCATTTTCTCTGGCAGGCGTTGGCAGAGGTGCTCACAAGCAACAGCACGATCACGAACATTGACCTCGCTTTTAACAGCATCGGCGCCGAGGGCTGCAAGGCTGGGTGGCTGAGAGGTCAGTGCACTTGGAGCCTCGGCCTTTTCCGTGCGAGGCTTTGGCAGAGGCGATCCAAAGCAACAGCACGATCACGAGGATTGACCTCGCGGAAAACAGCATCGGCGCAGAGCAAGTCCAGGCCCGGTGTGTCAATGGCACTCCGGCCGGATGGTGTTCCATTGCCTGCGAGGCCATCGGAGAAGTTCTTGCGACACGACAGCAGCAAAAGGAATCCCGCGAGGCGGGCGAGTCTCATTAGCCATGCAGGGCTGTGCAAGCTACGCCTAGGCAGTCCCGAGGGCTGGCAATCGAACAACAGCTGCTCATGATGCGACCCACCTCTTTCAAAGTCGGCGAGAACAAGACAAAAACCGCGGGCTTGTCCGGTTTGCTTCTTGTCGGGTTTGTTTGCACAAAGCAGCTGTGCACCCTAGCTTCAGCACTTTCTCGCGAAGCGTCGCAGCCTCTGGATCCCTGATGGAGAAACGCTCAAAGGAGTGGCTAGCAGGTGTTGAAGGCTGGTGCTTACAGTCTCGTCCTTGCTTAGGCTGTTCAGGGCCAGGGTGTACATCACGATCCTTTACGTTCTGACACCAATTCCAGACGAGGCTGCAACAAGTTCAGCTTCGAAGAATGCCAAGCAGTCCCACAAGTGCACGTGTCGACACAAGATCTGCTTCAGTCAGTCAGTCCGCCGACACGTCGGTCTGTCGGTCTATCCGTGAGCGATCAGAGGCCATCAGAGGCCGTAGGTTCATCCGTGCAGCTGAAGCTGAAAGGTTGCAGGGCTCAGAGAGTTGGAGCCGCAGAGGTCGGCTGATGCCATTCCCTGAGCCGAACTCTGAACCATCATCGCCAGCCTGTGAGTGGCACGTGTCCATGCAGTGAGTGGCAAGCCCCCCAACCCTTCTGACCCCTTTGACCCGGATGCTATCGCTGCTCCAAAGGCGACAAACCAAGAGGCTGCCCACTGCATTGTCAGCCGGATGTTCGTGTGATGTGAAGGCTACAAAATCTGACAACAGGATATCTCTTAGTCGCGAAGAATTTTCCCTCCCTTTCAGAAAATGCAGGCCACGCCACCTCCGAAGCTTAGAGAGTAGCCACGTCCCCGTGACTGTCGCAGTGTCTGTGTGCTCGACTGGTATCTTGGAACCGTATCAGGATCTCAAACTGCATTTCGACGAGTGGCAGCGCAGCGGCTTTGCGCCGCTGCCCGTGGTGCGGCTCTGCTTCGTGGGGCAGGGCCGGGCTGGCAAGACCACTACGCTGAGGCCGGACATGTGAGGGGACTTGCCAGAGTCTTGAGGAAGTCCTCGAGTTTCGTCTTGGACGCTCGACCCGTTGTAATGATGACCGAATGAGAGCTGAAATGAGTTGAACAGATGCAACATCAGCAGGCCCTGCCATTGAGTCTGCTCGTGCCCGCGGATTTGCAGATGCATGTGAAGGAAACCATTGTTTAACACCACATTGGCGAAACCGGTGGTGCCAGGCGCCTCAAGGGGGAGGTCGTGCGGGAAGGCCAAGAAGAGTCCACGTACGGCGTGGAGCTTTGGGCCGGACAAGCACGGGAAGATCTCTCGTCATCCTAGCAGGAGTGTGACAGGAGCGTCTTCGATACCAGCGCGGTCGATGCCATTCGCACAACGAAGCGTCGCGAAAAGCAACAGCCAAAGCAAGGCCGAGGTCCAAAAACGGAGGAGCACCCCAACAAGCAGACACCTGCGGGAGATGCAGCTGGATCGACAGACTTGCCCAAGGACAATCGCATGTGCTGGGACAGCCCGCCATTGGTCACATATATCTTGTGCTGAGGGTACGCGGGCCAGTAAGTGAGGGAAGGACCGAGTAAGGAACAAGGCGCATGCTGGCTGCCAGGAGCCTGTTCCGCTGAATGTGCGGCAGACCTCGGAGGAGACGAACCACAGCAAAGAGATTCCTCGAGAACTCGCCGACGAGGCTCAGCCCGAGGAGAGAGAACCAGGGCGAGAGACACAGAGAGGCACAGTAAGCAGGGAAGCAGAGAGGAGCAAGGGTTTGGGTTTCAGCTGGCGAGCAGGCTGCACAACAGAACGCAGAGGAATCGCTTGGCCCCAGACTCATGGATGACCAGCTATTTCTGGATATGGGAAGGGCTGGCGACGAAGAAGAGCCGTTCCGGCCCAGATTACAATGCTGGGACTTCCCAGGGCAGAACGACTATGCTCAGTGCAACCTTCTGTACTTCCACGGTAGAGGCATTTACTTGGCATTTGTGGATGTTAGCCAGCAGTTGGACGATGCCTGGCGCGAGCTCCAGTTTTGGATGTGGGCTATCGCGCAGCACGCTGACGATGACTCTGACTATGATCCAACGCGCAAGAGCCTCGCAGCTCCGCCAGTCCTATTGGTTGCCACCAAGTGGTCGAAGAAACGGCTGGACGAGCAAGACCTGGACAGTCGTGTGGATTCATTTTTAGACTACGTGCCACGGCTGAAGAGCCAGCTTCAAGCAGGACCCGGAGTTTCTGCATCGTGCCGCTCGAAGTGGATCTACCCGGTGGAGAACTTCGCAGAGGGTGTGGAGACCTACATTAGACCGCTCCGGGAGAGGCTGAACGAGCTCACTGTAGATCTCCTTCTCCCTACAAAGCCTGATGCAGTCAACCAAAAGACTTATGCTGGTCTGCAGTCGCAAACTTACCCCGTGGCATGGCTCAGGGCTCATGACCTTCTCACCGGCCTGGGAGATGGCATGGACGTCACAGTCCCAAGAGCACAGCTGCAAGCACATCTGCAGCGCACTGCCGGAAATGATGGACCTGCCACATCCGAACCGAGTATGGGAGCAAGCGACTTGCTAGAAGCGAACTCCAGCTTCTGCTTGAAGTCTGATGAGCCCATGCTGACCCGCAGCGGCGAGAGGATCCTCGTGCCAAAGGGTGCGAGTGTCCAAGTCCTGGGAAGTGCTAGCAGTGGCGATGATCTCCGCTTGAGGGTCTCATGCACCTTGTTGGAGTTGTCGCAAGTAAATAGGCTGCTGGCTGGCGTGAAGCCACGGCCAATCGTCGGTGAAGAGGTGTCTGCGGTGTTGAGCTTGCTGCATGGACTGGGCGTCCTTTTCTGGTTTCCCGAAGAAGGGCTGAAAGAGAACGTGCTGCTAGCAATCCGGAAAGTGGCCGTTGCGCTGACTCGGATCATCAGCTTACGCTTCTGGGCCGAGAAGGGCCTCCAGCACTCAGAGGCCTACAAGAAAGAGCTGCTGGCGTGTGTGTCGAAACAGGCCACCAGCCTTCGCAGATTGAACACAGAAGGCCTCGCGAATCGAGATTTCCTTCGAAAGCTGTGGAGAGAAGACTTCGGCCAAAGCGATATTGAGGCCATGACCAACATACTGCTCAAGATCATGGAACAAAAGGGCCTTGTCTTGAAAAGAGCCTTCGAGAACGATTTCATTGTGCCTTGCTGCCTACCTGCCGCAATAGTGCCAGAATCAGAGAGAGATGATTGTGAACTCTGCTGCCTCAATTTGGGTGGCCTGCTCACACCAACCATCCTATCACAAACGGCTGACAAGATATGCAAGAGCGGCCGTGGATCTCAAAAGTTGAGCCCGGGTCCTCCCCAGATTTTCCGAAACTACGTTGAGCTGAGTTCCGGGAAGACGCTGATTAGCATGTGCCTATCGCCTGCCGACGGCTTTCAACTGCTTCGAATCCGGGTGACATCCAGCCATCGGTCCGAAGAGGATGCAGAAGAATCTCACTCTCGGTCTGAGACCAGAGACAACGAACTGAGCTGGGTCATCGACCTCTTGTTCGACTGTCTCGGAATTGAGAAGCGGATGCACAGCAAATTGGTCGTTACCAGCGGAGCTACGCACTTCGACCCACAGCTGTTCCTGGATGGACGGAAGCTGCCCGATGTCAGTTTCTTGAGGCAGAGGTTCTTGTCGGACCTGAATCCTGGCCTGGCCAAGGTTGTACGCAATTTTTGCGTGCTTAGTGATGTTCGTCCCGCGGGGAGCTTCCGATTCAGCTCCATGCTCTATCCCTGCGATGTGGACATGGAAGAGTACGTAGTGGCTGTGGAAGAGGATCAAAATGCTGCGCTGGGCTGCCTCGTAGAGTGGCTGAAGCTTGTTAGCACACGGTGTGAAAGAGACGGGAACATCAACTGGGGCGGGTTGAAAGCTGGTGAGGATCCGATCAAGCCGGGGAAGGTTCTAACATGGAGCACAGACGAGATACTGAAGGGCAGCAAAGTCTTTGTGGTCGGCGATCGGCAAGAAACGGTTGCCTTCGACAAGGCCCTCAAAGAGGGCAACAAGTCCCGGACAGCTTTCATCACAATCTTTGCGAAAGTCAGCTTGTTTAGTGATCAATCGTCGGCAGAGCGGTTCTTCGAAACTACCAACGTGATCCGCTTCGGGCATGTGAGCAAGGGCCAGATCGTTCCCGTCACAAAGGAGTATGACTTCCTGGAGGTCCTGGACAAATGCTCCTTCAGCTATTCTGGTGAAACTCCGAAGGCTATGAAGTATGCCGCATCCTCAGTGGTCACCAGGGCGAGCCTTCCAGGATTTCTAGGGCACCCAGAGTAGTTTCGTCATTGTACCTGTCGTGCTGTCAGATGTTACGTTGCTCCGTTGAGGTGAAGCGCCTTTGGGAACGGGCAGTGTATTTGGCTCAGCGAAACATGGCCGTCGAGGAGTCCCTGATCGTGCTTAAGGCTCTGAAACCCATCTTTGGCCATTGGGTGGCGGAGCTGGCCCAGATCGCAGCCCATGCCGAGACGCTACATTCAATGCTGGAGAAGGGTTTCAACGATGCAGTTCTATCCGACATGGAGGTTTTCAGCCGAAGCCTCAGCCTTGCGTTGCAGCCTCCCGCCAAACCGTGTCTGCGGCGACTTGGTGACTAGAGCCCTCTCGCACTCGGCAGCTGAGGTGGAAGCCTGAAGGGCATGAACGAGCCTGGGCTCTTGTTTAGACTAGTAAGGAAACCTTATGATTTTAAGAATAAGGAAACCGCATTTTTTACTATAGATCCCTATATTCTGGTAACTTTTCACTGAAAAAATTCCTTTTAAGAAGAGCCCAGGAGCAGCTGCAAGGGATCCAGGAGAAGGAGCTCGAGATGGACTCCGAGCTGACCTGGGAGCCGGCCGCGGCATCGGAAGTTCTGGAGACCTTGGAGCATCTCATGGGGCGGCCCTTCTCGCTCCTATCGCAAGATTCAAGGGATGATGGCAATGGCAGTGGCAAGCTGGAGAAGAGGCTGAAAGAGGCGCAAGAGCTTCTGGAAGGATGCGTGGAGTGTGCTTTGAACCAGTGGTTGGGACACTTCAAGACAGCCGTCACGCGACCTCTCGATCAGCAGTGGAGCTTTCCTTCAGAGAATCTGCCCATTGGGGCCAAGGTGGGATCCATATGCGTGTGCTCGTGGAACTTGCAGGGCTTGAAGGGCCAAGAAGGGCAGCAGCAGAGCATCGTCAACATGGTCCTGCAAATGCTTCTTTCCTCGAGTTGCCGCAAGCACGTCGTCTGCCTCCAGGGATGCTGGCGAGAACTTCTCGTGGTAATTGAAGGTGCAATTGGCAACTCCAAGCAGGACTCCTTCGACATGGAGTGGGTCAGGAGCGGTCAGCAGGCAAGAGCGTCTCAACCCTTTGAACTTTGTGTGACTGCATGGCCTGCAGCGCCACACACAGTTCACGATGTCCCTGCGAGGCCATCATCTATGACAAGCAGGCCCTAGAGATGAAGCCCCTCGAGGTCAAGCAGCTTCTCTCAGCTGACCGGCAGAAGGCTCTTCGTGTTGATTGCGGAGTTTGTTGCCAGCAAGCTTGTGCTCCTCTTGTCAATCCGATTACTTGTGTTAGCTAGCACGTATGGGTACCAGCTGAGAAATCTTCAGTTGAGCACACTTCAAGCACAGCCGCCAGGCCGTTGCGGTTGCCCAGTTGCTCCTGAAGACGGAAGCTCGCCATCTTCGAATCGTGGCAGCGCCACTTGGCCCGAAACCCTGAACCTTAAACTCCTAAGCCCAGTTTGAATAAAACATAACAAGCAGAGCTGAGCCATCGTGAACCTGAGAGTCTCCGAGTCCTCAGAACCCAAGCAAGCTTGCCGGAAGTCTCTATCAACTGACAACCTTTGAATTTTCGAAGTTGCCCAGGCATCTTCCTGTCGAGCCTTTCGGCACTACGCGTCGTGCACTCTGCGAGTGCATTGGAAGGCTCGCACGGGGATAGTGCTACATGCGCTCGCCGTCGGAGGCAGCTTGGCTTGTCTGAAGTCCCTGAACTGCCTTCCTGATCTCCAGGCTCCATGTCGGTGAGGGCGACACCGCCCAGATGCCGATGCTTCTGCTCGGTGACCTCGGCGTCCAGGAGCAGGCCTCGAACCAAAGTCGACAGCAGGTCTTTCGATCCGTTGCAGCATGACAAAGCTTGTCGAGCTTGCGAACCCTTCCTTGCCACATAGCGGCTGATCCGTGGTACACTCTGAAAACGCACTGTTGGTTCCTTGCTTTTCGCTTTAGCAATCCCTGCTTCAACCGCAGGCCATCGGCCCTCTGCTGAAACACCGCGCCAACGTGCCTGTCGCCTTCGTGCCGATACCGTATCCGACCGCCACTTTCAAGGCCAGTCCGCATCATGGAGTAGTCGCTGCGGTGCCTTGAACCACGGCCTGGGGTAGCCCGGTCCCATCATGCTCCGATGGCTCTGGGGGGGCAGGGCTCGCTCCTGCCGAAGCGGACAGATGCCATCGTGCTGCTTTCGAAAGATCTCGAGGCTCCTCCTCCGGCTTTGGCACACGTTCAAGATGTTACTGCTGACCATAGCAGCCACGTAGGAGTCTCGGCCCTGGCGGATCCTTAAACGCGCGATTGCGGATGAGGCAAAGCCGCTGCAGCCTCACTTGTCGTTTTCTTGATGGTCGTGTTTCTGTAGGGCCTTGCGCCCAGACTTCTTTACATAGGGCTTAGCGGAAGAAGCTGCGCGGCCTGCACTTCACCGCTCGCTACTCACCGTGCTGCCTTCGATATATATCTGTTTTTAAGCTAGCATCCGAACGACAATTGCTCATCCGTAGCTTCCTTTTTATGCAGGTGTTTGGGGCTGGCTGATTGGGACGCCGATGGAAGCTTCACAGACATGACCGCTTCGAGCGCGGCAGGCTGAGGCAGGATAGTGCTGCAGCCGGTTCTTCTAGACTGACACTTGCAGCTGTCCAAGCAGCATTAAGAGACCAACTTGAACAATTCCCATGTCCATTTTCTAACTCATATTAACTCAGCATGCATGGCTTAATAGTTGCAACCAGGCCTTGTGGATGATGCAAGCCGATGAAGACGAGGCTGCAATGCTTTGTTCTGAGTGAGTGCATGGCTGGGTTTGGTTTTTGTTGTTTGGGGTCTCTTATTCTGGAGCTCGCCTCTACAGCAAGAGTCAACTCTCGTGTCCGAGGATGCGTCGATCTTAGCGATGGTGGGGATCTGACAAGCGACAGCCTTTATCGAATAAGCCTTGCACAGAGTCGTGCGAGTGTCACCTTTCTTCCGGGCCCCGACGAAGTCCGAAGCCCGCAAGGTTCGCCTTGCGAGACAAGGCTTCATACCTTCGTAGGTCCAAGAGGCTTTCAATTCGAGCAATGGCCACTGCGGTTCAACTCAGTATCAGAAGCAAACAACTAGCTCTGTGCCGATAGATGCAGTAAGATCTTTCTTTTATTTCGAGGTCGTCGCTTGGGGTCTTGTCGGAGCTTTGTTTCGAGTTGTTTGATATCGCTTGATTTACAGATGTTGCAGCTCACATCGGAGGTTTGCAGGCATGGACATCGCAAAGAAAACGATGCAATTTCTTGAACATGAACCACCATGACTCAGAAAGGTTGTGGCTAAGGCACGATGCCCCAAGCAGAGGAGAGTGCAGACCTGCCAGGCTTGGGCAAGACCACCCATCGAAGCCTCCCGATCGCTCGAATGGCCGCTGTGAATGGTCGGTTGGGTCTGGTCACAGGTTGCTTAGATGATTTGCTATGCTCGGGAGATTTGCCCAAGAGGGACATCTCTTACGGAAGTCCGGACGTACAAAGTTGACGTCCCATTTCCAAGAATCGACAAAGATCGGCGATTCTTGGAAGCAGGTCCTCCTTCCCAAAGTCTCGGATCTGGAGGGTGCCGCAAAAGCCATGCTGCTGTTGACTGCCTGCAGTTTGAGAACAAGTGCTGCAACATGGATGACAGTTTCTCTCGCTCAAGAAGGTGTGGAGCTCAGCGAATTCTTTGTCTCTCACACTTCTCGACCGTTGCTGAGGCTCCCGCAAGGACGAACGTCAGGGCCAAAGTCGAAGGAAAGCCTGGGGGGGTTGCTGCCAAGGGCTGTCCTCGGGACGTTCTCAGTTCCTAGGCCCTCCGCCACCCCATGGCCCCGGTCTTTCTTTCTCCTGCGCCTCTCTAGTTCTAGCAGTTCGCTTGCTCTCGTCAAGCTTTCGGGTTTCGGGAATGCTGTCTTGGATTTACTGTCTGGTTTGACTCTTCTGGTTGAGGGGGTTCTTGCCGCCTCTGCCCACGGCAGAGAAGGGGTTCCGCCTTGCTTGTGCATAGCAGGCGTTTCAGGTCCGTGGTCTCATGCTTCCATGGCGGAGTGGCCGACGTGTCGCATGGAATTGGCTGCAGATTACAGCTCAAGCAGCGCCCTCCTTTCCCGAGAGCATCGTAAACTTGGAATGCAAGTCGGGTGAAGAAGAAAAGATGAAATCGGTAAAGTCCTAGGTCCACGTGAAGCCTGGGAACATGGCACGGAAGCAAAACACACGATCCCGGCAGCGTTAGCCATCGGCTTCCGAAGCCTGTCACCCCCTTCGCCAGCCTGGGCCCAAGGGTCTGCCGCAAGGCTTCCGGGGTTTCGGGGTTTTGGCTCAGGGCTTCCTGCCACCTTCGCTTCTGTCGGAGTCTTAATGCTTCTCAACTCTTCCGTACTGTGAACGGGGGAAAGGTGTGGCGAAAGTGTCCCGGCAGCCTGAAGCCCTGCGGCCCAGGGAGTCCAGAAGCTTCCGAAAAAAGGTTTGGGGGTTCAGCGTGCATTCAGTTCATGTTGAGTCTCCCAAGTGCTATGCATGGGATTCGTGCGTAAGTAGCATGGTAACGGAGCCAGGAGCAACAACGGAGCCGAAGTCAAAGCATCCACTCCTGAGCTGCAAGGCCTTGCACAAGGTCGACTGCGGCCTTTTTCTGGGAGATGTCGGAGTCGGAGTCAGAGGCGCGCCGCGACCGCCAAGATTGCTGGACCTGAGATGGCAGTCCGAAGGCAACCCGACATTCTCAACTCAAACTCAAGCTCTGAACCCTTCAGAAGAGGCAGTTACGCAATCACCCCCAGTGATCGCTTTTGCCTGCTCAGCGCAAGCAGGATTCGGCGTGTGACTAACCTCTCTGAAGAATAGTCAATGTAAGTTGTGTTGGTTGTTGGTTTATTCGGTTCCAACAAGAACAAACCCCCTTGTGCTTCAACGCATGGCTTCAACAGCTCATTGCAGCTATTGCATGCATACAGTCGAACTGTGCGAATCTTGGAGAGAAAACGTGGAAATTCTGTCCGGTCTAACAACGCCGTGAGCCTTTTTGAGCAAACCCGTCGATCTGTGGCTGCACAGATCTGATGCACGGCCACGCAAGCGCAAGAGCAGCAACCGGGGCTCGGGGTCTTGGGCAGACAGGTCCCCGACTTCGCAGAAGCCCACAGGCTCCATGCATTGAAACCCTCTGTCAGTGGACCGGGCCTGGGCCCACGTCGTTGGATTCCCTTCATACCCTCAACTCGATTTACAAAATCCTGTTTCCTAAAACTAAGCCGTCATCCTGAAATCGAGACCTTCCCATCCCTGCAGTTACTGTTGTTCACGCCACACAACAACACAGCTGAGTCTCCCCCCAACAGGGCAGTAGTTCCTGGTCAAGATACTCCAGCCCGGGCAGGATGGGATCCCGGCGAAGCTGAAGGAGCTTTCGTCCGAGTACGGATGTGCCTGACCTTACAACAGCTCTAGCCCTGTAGTGTCATGAGCATACAACAACCGCAAGGCAGGTCCCAGCACCCGCGACGAACACCTGCATACGCCTGCTGAGTCCGCCTAGGGGTGTAGCAGAATCCAGCGGCTCGCACGAACTCACAACTTCTCGGACATGCTTCAATGTTTAAAGGACTTCTAGAAGGAAGCTATAATCACGAACCCTAAAACGGGTAGATCCTGGGCCCAAACTAGCTTGAGCTCCCCACCCCGAGGGATTGAGGCCCGAAGAGCAAGCGTCATCACCGTGGCGCGCGGATGGGATAACTGTAGCTGTTTCGTACTCACGAGCTATATAACTGTAGCTGTTTCACGCGCATGCGTTATATCGTTATATCAGCCAAGACTCCTCCCAAAGCCTACAGAGACCAGAAGAGTTGTGGAGTTGGTTTCGGCTCGGTGCAAAGATGGGAGTTGCAGGCCTCACCGCAGGGTTCCCCGTGGCAGGAGCTTCTGGAGCAGCTTCTTCGAGGCAGCCCCATCAGGGAAATAGACCTCCGTGGACCCCGTGATGAAAGAATCGGCGCAGAGGGCTTCAAGGCTGGCTGCCGGAGAGATCGGTGCATTTTGGAGCCTCGGCCTTTTCCCCGGCGAGGCTTTGGCAGAGGCGATCAAAGGCAACAGCACGATCACGAACATTGACCTCGGTTACAACGGCATCGGCGCCGAAGGCTGCAAGGCTGGATGGCTGAGAGGTCGGTGCACTTGGAGCCTCGGCCTTTTCCGTGGCGAGGCTTTGGCAGACGCGATCAAAAGCAACAGCACGATCACGAACATCAACCTCGGGCACAACAGCATCGGCACCAAGGGCTGCAAGGCTGGTTGGTGGAGAGGTCGGTGCATTTCGGAGCCTCGGCCTTTTCTGTGCGAGGCTTTGGCAGAGGCGATCAAAAGCAACAGCACGATCACGAACATTGACCTCACAGACAACAAGATCGGCGCCGAGGGCTGCCAGGCTGGGTGGCTGAGAGGGGTGCACTTGGAGCCTCGGTCTTTTTCCCGGCGAGGCTTTGGCAGAGGCGCTCAAAAGCAATCGCACCATCACGAACATCAGCCTCAGGCACAACAGCGTCGCCGACGAGGGCTGCAAGGCTGGGTGGCTGAGAGGTCGGTGCATCTTGGAGCCTCGGTCTTTTCTGTGCGAGGCTTTGGCAGAGGCGATCAAAAGTAACAGCACGATCACGAACATTGACCTCGATTACAACAGCATCGGCGACGAGGGCTGCCAGGCTGGGTGGCTGAGAGGTCGGTGCATTTGGGAGCCTCGGCCTTTTCCCCGGCGAGGCTTTGGCAGAGGCGCTCAAAAGCAACAGCACGATCACGAACATTAATCTCGGGAACAACCGCATCGTCGCCGAGGGCTGCAAGCCTGGGTGGCTGAGAGGTCGGCGCACTTGGAGCCTCGGCCTTTTCTGTGCGAGGCTTTGGCAGAGGCGCTCAAAAGTAATCGCACCATCACGAACATTAACCTCGGGGCCAACAGAATCGGCGCCGACGGCTGCAAGGCTGGGTGGCTGAGAGGTCGGTGCAATTGGAGCCTCGGTGTTTTTCCCGGCGAGGCTTTAGCAGACGCGATCGAAAGCAACAGCACGATCACGCACATCAACCTCAAGAACAACAGCATCGGCGACGGGGGCTGCAAGGCTGGGTGGCTGAGAGGTCGGTGCACTCGGAGCCTGTGCCTTTTCTGTGCGAGGCTTTGGCAGAGGCGATCAAAAGCAACAGCACGATCACGAACATTTACCTCGGGCTCAACCGCATCAGCGATGACGGCTGCAAGGCTGGGTGGCTGAGAGGTCGGTGCACTTGGAACCTCGGCCTCTTCCGTGGCGAGGCTTTGGCAGAGGCGATCCAAAGCAACAGCACGATCATGAACATTGACCTCAAGGACAACAACATCGGCGCCGAGGGCTGCAAGGCTGGGTGGCTGAGAGGTCGGTGCACTCGGAGCCTGTGCCTTTTCTGTGCGAGGCTTTGGCAGAGGCGATCCAAAGCAACAGCACGATCACGTCCATTGCCCTCGGGGGCAACCGCATCAGCGATGACGGCTGCAAGGCTGGGTGGCTGAGAGGTCGGTGCACTTGGAACCTCGGCCTCTTCCGTGGCGAGGCTTTGGCAGAGGCGATCCAAAGCAACAGCACGATCACGTCCATTGACCTCATGGGGAACGACATCGGCGACGAGGGCTGCAAGGCTGGGTGGCTGAGAGGTCGGTGCACTTGGAGCCTCGGCCTTTTCCGTGGCGAGGCTTTGGCAGAGGCGATCCAAAGCAACAGCACGATCACGTCCATTGACCTCATGGGGAACGACATCGGCGACGAGGGCTGCAAGGCTGGGTGGCTGAGAGGTCGGTGCACTTGGAGCCTCGGCCTTTTCCGTGGCGAGGCTTTGGCAGAGGCGATCCAAAGCAACAGCACGATCACGTCCATTGCCCTCGGGGGCAACAGCATCAGCAAAGAGCAAGAGAAGGCCCGGTGTGTCAACGGCGCTGCGGCCGGATTGTGTTCCCTTTGCTTGCGAGGTTCTTAAGCAAAAGAGATTCATGAGATTCCGCGAGGCGGGCCGGTGAGTCTCATTAGACATGCAGGGCTGTGCAAGCTACGCCGTGTCAGTCCCGAGGACTCGCAACCGAACAACAGCTGCTCATGATGCGACCTTGAGACCAGCAACTTCTTTCAAAATCTACCGGAACAAGACCTAAACTAGAGCGGGCTGGTCCGGGTTGTTTGCACAACGCAGCGGTGCGCCACTGTCTTGCAAACGGTCGCACCTGTCTCGTTGGATCCCTGATGGAGAAACGCTCAAAGGAGTGGCTAGAAGGTTTTGAAGGCTGTCGCCCACAGGCTGGTCCTTGCTTAGGCTGTTCAGGGCCAGGGTGTACATCACGATCCTTTACGTTCTGACGCCCCTTTCGTCTTCTTCCAGACAAGCCTACAACAAGTTCAGCTTCGAAGAATGCCAAGCAGTCCCACAAGTGCAAGTGTCGCCACAAGAACTGCTTCAGCCAGTCAGTCCGCCGACGCGCACACCCATCAGTCATGTCGGTGTGTCGGTCTATTCGCGAGCGATCAGAGGCCATCAGGGGCCGTCGGTTCATCTGTGCAACTGAAAGGTTGCAGGGCTCAGAGAATTGGAGCCACGGAGGTCGGCTGATGCCATTCCCTGAGCCGAACTCTGAACCGGTACTAGTTGCAGTTATAGTCGTAGTACTGGCGAAGAGCGAGGCTGAACCAATACCATTTCTAGGACGGCTTATGCTACGAGTATTCTCGTGGTTAGCATCCCAGACAGGATGTCTGTTGTTTCGTCATTATCGCCAGCTTTTGAGTGGCAGGTTTCCATGCAGTGAGTGGTAAGCCGCCCCTCCAAACCCCCCCGACCGTTCTGACCCCTTCGAACCAATGCCATCATTGCTGCTCCAAAGGCGACAAACCAAGAGGCTGCCCACTGCATTGTCAGCCGGATCTTTGTGTGATGTGAGGGCTACAAATTCTGACGACGGTACAGGTACTTCTCGCGTTGACATGATATCTCTTGGTCGTGAAGAGTTTTTCACTCCCCCACCAACTGAAAATGCAGGCCACGCCACCTCCGAAGCTTGGAGAGTAGCCTCATCCCTGTGACAGTCGCGGATCTCAGTAGCCGCATTCTTGCGTTTCGTGCGAGCATGCAGTCGATGCGAATCAGCTTCATGCCCTGCATTCCGTTTCAGAATCGGTCAACGCATCACAAGACACTTTGTTTCTACCTCGACTGGCATCTCGGAACCGTATCAGGATCTCGAAATGCACTTCGATGAGTGGCAGCGCAGCGGCTTTGCGCCGCTGCCCGTGGTGCGGCTCTGCTTCGTGGGGCAGGGCCGGGCCGGCAAGACCACCACGTTGAGGCCGGACATGTGAGAGGACCTGCCAGTGTCTTGAGGAAGTCCTGGAGTGTCGTCGGGGACTCCCGATCCGTTGTTCTTCAAGTACTTAAGTGAGTGAGAGCATGTGAGAGCTGAGGAATGGCAAAATCAGCAGGCGCTACCAATATGTAAGCTGGATGACAAAAGAACTACCACCCCTCTAAGCTTCGGGGTTCACGGCTTCGGGCTTGGGATTTTCGGAGCAAGAGGAAGCCAAACGAGTCTTAGCTCAGGTATACCCGCTGTACATTACTTGACTAAGGTAGCATTCTTAATAAGAAGAATAAAGAATGAAGTTTTGGGGTCCTTTGTGGTATAGCTATATTTCGGCATCCAAGGAATAATGTTGGTAAGTATTTAAGCAGCTTCAAAATTAGCTACCACCAGGGACTAGTGGCTGTAGTACTTCCTACACAGTCTGTTGATGGAGAAGGGGTGCCCGTAGATTTGTAGATGCATGTGACGCAAACCACTGGTGGTTAACGGTGGTGCCAGGCGCCTGAAGGGGGAGGTCGTGGAGGAAGGCGCAGAAGAGTCCACGTATGGAGTGGAGCTTTGGGCCGGACAAGCACGGGAAGATGTTTCGTCTTCCTGGCAGGACTGTCGGAGGAGCGTCTTCGATACCAGCGCGGTCGATGCCATTCGCACAAGGAAGCGTCGCGAAAGGCGACATCCAGAGCAAGGCCGAGGTCCAAAAACGGAGGTGGAGATGGCAGAGCCAGCCAAGGAGGTGGAGGAGCCTCGCGACAAGTCGCCACCAGCAGAAGATGCAGCTGGATCGACAGACGTGCCCAAGGACAATTGCATGCGTTGGGGCAAACGGGGCATTAGCCACATACTTTGAGTGCAGGCGGGCGGGCGCGCGGGCCAGCATGTGAGGGAAGGACTGAGTAAGAAACAAAGCGCATGCTGCCTGCCAGGAGCCTGCTCAGCTGAATGTGCTGCAGAATGCGGAAGCGACGGATCCCAACAAAGAGCTTTCTGAAGAGGCCCAGCCCCGAAGAGAGGACGACTGGGAGAGAGACACACAGAGAGCCACAGTAAGCAGGAAGCAGAGAGGAGCGGGACTGTGGGGTTCATCGTTCAGCAGGCTGCCCAGCAGAACGCAGAGGAGTCGCTTGGCCCCAGACTCATGGATGACCGGCTCTTTCTGGATATGAGAAGGGCTGGCGACGAAGAAGAGCCGTTCCGGCCCAGATTACAATGCTGGGACTTCCCAGGGCAGAACGTCTATGCTCAGTGCAATTTGCTGTACTTTCACGGCAGAGGCATTTACTTGGCCTTTGTGGATGTTAGCCAGCAGCTGGACGACGCTTGGTGCGAGCTGAGGTTTTGGTTGTGGGCTATCGCACAGCACGCTCACGATGACTCTGACTATGATCCAACGCGCAAGAGCCTCGCAGCTCCGCCAGTCCTGTTGGTTGCCACAAAATGGTTGAAGAAGAGGCTGGACGAGCAAGAGCTGGACAGCCATGTGGATGCCTTCATCGACTTTGTGCCAAGGCTCAAAAGCCAGCTCCAAGCAGGACGCGGAGTCTCCGAGTCGTGCCGCTCGAAGTGGATCTACCCGGTTGAGAACTTCGCAGACGATGTGGAGAGCTACATCAGACCGCTCCGTCAGAAGCTGAACGAGCTTGCTGCAGATCTCCTTCTCCCTGCAAAGCCTGATGCAGAGAACCAGAAGCCTCACGCTGGTCTGCAGTCGCAACCATACCCGGTAGCATGGCTCAGGGCTCATGACCTTCTCACCGGCCTGGGAGATGGCATGGACGTCAGAATCCCAAGAGCGCACCTGCAAGCACATCTGCAGCGCACTGCAGGAAACGACGGACTTGCCACATGCGAACCGAGTATGGGAGCAAGCGACTTGCTAGAAGCGAACTCCAGCTTCTGCTTGAAGTCTGATGAGCCCATGCTGACCCGCAGCGGCGAGAGGATCCTCGTGCCAAAGGGTGCGAGTGTCCAAGTCCTGGGAAGTGCTAGCAGTGGCGATGATCTCCGCTTGAGGGTCTCATGCACCTTGTTGGAGTTGTCGCAAGTAAATAGGCTGCTGGCTGGCGTGAAGCCACGGCCAATCGTCGGTGAGGAGGTGTCTGCGGTGTTGAGCTTGCTGCATGGACTGGGCGTCCTTTTCTGGTTTCCCGAAGAAGGGCTGAAAGAGAACGTGCTGCTAGCAATCCGAAAAGTGGCCGTGGCCTTGACTCGGATCATCAGCTTACGCTTCTGGGCCGAGAAGGGCCTGCAGCACAAAGAGGCCTACAAGAAAGAGCTGCTGGCGTGTGTGTCGAAACAGACCACCAGCCTTCGCAGATTGAACACCGAGGGCCTCGCGAATCGAGATTTCCTTCGAAAGCTGTGGAGAGAAGACTTCGGCCAAAGCGATATTGAGGCAATGACCAACATAGTGCTCAAGATCATGGAACAAAAGGGCCTTGTCTTGAAGCGGGCCTTCGAGAACGATTTCATTGTGCCTTGTTGCCTGCCTGCGGCAGTAGTGCCAGAATCGGAGAGAGATGATTGTGAACTCTGCTGCCTTAATTTAAGTGGCCTGGTCACACCAACCATCCTGTCGCAAACAGCAGACAGGATATGCAAGAGTGGCCGTGGATCTCGAAAGTTGAGCCCGGGTCCTCCACAGATTTTCCGAAACTACGTTGAGCTGAGTTCCGGGAAGACGCTGATTAGCATGTGTCTATCGCCTGCCGACGGCTTTCAACTGCTTCGAATCCGGGTGACATCCAGCCATCGGTCCGAAGAGGATGCAGAAAAATCTCACTCTCGGTCTGAGACTAGAGCCAACGAATTGAGCTGCATCATCGACCTCTTGTTCGACTGTCTCGGTATTGAGAAGCGGATGCACAGCAAATTGGTCGTTACCAGCGGAGCTACACACTTCGACCCACGGCTGTCCCTGGATGGACGGAAGCTGTCCGATGTCAGCTTCTTGAAGCAGAGGTTCTTGTCGGACCTGAATCCCGACCTGGCCAAGGTTGTACGCAGTGTTTGCGTGCTTAGTGATGTTCGTCCTGCGGGGAGCTTCCGATTCAGCTCCATGCTCTATCCCTGCGATGTGGACATGGAAGAGTACGTAGTGGCTGTGGAAGAGGATCAAAATGCTGCACTGGGCTGCTTGGTGGCATGGCTGAAGCGCGTTGGTGCAAGATGTGCAGGCGAGGCGAACATCTACTTGGGGGGCCTGGAAGCTGGTGAGGATCCGACCAAGCCGGGGAAGGTTCTAACGTGGAGCACGGACGAGATACTGAAGGGCAAGACGGTCCCGTTTGACAAGGCCCTCAAAGAAGGCAACAAGTCCCGGACAGCTTTCATCACAATCTTTGCAAAAGTCAGCTTGTTCAGTGATCCACCGTCGGCAGAGCGGTTCTTCGAAATTACCAACGTGATCCGCTTCGGGCATGTGAGCAAGGGCCAGATCGTTCCTGTCACAAAGGAGTATGACTTCCTGGAGGTTCTGGACGCAGGCTCATTCAGCTATTCTGGTAAAACTCCGAAGGCTATGAAGTATGCCAGAGCCTCAGCTGATGCGCATCATTCCTCAGGTTCTGTGTCTTCCCCTGTCTTGCTTCAACGGAAGTGCACAAAGTACGAAGCGTTCTCCGTGAAAGACCGCTTATTGTAACGCTCAGGCGAGCCTTCTAGGGTTCTAGGGCACCCAGGGTAGGTTCGTCACGGTACCTATCAGTCTGCCACAAGTTGCCTTGCTCCGTTGAGGTGAAACGGCTTTGGGAACGCACAGTATATTTGGCTCAACGAAACATGGCCGTCGGGGAGTCCCTGATCATGCTGAATGCATCTTTGGCCATTGGGTGGCAGAGCTGGCCCAGATCGCAGCCCATGCCGAGACGCTCCATTCAATGCTGAAGAAGGGTTTCAACGATGCAGTTCTATCCGACATGGATGTTTTCGGCCGAGTCCTCAGCTTTTTTGCACAGCAGGTCTCCTTCCGTGAGCTGCAGTCTTCACCCGAGGTGCAAGTCTAGAGGACATGAACCAGAGGATGCTCAACGTCAAGGAGACCGACTCCCAAAAGACTTGGGTGGGGGCCGCAGCATCCGATGTGTTGGAGACCCTCGAGTATCTCATTGTGCACCTCCCACAAGTTTCCAAAGATGATGGTGGGCTCGGTCACCTGCTGGAAGAGGCAGCGGAGCTTCTTGACGCATGTGTTGAGTGCACTCTGAACCAGTGGCTGGGAAGCTTCACTACCGCAGTCACACGACCTCTCGGTGGAGACTGGGAGTTTCCTTCGTGCCACCTGCCCATCGGAGCTGCAGTTGGGTCGACCTTTGTGTGCTCATGGAACTTGCATAGCCCGGATGGCTTCGGTGCCGCTGCATGGAGCGACGAAGAGCGTCAACAAAGTATCGTCGACCTGGTCCTCCAGATCGTCTTGCACCCAACAAGGCGCAAACACGTTCTCTGCCTCCAAGGATGCTGGCGACAGCTGCTAGAGCAAGTTGGACACCAATTGAGGCAGACCCAGGAGGAGCTTGAAATGGTATGTACCGGACGAGACGCGGATGCAGACTATCAGCAGGCAGAGCTTCTGAAATACTTTACCATTACCTGAAAGTGTTTGGAGTTTTTTTGCCGGACATTTCATTCTCAGAGATTTTAGCATGGCAGTGAATGACAGGCCATCATCTTCAGCAAAGATGCCTTGGTGCTGAAGGAGGACTTTGCCAACGAACAACTCTTCCCAGCTGACCGGAAGCGATTGTTCCCAGCTTACCGGAAGAAGGCTCTCCAAGATTGGTCTAAGACTTTCCTTCAAGCTGCTAGTGACTGCTACTAGCTTGCCCTGCAAGGAGTCATCTGAAAGAAGACTCTACTGACAATCCCGAAATGTAGTTGACGCACCCCCGCTGCCGATCGCCATAGTCATGCCATGCGAACAGCACAGAAAGCGCGGCCGCCAGGCTGTGGCAGTGGGTCAGTTTCTCCTCAAGAACGAGTCTCGACAGCTTCGAATCATCGCAGCGCCACTTGGCCGGTTCCCAACCCCAAAACCAAACCGGGATGTCTTCGAGCCTGCTTCATCTTCAGCATGTCGATCAAAGCTTCACCGCATCTTCAAAGGCCTAAGCCGCAAGCTCGAACATGAAGAGAGGATCCAAAGTGGGCAATCATTGTGATCCATGCATATGCGATATCCTAGACGGCAGGTGCTCAATTCCTCAACGACCCTCAGGACTCTAGACACTCGAGACGGCCTTCGAGTTCTCGTAGTCGCTGAGGCATCTTCCCGTCGAGCCTTTCGGCCTGGCGCGTCGCGCGCTCTGCGACTGTGTTCGAAGGCCAGGGACTGGGGCAGCACTTCACAGCCGTGTGGGTAGCGGTAGTTCTGTCCTTGATGTGTCGTGCCAAGCTCCAGGCTCCATGTCGACGATCCGGCCCAGATCCCAACACTCCTCCTGGGTGATTTCAGCGTCCAGGAGCAGGCATGGAGGGCAAATCCACAAAGCTACCGAGCTTCTTCAAGAGAGCAGTGTGTAGTTCTACGGTAGTTCTACGAAGGAGACCTAGCCCTTCCCTGTGGTGTAGTGCCTTGTGCAGTCTTCTTGCGTGTTTCGTGGCTCCCCGTCGTTTGGGGCGCTTTCGGTGTGGGTGGCAGCCTTTGTTGCAATCCCCGCAGTGCAGGCCATTGGCCCTTTGCTGAAGCACCATGCCAAAGTTCCCCATGTCGAGTTCGCGTCGATCCCATATCCGACGGCAACCTTCAAGGCTGGTCTGCAGCATGCGGGCTTATTTCCAGGGGTTACTATCAAAGGGTTAGTTTTTGGGCTATTAGCCGGGTGACAATAAGGGCTCCAATGGAATGGCGCAGCCAAAACACCAGAAGACATTGTCAGACACCAGCTTAGGGCTGCTGCTTGCAGGGCTCGCTGCTTCCAAACCGGACGGACACCATCGTTTCCCTCTCGAAGGATCTCAAGGCTCCGCCCTCATTGTGCATATTTGAAGACGTCCGTTGTGTTGTTGGCCTGCCTTAGGCATGTATCTAAATCCTGGCGGATCCTCTCCCGTAGAAGTTTCGATTCGCGAGGGCATGCCAACTTGGACTCGCCGAGCTTCAATTCCTCCGCGTTGACTTCGATAACCTTAAACTCCGGAATCATTAGGTGGTGAGCCCGAAGCTTCTTGCGACGTGTGTTGAGGCAAAGCCGCTGGAGGCTCACGAGGTCGTCGCAGGCTTGGAGAGGCACGTCGAGCTGCTCAAGTCGAGGCAGAGCCCTTGGTCAGAAGGGGCTGTAGGCGTTATTTTGTTGCTGATCTCTGCTACGTTTTTTTTGATGTCCTGCACTGCGACGAGAGTACCATGCCCCTGCTTAATTTGAATCGTGGCTTCCCCATGCAATCTGTGAAGGTGTCTGGGATTGGCTGACTGGGACACTGATGGAAGCTTCGCGGACATGATCGCTTGAAGCACAACAGGCTGGTAGGGCCCCTTTTTTGCTCGAGACCCGACACCCATTCTTTGCGGGCTTGCTTTTTTTGCAGCAGGGCGAAGCAGTCAACATTCCTGTACGAACATGCAGCGATGGTTTAAAGCAGCTGAGCAACATGCCGAGGGTTGAGAGTTGTTGCTGAAGACTTCAACTACAATGTGATCAGCGGCGAATCCTGAAATCCACGAAACCTTCACGGAGCCTTGTAAGCGCCGTTCCTACGCGTGCCCACGGTGATAGGCCAGAAGAGTTTACCATCGTAGCAGGCGTCAGCACCTCTTGGATTCGAAACTCACTCGATTGTACGCGGGTGGCGCTCTACGGAGACTGCGCAACAGTTCGCATCTCCTCACTTACAACAGTACTTTGACACGGTGCAAAGGGCCATAGGTTGAAAAACAAGATCTCACTGTTCAATAAGGTTTCGTTTGCTTGCCATTGTGTCGATTTTTTGGGGTTTTTCCGCCATGAAGTAGTTTGGAGTCCAGGGTCACAAAGGTTTCAACCCTAAGAGACTGACCGTGGCAAAGGAGGATCATGTCCTGGGGTCGATCTGCGAGCTGTGCAGCCAAACTGTTCAGGCTACAGTTGGTCACAGCCTATATCGGAGTTTTGGCCTCGTTTCTGCGATGCTCGCGTGTTACAATGGCGATAAGCAGCTCCGTGAACTGATGTAGCTAAGAAGGAAGGAAGGCTGCAGACAGAGGAGAGTGCAGCCATGACAGGACCGGTCAAGAATGCCAAACCAAGCATCTCAACATCGCTGGACCGGCTGCAGTGAAGGGTCGGTGCTGGAATCCGTGAGCTGGAGATGAGCCCGAAGGGACATTTCTCAAAACATGCCTGGAGTCTGGATGTACGGAATGCCCGGACGTACAAAGTTGACGTCCCTTTCCCAAGAATCGACAAAGATCGGCGATTCTTCAAAGCCTTTTCGTGCTTCCCAGAGTCCCAGATCTTGAGGGCGCCGCAAAAGCCGCGCTCAAAACAGGTTGCCTGCAGATTAACGGGCGCTGCAACATGGGTCTCACTGGCAAGAGCCTCTGTCACTTCTCACTCCGCCAGATTTGTTCTCTTCTTTTGGTCAGCGAGCGTGTGTAGGGAGTCCAAGCCTTCCAGGGTTTGACCCTGACACTCTCCTGCCAAGGTGGAGCTGCCGAATCGCCGCTTTTACTGGGCTCCGGACCCAGCCAAAGGTGGGGAAGGAAAGCGTGGGGGGTTGCTGACAAAGGCTGCCATCAGGGCCTCGGGTTTCGGGTTTGCTGTGTTTTGGATTTAATTTAATGGTTTGGGACTTCGGGTTGAGGGCTCCTAGATGAGTATGGGACATGACCGAGGACATGTGACATGACCATTCCGAGACGTTCCTTCGCCTTTTTATGTCTGGGCTTCAAGCTCTGCTTGGTGCTTGGCCAAAAGAAGAAGTTTCCTTGTTTCAGTAATCTCCAGTCACTGCGTCCGGTTTCGAACAACCCCCCAGTTGACGAGTTGGAGGTCGGCCGCATATACTGAGCGGTTGCTGTCTTTTTCCTGTTAGGGTTTAGGGTTTAGCTGTACGATGGACTCAGCAACTCGCAATCTCTTCGACTCCGGCCATCGGTTACAAAGCCGAGGCCGGCTTCCTCCGTGTAGCCACGCTTTGACGGCAGAGAGGGCATAGGTGGCCGTGCACTCAGCAGTCATGTGCTAGGGAGCGCCCAGTGCTTGCACCGCGTGGTCCGGAAGATGGAGAGTAGGGAAAGCATGCGAATCCTTCTCTGCAAAATCTGCAGTGCCGAAGAGGGACACTGACTGATGCATCTTGCGGCTGCGAGCGACAAGGTGCCAAGTCTTGCTTCAAGAAGCTTCTTGCAGGTTGCAACAAGGTGGGATCCCTGACTTGCTGAAGTCTCCGATTCTCCGATCCTCTGGGTCCCCGCAATTCGAGCCATCGCTCGCAAGGTCCCCGGATCAGGTGCTGGAGCTCCCAAGCCCCCCTGTTCTCCATGGTCGCTGCCCCAGTTTTTGGAGTTGAAGTGAAGCAGGGTGTCAGGCTTTGCACTTGCTGCTAGTGGAGCTGGGATGTAGGAAGACTTTCGAGAATTAGGAGCCGGAGTTCTGCAGGATTCTGGGGCCTGAGTTGCAAAATCTGCTGGGTTTGCGGACGTCTGGTCACTCTGGCAGTTTCGTGCATGTGTCAGACGGTTTCAAGTCCGTTGCTCCCGGGCTTCCATGGCAACAGTGGCCGACGCGTCGCCTGGAAATCCCCGCAGATCTCAACTCAAGCCGGGCCCCCCCTTCTACTTCGACCCAAAATCCTCAGGATTTCGGGCACCGTGCGCCATCTACAATCAAAGTCGGGTGAAGAAGAAAATGGGTACATACGTCCCGGGTCCCAGGGCAACTTGAAGCCGAAAGCGGCACGAAAGCAAGACGCAGAGCACCGGACTCCCATCCCGGCGGCCTGAGCCATCGACTTCCGAGCTTTGTCGCCGCTTCGCCAGCCTGGGCCCAAGATCTGCCAGGGCTTCGGGGGCTTCGGATCAGGGCTTCCTCCCGTTTTCGGTTCTGCTGGGGATCCGAAGTTTGTTCAGAGTCAAAGAAGGTACTGCGGGAAGGTTGAGGGCCCAGGATACGCACGGTTTGGGGTTTAGGGTTTAGGCTCAGGGTTTAGGGTTTAGGGTGATTAGGGCTTGTGCATCATGGTAAGAGCCAGAAGCGAAAACGGAGCTGAAACCAAACGATCCACGGCGTCGAATTGCATGAGCCCCATTTCTTACGGCACGACCGGGAGGTGCAACGCCTTCCACAAGGGCGACGGCGGCCTCCCTCTTCCTACGAGATGTCGGAGCCTCCCTCTTCCGACGAGATGTCGGAGGCAGATCCAGGGTCGATGTCTTCTTTCGGAGCGTTGGCGATGAGTCCTGATGTGCGTGGATGCTGTAGCATTTATACAAGTTTACAAGGCATGAACAGAGTAGTCATTGTGGGTATTGTTGATTGTAGCCAGAACAACCCTCTACCCATTGCCTCGTACTGCAACGCATGGCTCCAAATGCTCATTTCAGCTATGCAGGCTATGCAGGATGTCGCACCCTGTCCAAGCAAGGTTGAGAGCTTTTTGCGAATCCTGCACGCAACTCGTGGAAAGTCTACTTGGATGATCATAGGACTTAGCAAGTAAGGTCATAAGAACCTTAATTGGGGTTGTAAGTGATTAGAATTTTGATTGCTAAGTCCCATGATCCTTGAAGTATCCGATCTAAAGTCCTGGGTAAGCCTTTTTTTTATCAGCCCGTCGATCTGTGGCTTCACAGAGCTAGGCCCGGCAACGCAAACGCAAGAGCAGCAACCAGGGCTCGGGCAACTCGGTTCCTAAACCCCACAAATCCTGTTTCCTAAATCCAGGCCGTCCTGCTCAAAATCAGATCTTTCAATACCTACAGTTACTTGTACCTTTGTTCGCACCACAACGCCGCTGATTTCCAACCAAGCTAACAGTAGTTCATAGTCAAGATGCTCCAGCCCGGGCAGGAAGGGATCCCGGCGAAGCTGAAGGAGCTTTCGTCCGAGTGCGGATGTCCCTGACCTTACAAACAGCTCTAGCCCTGTATTGGCGTGAGCATACAACTACCGCGAGGTAGGTTGCAAGTACCATCGACGGACACCTGGATAAGCCTGCTGAGTCCGCCTTATGGATGTAGCAGAATCTAGCCGCTCGCACGAATTGCGTCTTATCAGACAGAAGCCAATCGTTTATGGACTTCTAGACGGAAGCCAGAATGAGGAACCCTAAAACGGGTAGATCCTGGCGCAAAATATTCGAAGCCTCAGGCCAGCTTGAACTCCCATTCAGGGGGATCTGGGCCCGAAGAGCAAGCGTTAGGTCGGCTAAGTCACCTCCTAAAGCGGTTTAGGGTTTAGGGTTTTTGGTTTAGGCTTAGGGTTTAGAGACGAGTCGCAAGGGTTTCCCCCTGGCAGGAACTTCTGGAGCAACTTCTTCAAGGCAGCCCCATCAGGGAAATAAACCTCCGGAACAAGCGCATCGGCGCCGAGGGCTGCAAGGCTGGGTGGCTGAGAGGTCGGTGCGCTTGGAGCCTCGGCCTTTTCTGTGCGAGGCTTTGGCAGAGGCGATCAAGAGCAACAGCACGATCACGAACATTGACCTCGAGGGCAACAACATTGGCGACGAGGGCTGCCAGGCTGGGTGGCTGAGAGGTCGGTGCATTTTGGAGCCTCGGCCTTTTCCGTGCGAGGCTTTGGCAGAGGCGCTCAAAAGCAACAGCACGATCACGAACATTGACCTCGAGGACAACAACATTGGCGTCGAGGGCTGCCAGGCTGGATGGCTGAGAGGTCGGTGCGCTTGGAGCCTCGGCCTTTTCTGTGCGAGGCTTTGGCAGAGGCGATCAAAAGCAACAGCACGATCACGAACATTGACCTCACGTACAACAACTTCGGCGCCGAGGGCTGCAAGGCTGGGTGGCTGAGCGGTCGGTGCACTCGGAGCCTCGGCCATTTTCCCGGCGAGGCTTTGGCAGAGGCGCTCCAAAGCAACAGCACGATCACAAACATTAACCTCTTTGGCAACGGCATCGGCGCCGAGGGCTGCAAGGCTGGGTGGCTGAGAGGTCGGTGCGCTTGGAGCCTCGGCCTTTTCCGTGCGAGGCTGTGGCAGAGGCGATCAAAAGCAACAGCACGATCACGAACATTGACCTCGGTTACAACGGCATCGGCGCCGAAGGCGGCAAGGCTGGATGGCTGAGAGGTCGGTGCATTTTGGAGCCTCGGCCTTTTCCCCGGCGAGGCTTTGGCAGAGGCGCTCCAAAGCAACAGCACGATCACGAACATCGACCTCCGGAACAGCGGCATCTGCGCCGAGGGCTGCAAGGCTGGGTGGCTGAGAGGTCGGTGCGCTTGGAGCCTCGGCCTTTTCTGTGCGAGGCTTTGGCAGAGGCGATCAAGAGCAACAGCACGATCACGAACATTGACCTCGAGGGCAACAACATTGGCGACGAGGGCTGCCAGGCTGGGTGGCTGAGAGGTCGGTGCATTTTGGAGCCTCGGCCTTTTCCGTGCGAGGCTTTGGCAGAGGCGCTCAAAAGCAACAGCACGATCACGAACATTGACCTCGGTTTCAACGGCTTCGGCGCCGAAGGCTGCAAGGCTGGATGGCTGAGAGGTCGGTGCATTTTGGAGCCTCGGCCTTTTCCGTGCGAGGCTTTGGCAGAGGCGCTCCAAAGCAACAGCACGATCACGAACATCAACCTCGGGTACAACCACATCAGCGACTTTGGCTGCAAGGCTGGGTGGCTGAGAGGTCGGTGCACTCGGAGCCTCGGCCTTTTCCCCGGCGAGGCTTTGGCAGAGGCGCTCCAAAGCAACAGCACGATCACGAACATTGACCTCCGGAACAGCGGCATCTGCGCCGAGGGCTGCAAGGCTGGGTGGCTGAGAGGTCGGTGCACTTTGGAGCCTGGACGATTGTGCGAGGCTTTGGCAGAGGCGATGAAAAGCAACAGCACGATCTCGAACATTGACATTGGCGGCAACGAAATCGGCGAAGAGCAAGTCAAGGCTCGGCGTTTTGACGGCTCTGCGGCCGGACTTTGTTCCCTTTGCCTGCGAGGCCATCGGAGAAGTTCTTGCGACACGACGGCAGCGAAAGGAATCCCGCGAGGCGGGTGAGTCTCATCAGCCATGCAGGGCTGTGCAAGCTACGCCTAGGCAGTCCCGAGGGCTGGCAACCGAACAACAGCTGCTCACGATGCGACCTTCAGACACCCACCTCTTTCAAAGTCTACCGGAGTAAGACATAAACTGGAGCGGGCTTGTCCGGTTTGTTTGCACAAAGCAGCTGTGCACCCTAGCTTCAGCACTTTCGCGAAGCGTCGCAGCCTCTGGATCCCTGATGGAGAAATATGGAGAAACGCTCAAAGGAGTGGCTAGCAGGTGTTGAAGGCTGGTGCTTACAGTCTCGTCCTTGCTTAGGCTGTTCAGGGCCAGGGTGTACATCACGATCCTTTGCGTTCTGACGCCCCTTTCGTCTTCTTCCAGACAAGGCTGCAACAAGTTCAGCTTCGAAGAATGCCAAGCAGTCCCACAAGTGCACGTGTCGCCACAAGATCTGCTTCAGTCAGTCAGTCCGCCGACACGTCGGTCTGTCGGTCTATCCGTGAGCGATCAGAGGCCATCAGAGGCCGTCAGTTCATCCTTGATCATCCGTGCAGCTGAAGCTGAAAGGTTGCAGGGCTCAGAGAGTTGGAGCCGCAGAGGTCGGCTGATGCCATTCCCTGAGCCGAACTCTGAACCATCATCGCCAGCCTGTGAGTGGCACGTGTCCATGCAGTGAGTGGCAAGCCCCCCAACCCTTCTGACCCCTTTGACCCGGATGCTATCGCTGCTCCAAAGGCGACAAACCAAGAGGCTGCCCACTGCATTGTCAGCCGGATGTTCGTGTGATGTGAAGGCTACAAAATCTGACAATAGGATATCTCTTAGTCGCGAAGAACTTTCCCTCCCTTTCAGAAAATGCAGGCCACGCCACCTCCGAAGCTTAGAGAGTAGCCACGTCCCCGTGACTGTCGCAGTGTCTGTGTGCTCGACTGGTATCTTGGAACCGTATCAGGATCTCAAACTGCATTTCGACGAGTGGCAGCGCAGCGGCTTTGCGCCGCTGCCCGTGGTGCGGCTCTGCTTCGTGGGGCAGGGCCGGGCTGGCAAGACCACTACGCTGAGGCCGGACATGTGAGGGGACTTGCCAGAGTCTTGAGGAAGTCCTCGAGTTTCGTCTTGGACGCTCGACCCGTTGTAATGATGACCGAATGAAAGCTGAAATGAGTTGAACAGATGCAACATCAGCAGGCCCTGCCATTGAGTCTGCTCGTGCCCGCGGATTTGCAGATGCATGTGAAGGAAACCATTGTTTAACACCACATTGGCGAAACCAGTGGTGCCAGGCGCCTCAAGGGGGAGGTCGTGCGGGAAGGCCAAGAAGAGTCCACGTACGGTGTGGAGCTTTGGGCCGGACAAGCACGAGTAGATCTCTCGTCATCCTGGCAGGAGTGTGACAGGAGTATCTTCGACGCCAGCGCGGTCGATGCCATTCGCACGACGAAGCAACGTGAAAAGCAGCAGCCAGTGCATGGCCGAGGTCCAACAACGATTGAGCCCATGGCAGAGCCAGCCCAGAAGGTCAAGGAGCATCACCACGAGCCACCACCTGCAGAAGATGCAGCTGGATCGACAGACGTGCCCAAGGACAGTTGCATTTGTGTTTGGACAAGCCGGCGTTAGCCACATGCCTTGCGCTGAGGGCACACGGGCCAGTAAGTGAAGGAAGGGCCGAGTAAGGCACAAGGCGCATGCTGGCTGCCAGGAGCCTGTTCCGCTGAATGTGCGGCAGAATGCGGAGGAGACGGACCGCAACAAAGAGATTCCTCGAGAACTCGCCGACGAGGCTCAGCCCGAGGAGAGAGAAAAAGGGCGAGAGACACAGTAAGCAGGGAAGCAGAGAGGAGCGAGAGTGTGGGTTTCAGCTGTTCAGCAGGCTGCACAGCAGAACGCAGAGGAGTCGCTTGCACCGAGACTCATGGATGACCAGCTTTTTCTTGATATGGAGAGGGCTGGCGACGAAGAGCCCTTGCGGCCAAGACTTCAGTGTTGGGACTTCCCAGGGCAGGGCGACTACGCCCAGTGCAGTTTGCTGTACTTTCACGGCAGGGGCATTTACCTCGTATTCGTTGATGTCGGTCTGCCACTGGACGAGGCCTGGCGAGAGCTTCGCTTTTGGCTGTGGGCTGTCGCGCAGCATGCTTTCGATGACCATGATACAGCGCGAGAGAGGACTGCAGCTCCACCAGCCCTGTTGGTTGCCACCAAGTGGTCGCAGAAAAGGCTGCAGGAGCAAGAGCTGGACAGCCGCGTGGATGCCTTTATCGACTATGTGCCAAGGCTGAAAGACCAGCTTCAAGCCGGACCGGGGGTTTCCGAGACGTGCAGGTCGAAATGGCTGTTTCCTGTGGAGAACTTTGCTCGGGATGTGGAGAGCTACGTGAGACCACTCCGTGAGAGGCTGAACGAGGTGGCTGCAGAGCTTCTTCTCCCTGCAAAGCAGGATGCAGCGAACCAGAAACCTCACGCTGGTCTGCAGTCGCAGACGTACCCGGTGGCGTGGCTCAGAGCTCACGACCTGCTCACGGGTCTGGGAGATGGGATGGACCTCACAGTCCCAAGAGCACAGCTGGAAGCACAATTGCAACCAAGAGAAGTGCGCCCGGCAAGAAGTCATAATCGACCTGCTGCTACCTCCGAGCCGAGCCTGAGGGCCGGCGACCTGCTTTCCGAGGGCTGCAGCTTCAATTTGAAGTCTGATGAGCCGATGCTGACTCGCAAGGGCGAGAAGATCCTCGTTCCGGAGGGTGCACGTGTGCAAGTCCTGCCAAGTGCCGAGAGCGGCGATGCTCTTCACGTGAACGTCTCGTGCACATCGCTCGGATTATCGCAAGTGAAGAGGCTTCTGGGCGGCTTGAAGCCAAGACCAATCCTGGGCGAAGATGTGGAAAGAGTCCTGAGCTTGCTGCATAGCCTTGGCACGTTGTTCTGGTTTCAAGAGGAAGGGCTGAAGGAGAACGTGTTACTGGCCATCCGAAAAGTATCCGTTGCATTGACTCGGCTCATCAGCTTGCGTTTCTGGGCCGAGAAGGGTTTGCAGCACTCGGAGGCCTACGAGAAGGAGCTTTTGGCATGCGTGTCTACTGAAAGCCTGCGTCGGCTGAACACCGAAGGCCTGGTGCATCGTGATCTTCTTGAGAAGCTCTGGACGCGGGACTTCGGGCAAGTTGAGGTTCAGGGAATGACCCAAGTGACGCTGCACATCATGGAGCAGAAGGGGCTTATCTTTAGGCGTGCCTTCAAGGACGACTTTGTAGTACCGTGCTGTCTGCCTACGGCAATGGTGCCGGAATCGGCGCGAGAAGCTTGCGACATTCGCTATATGAACTTGGGAGGCCTGGTCTCGCCAGCCATCCTTACTCAGATTGCAGGCAAGCTCTGTAAGAGTGGGCAGAAGCTAAGCCCGGGACCCCCACAGCTTTTCCGAAACACCGTGGAGTTGGATTCGGATGGAAGCCTCGTCAGCATCTCCCTGTCACCGGTCATGGACTTCCAACTACTCCGGATTAGAGCAACATCTCCGAAATCCAACACAATGAAGCAGGTCATGGATATCTTGTATCAGTGCCTGGGAATTGACAGGACGATGCAATGCAAGCAGTATTTTTCCGACGAAGTGAACCCGGAAGTGTTCTTTCAAGGATTTGCATGCAGTAAGCTGTCTTGTATGGTGTTTCCATCATGCTGCCCGCGGTGTGAGCTTTCGGATTCCGGTTTGCTACAGCAGCGCTTTTTGGCAGATCTCAGTGACGACTTGGCAAAGGTCGTGAACTGCGTGTGTGTGCTGAACGAAGTGAGGCCTGCGGGCAGTTTTCGTTTCAGCACGATGATGTTTCCTTGCGATGTGGACCTGGAAGAGTATGTTGTTTCTGCAGAAGGCGACAAGCAGGCTGCTCTGCGCGACTTGGCGGAGTCGCTGAAGAAAGTTGGCCGGAAGTGCAGGGAGCAACCAAACCTCTACTGGGGAGGCCTCAAGGCCGGGAAACACCCAACACGCAAGCAGCTCCTGAATCCATCCAAGCCTGAAGTGCTGGAGTGGAGCCTCGGCAGTCTCATGCGCGGGGAGGAGAGGTTCGCTTCCAGGAGCGCTGGCGAGGAGATACGGATTGCCTTGGAGAAAGCCCTGGAAGAGGGGAACAAGTCGCGGACAGCTTTCATCACCGTTTTTGCCAAAGTCGCCTTGTTCAGCGGACAGTCGATGCCAGCTCGATTCTTCGAAATCACCAACGTGATCAGATTCGGTTTTGTGCGCGATGCTCAAATCCATCCCGTGACACAGGAGTATGACTTCCTGTCGGTTCTGGATGATTGCTCTTGCAATTATTCTGGTAAAACTCCCAAAGCGATGAAGTATGCCAGACCCTCAGCTGATGCTCGTTACTGCTCGTCAGATTCCTTCTTCTTCTTCTTCTTCGTGTTTTTCGGCGTTCCGATGAGCTACTGGTACATTACGGGCTTGAGATAAATCTTCTAGAATTCAGATGCCACACAGAAAGCTGCCTGGCGCTGTCATGATCCCACTCGGTACGCTTGCTGAAGTCACTCAGGTGAAGCGGCTCTGGGAAAGAGCGGTGTATCTGGCACAGCGAAATATGGCCGTGGAGCAGTGCCTCGTCATGCTCAAGGCGCTGAAGCCCATCTTCGGTTGTTGGGTGGCGGAGCTGGCCCAGATCGCGGCCCATGCCGAGACGTTGCATTTAATGCTGGCGAGAGGCTTCAAGGATGCAGTTTTGTCCGACATGGAAGCTTTAGGCAGAGGCCTCAGATTTGTGGCAGCTCGAAGTGCTCCGAACATGCTAGTGTAGACCTGCCGTAGTCGGAACCTGAGGCACGAGCTTGGAGAGCATGAAGATGCAGATGCGCAAAGCGAAGGATACGAACTCGGAACAGAGTTGGGTGCCGGCTGCAGCTTCGGAAGTTCTTCAGACCCTGGAGTACCTCCTTGGGCACCTCCCAGACGGTGCGGAAGAAGACGATGAGCTCGGACGGAGGCTGGAAAGGGTGGCGGAGCTTCTGGAAGCCGGTGTGGAGTTGGCTCTGAACCTATGGCTGGGAAGCTTCACTACTGCAATCACGCGACCTCTCCACGGAGAGTGGGAGTTTCCTTCGGGCCACCTGCCCATTGGGGCCGAAATTACTTCCATCCACAAGCCTTTGGGCAAGCCACTTTCTGTGCGCGCATGGAACGTACAAGGCCTCAATGGCTATCGCATCTCTGCTCAGTCGGGAGCACGCAGCCAGGGCATTTTCAACGTGGTTTTCGAGATGCTCCGGCACCCGACATACCGCATGGACGTACTCTGTCTCCAGGGATGCTGGCCAAGACTGATAGAACAAATTCGCCACCGATTTATGCAGATGGAGGAATCATTCGAGATACAGCGTATTGGGAGCGCTGCGGAGTCAGACAACCAGCAGGCAGGAGCTTCTCAACTGACTTGTGCCACTCCATGTGTCTTCTTTCAAGCTTTGCCGGGTTTTTGCTGCCACAGACTTCTCCAAACCCTACACCCTACACCCTAAACCCAACGCATCCCCAAAGTGCCTCCAGGCCATGATTTACAACAGGCATGTGCTCGAGCTCAAGGGCTTCGCGGCCGAGCAACTTTTCCCGGCAGACCGGATGCAGCTCTTCCAAGCTGATCGGGAGAAGGCCATCTGATGATTCGTCAGTTGTTTTGTTCTGCCGGCTAGCTTGGCTTGCTTTTTGTTTTTTCTGCCATCCGGACTCCGGACCTGGAGCTGTAGAGAGTGCTGACCTCCACGCTAGAAGCTGTAGTTGGGGACACCAGGCAGTGGCGGTGGCCCACATCGTCTTGAAGCAGGAAGCTTGCCAGCTTCGAATCATGACAGCGCCACTTGGCCGGTGCCAAAAAACGGCAATCAAGCTTGAACCTGAACGTCTTCGATGTTTCGTCGGTAGGGTGACAACTGAGCCAGTTCAATTCAGCGTACCAGGCTCGGAAGTCCTTGAGACCGCCCAACAGGCGAAACCGTCTTTTGTCCAAGCCGCCAAGGCATTTAGCTGTCGAGCCTTGCGGCTTTGCACATCGAGCGCTCTGCGACTGCGTTCGGAGGCAGCATCCGCCGTAGACAGCTTGGCTCCCACTTCCGCACTTTCCTGCCGAGCTCCAGGCTCCATGACGGCGACAGCGACACGGCCCAGATCCCGATGCTTCTGCTGGGTGACTTCGGAGTGCAGGAGCAGGTGCCGAGGGCAAAGCTCCCACAGCTTCGATGTCACGACCCCAAAGCTCTGTCTGTTTGAGCTGGATCAAGCAGTGTATCGACTGGTGAAAGCTGAAAGTTTGGCCTGTGTGAGATCTTTTGTGGCAATGCAGGCCATCGGACCTCTGCTAAAGCATCATGCCAAAGTTCCTGTCGACTTCGTTCCGGTACCATATCCGACGGCGACTTTCAAGGCCGGTCTGCATATGGGTATCCCAAACCCACCTCTGCAGTAGCCCAGCCGCACCTCATCCCGAAAACTTTTGGGCTGCGGGGTGCAGGGCTCGCTGCTGCCGAAGCGGACGGACGCCATCGTGTCGCTGTCAAAGGACCTCAAGGCGCCTCCATATTCTGAAGACGTTAGTGCTGACCTTGGGCTGCGAGACAGAGATATCTGTTGCACAACATCTCAGCTTGGGCGACTGTTCTCTTGCTGTAGGAAACTGCGATGACGCAGGGAAGTTGGGGTTTCCCGCAGGCATGCCCCACCCGGCCAAGCGCCAAACCCAACATGTTGAGTCCTGGACCCTGAACCCTAAACCCGAGGCCCCAAACGCCAAACCCCGAACCCCGCAACCCTGCCCCCTGACCTTCTGGCAAGGCAATAGCGCTGGAAGCCGAGAAGGTCGTCGCAGGTTTGCCGAAGCACGTGGAACGGCTGAAGTCGAGGCCATGCCTCCGTCAGTTTATTCAGGTTTGGGGTTAAGGATTTGGGGGTTCGGGCTTAGTGCTCCGGGTTTAGTGTTGAGGGTTTATGGGGGTTTAGGGTTTGGGGGTTTAGGCGGTTTAGGGGTTTTTAGGCGTTTAGGGTTTAGGATTGGGTGAATTTTCCCCACGATGTAATGCATTACAACAAAGCCGCAGGTCCGCACTTTTGTTGAAGTGAATGTGTTGTTTTCCAGAGCGGAATCAGAAGCTCAGGCTTGACAGGCAGCCGATGCGTAGCTTCAATCTTGTGTGCAGGTGCGTGGGATTGGCCGATTGGGACACGGATGGAAGCTTCATGGACATGGCCAGTTCGAGTGCGACAGGCTCGTAGCACACTGTTGTTCTGCTTGCTGCGGCGTGTGTGCCTGCACCTGTCCTTTCAGCAATCTGAAAATCGACTTGACCATCTCCAACTTTCTAGATCACAGTGGATGGCCAAACAGTTGCAAGCAGGCCGTGTTCCTCGTGTACACCAATGAAGACGAGGCTGCGACTGCTTGTTCTTGGGCCGTGCATGAGTACGGCATGCGTTCGCATTGTTGGCCCACGTTTTCGAAGTTGGCACGTGCAGCAAGCTTTATTAGAACCGTCATCAAGCATCTCATCAAGCATGTCCCAGAGTGTTGCGATTCTTTCGAGCTCCGACATGTGGCAGGTAAGGGAGTGTTGCTTACAGAATCTTCGTGTGCTACCTCGGACCCGGACATCCGGAAACTCGAAACTCGTGAAATTTGCAGGAAGCCTTGCGAGTGAACTCCGCGAGCCACCACTGCGATAGCTTGTGCAGAGTTCAGCCCCCCGGCATGTGCTCCATTGTCTTCGACTCGTTTGCCTAGAGCTCGCAGTCCGCTAGAACACTATGAACACTATGTACTGCATTCATACGTTGCTCCGAGCCGAGGGGTCTTGGTGAAAAAGCCGCCAACTGACCGATTCGTCCGGGAATTCGTTCTGTGCCGATCTATGCATGCCACGGCATCCCGCCGCAGCGCATCCATATCGGTGGTTTTGAAAGCCCGTCTGCGTTAATTCTTGATCTTCCCCGCCTGAAGCACTCCGCAGTACCGAGCCCTCAGCCTCAAGCCACTGATCGTGGCAGAGGATCAAATGATTCATGTATTTCGATGAAGTCGCGAGAATCGTTGTTCGAACTCTGCAGGCAGATGATGGGGAATGGTTCAGTTCAGTTCACAGACTTTTACAGCCACGACACACCAAGCAGAGGTGAATGCTGCCCCGCCAGGATTGGCCAAGAATACCCAGCCAAGCTTCCTGATCTTGCTGGACCCGCAGCATGGATGGCATGGATGGTCGCTGAAGTCTTGAAGTGGTGTGTTGAAGAAGTCGGAGATGCGCCCAAAAGGGACTTTTCTTAAGGAATGTTTGGATGTGGGAATGTGAGGACGTACAAAGTAGACGTCCTGTTGCCAAGAATCGACAAAGATCGGCGATTCTTGAAAGCAGCTCCTCCTTCCCAAAGTCTCGGATCTGGAGGGCGCCGCAAAAGCCATGCTGCCGCAGACAGCCTGCAGTTTGAGAACAAGTGCTGCAACACGGACGCCAGATTCTCTCGTTCAGGCAACGAGGTAGTGGAGCTCAGCGAAATATTTGTCCATCATGGTTCGACTGTTGCTGAGGCTCCCGCAAAGACGAGCGTCAGGGCCAAAGTCGAAGGAGAGCCTGGGGGGGTTGCTGGCAAGGGCTGTCTTTGGGACGTTCTCAGTTCCTAGGCCCTTCACCGCCCCATGGCCCCGGTCTTCCTGTTCTCCCGCGCCTTGCCAGTTCTAGCAGTTCGCTTGCTCTCGTCAGGCTTTCGGGTTTCGGGAAGGCTGTCTTGGATTTACTGTGTGGTTTGAGACTTCGGGTTGAGGGGGTTCTTGGTGCCTCTGCCCGGGCTACACGATGAGTGTATATGGGACATGACTGAGGACACGTGACATGACCATTCCGACTTATTGTTCAGATGTTGATTCGCCTCCTCACTTCTGGGCTTCCCTCGACTTGAGCTCTGCTTGGTGGTTGGCTTAAAGCCTATAGAGTAATGTAAACTATGCACCGAGCGGCTTCCAGGCTTTTATCCTGGCTGCCACCGTTGCTTGCGGGTCTACGATGGAACCAGCAACTCGCAACCTTTTCGTCTCTCGGTCATCCGGGGTTTGAAAGCTGAGGCCTTCTTCCTCTGCGTGGTCGCGCTTTGACGGCAGAGGGCAGACATGGCCGTGCACCCAGCCGTCATGGGCCAGAGGAGCAACAGTCGGCCGAGTGTTTGTGCGCCTTCGCTGCATGGTCCATGGGGTGAAGAGTAGTGAAGGTGTTTAAATCCCTCTCTGCAGAATCTGCGTTGCCAAAGAGGGATGCTGACGCATCTTGCCGGCGCGGGCCCACAGCGCGCCAGGTGATGCTTCAAGAAGCTTCTGGGAGGTCGCAGCAAGGTGGGATCCCACACGTTCAAGCCTCCGTTCGCTTGGGTCACTATAGTCACCACGATTCTAGCCATCCCTCACATGCTTTGCATGACCGCAGCCCGGTTGCCCGTGAAGTGCTTGGTTTGTTTTGGGGTCTACGCCTCAAACCGGCTCCCGAGCTGGGAGCCTTCCACGGCTGGATTCTGGCATGCCCCTGCCTGCTCCTGCTTCCGTTCAGCTTCGGGAGCTTCGAACAGCATTTCACCGCTCTTTCTTGCACGGAGCCATTGTTCAGGGCTCTGTATCTTTTCTGTCAAGTCTTGATGTCTTCGGGCCTGTGGCTTGCTGGCACTTCGAAGGCTCTGCCTTCGGCCCCTTTGCGATGGGAGGGTTCCTTCCCGAATCTCCCCAGCCAGGGCCCCCCAGTCCAACGGATGCAATGGACAGAAAAGGATCACTCTGTAGTTTGGGAGTTGGAGTTGGTAAGTGAGGTTCTAGAGTTTGATGGCATCTCGTTGTTTTCGATTTTGCTTTCTTTCCTTCTTCCTCTGTGATACGTTGAGGGTTTGGTTAACATTCGATGGGGCACCGGACTGCAAGGCCAAGCTGCTGAACTCCCGGCGACACCCGACAACGGTCATTTTCTGGCTCGGAGCTTAGGGTTCTATTCAGGACGATACTGTTGGCTTTGAGGCTCCGACGCTGGTGGGCTTTGTCTTCAGGTGTTTGGGCTTCCAGATGCGGTGTCTTTAGACCAGTGCTTACTTAGGGCCGGTATTCGTTCACTGTCACTTATTTATTCGTCGTCTGGACATCCCTTGAAGCTTGATGTTCCAGAGCTGATGTACCAGAGCCCAAGCTCTGTCAGCCCACGAACCCCGGACCGGGCATCCTCCACACGCAGCCTGGACTTCTCTAACCCTAAGTCAAGAGTTACGATTACTTCAAGCCCGCTGAGCTTCATAAGCACGACCTTTCTTGGCTCTGCGGTGGCTCGCCGGGCTTCCCCCTTCTGTTTGTGGGTCTGGTGTTTCGGGGAGTGTTCGGCCTAGAGATTCAGGATTGCGAATCAGGGCATACATCTTGCACATGGCTGCAGTACAACGCTGCTGCAGAGACTGCAGCATGCGGCGAGCGGCCACTCTTGGAGCCGTTGAGTTTGGTTGCCATCTTGGCACGCCTTTCTGAACCCTAGACATGGCCCCACAACCGCCCAAATAGAGAGCAAGTTTTATATAGAAGGTAGGAATTCATTTTCCGATTTGGGATGAGTTTAGGTACTCCGGACCCTTGGGGTTCTTTGTGGGCAAACTACGTGAAGTTGCGTGGCATCCGGAGCCCGAGCCTCGCGACTTTCCGGATCAGGCCGCGAAGCTCACAAGGCGCCTCTCACCATCGTCGCTGCCCCAAGCTTTGGAGTTGAGTGTCAGGACATCGGGGGTGAGGGGCAGGGTTTTGTGGCTGTCAGGCTTTGCGCTTACTACTTTCGCCTCCGGGGCCGAGCGGTGATTGGGGAGCTGGGATGTGGGAACAGTTTCGAGCATCAGAGGACGGAGATCTGGAGGATTGTGGTTCCTGAGTTGCAGAAATTGCGGGGTTTGCGGATGCGTGGTGACTTCGGCTTCACTGTGGCTTTGGACGAGCATGAAGAGCGAGAGCATGCGAGAACTTAAAGAAGTTGAATGTCTCGTAGCTTATTGCAGGATGAAAGGCGTCTCTTCATTTTTCTGCTGTGGTTGTCACATGATTGTCCGAGGTCGGATACCCTCGCACAGTGGGCCTGCGAGCCTAGCGCGAGTGATGCTCTGATGTGGAGACTGCCCGCTATCTTGGGATCTGTGCGGACCTCTCATGAGCAAGTATAGGGCTTGCACAGAGTATGGCTCTCTATCGACCTTGGGAGCTTCGAGGTTGCAGCTCCTCAGCTCGAGGGCCCGGGAAGTGACGACCGCTCCCGGGAAGTGGCCGCGGGCTCAGGATGAGAGGAGGGCATCCAGAAAGGATGGTTCATCCTGCAGCTTGCAGCAACGAGTACTGAGTGGGACCGAGTGAAGCAGGGTTTCAAGTCGATGGAGAACGGGTTCTGCCTTGCACTGTCATTCCGTGCGCATAGCAGGCGCATTCGTGGCCGATGTGTCGCCTGGAAGTCGCTGCAGAGTACAGCTCAATCCACGCCCTTCCTTGCTTCGACTCTAAGTTCCGAGAGCATCGAACACTGAGAATGCAACCCGAGTGAAGAAGTATATGGGTAAGTCCTACGGCAACGTGAAGCTTGAACCATGGTACGGAAGCAAGACGCAACAACTCGGGACCTCGATCCGGGCGGCCTGAGCCATCGACTTCGCTTTGTCGCCCCTTCGCCAGCCCGGGCCCAAGGTGTTCCAGCGCTTCGGGGGTTTCGGGTGCTTCGGGTCTTCGGAGCAGGGCTTCCTCCCAAGCTCCGTTCTCCTTTCCACTGGGGAAGCTCCTCAGAGCCCAGAAATTACCGCAAAAGCTTTGCTCATGTGGAGCCCCCAAGCACAACTTGTGGGATTCGTGTCACCGAATTCCATGAGCTCGATTTCCACGGCCCGACCTCGAGGTGCAAGGCCTTCCGAAAGGCCAACTGCGGCCTCTTCCTGCAAGATGTCGGAGGCAGATCCCGGGTTGGAATGTTAGCAGCGGGCATGTCCTGATGAGAGCATGGATACTGTAGCATTCATACCATTTTACAAGACAAAAACAGAGTAATTCCACCCTGAGGAAGCAAGGCTGAGAGCATTTTTTGGCGAATCATGCGCAAAACTCGCGGAATGTTTATCCGATCTGAAGCCCTGGTAAGCCGTTTTTGGAACAAACCCGTCGATCTTTGGCTGCACAGATCGGAGTGGGCAGACAGGTTCCCGACTTCGCAGAAGCCGACAGTTTCCAGACATTGAAACCCTATGTCAGTGGACGCGGCCTGGGCACTCGTCGTGTCTTTCTCCTCATACCCTCAACTCGATTCCTAACCCTTCAGACCCTGCTTCTTAAATCCAAGCCGTCATCCTCAAATCGAGAAATTCTAATCCCTGCAGTTTCATTTGTTCACACCACACCACAACACAGCTGAGTCTCCCCTAAGAGGGCAGCAGTTCCTGGTCAAGATAGTCCAGCCCGACCAGGAAGGGATCGCGACCGAGTTGAAGGAGCTGTCGTCCGAGTGCGGATGTCCTTGACCTTGCAACAACTCCGGCCCTGTGGTGTCATGATCATACAACAACCGCGAGGTAGGTCTCGGTACCCTCCACGGACACCTGCACAAGCCTGCTGAGTCCGCCTTATGGGTGGAGCAGGATCTAGCGGCTTGCACGAATTGCATCTTATCAGACATAAGTAACATAAGCCTATCTCTTAAGGGCTTCTAGACGGAAGCCATAAATGAGGAACCCTAAAACGGGTAGATCCTGGCGCAAAATCCGAAGCCTTAGGCCAGCTTGAGCTCCGCACACCGGGGGATTGTGGCCCGAAGAGCAAGGTTAGGTCGGCTAAGTCAGCTCCTAAAGGGGTTTAGGGTTTAGGGTTTTTGGTTGAGGGCTTAGGGTTTAGGGAAGAGTCGCAGAGTAATTCCAAGCCTCGCCGCAGGGTTTCCCCGGCAGGAACTTCTGGAGCAACTACTTCAAGGCAGCCCCATCAGGGAAATAAACTTCAGCAAAGAATTCATCGGCGACGACGGCTGCAAGGCCCGGTGGCTGAGAGGTCGGTGCGTTAATGGAGCCTCGGCCTTTCCCTGCGAGGCTTTGGCAGAGGCGATGAAAAGCAACGACACCATCACGAACATTGACCTCAGGCACAACGTCATCGGCGACGAGGGCTGCCAGGCTGGGTGGCTGTGAGGTCGGTGCATTCGGAGCTTCGGCCTTGTCACTGCGAGGCTTTGGCAGAGGCGCTCACAAGCAACAGCACGATCACGAACATTAACCTCGGGGGCAACAGCATCGGCACCGAGGGCTGCAAGGCCCGGTGGCTGAGAGGTCGGTGCGCTTGGAGCCTCGGCCGTTTCTTCCCCGGCGAGGCTTTGGCAGAGGCGATCAAAAGCAATCGTACGATCACGAGCATCTTCCTCTGGCGCAACAACATCGGCGCCGAGGGCTGCAAGGCTGGGTGGCTGAGAGGTTAGTGCATTTTGGAGCCTCGGCCTTTTCCGTGCGAGGCTTTGGCAGAGGCGATCAAAAGCAACAGCACGATCACGAACATTAACCTCAGGGGCAACAGCATCGGCGACGACGGCTGCAAGGCTGGGTGGCTGAGAGGGGTGTGCACTCGGAGCCTCGGCCTTTTCCGTGCGAGGCTTTGGCAGAGGCGCTCAAAACTGTTGCTTTCACGTCCAAGCGCAAAAGTGATTTCCAACCGGCCTGGGATGATGGTGAGCCTGTGCAATTTGCAGAGCAATGCGACTATCTTGGCGTGCCCCTACCATTGCCTGGCATATCGAGGGACAGATGGTTCGCTGACAAATGCAGCAAGGCTCTTGACACCTTGCGCCTTGTCATCCGCAGCAAAATTCCGTACTTTACTGCTGGGTATATTGTTGCCTCCATTGTCATGCCCTCGCTTAGTGCCGCTGCCATGGTAATTAGACCCACCAAGCAACAGAGTGATAATTTAAGGTCTCATGTTGTTAAGGCCGTTTTCGGAAAACCTTTGGCCAATACGAATGCCTGTTTCCTGTTTCTTGAAAGAATGCATGCCTTTGACCCTCAGTGGGTCTTCCTGTACTCGTCCCTGTGTGCCTGGCGCCGAGCCTTTCAGTGCATTCCTGGCCTTGCGTCCCAAATTGCTCATGCTCTGCAGCTTCCCTCGCTTAGCCGGAAAAAAGCCGCTGGACCCATTGCCATACTCCTTGATGACCTTGAGCGGTTGAGCCTTCAGCTGTTACAGGACGGCTGTTCTGTCCATGATGCTAATGACCAGCTTGTTTTTAAGTTTGATACTGTTGCTAAGGGTAAGCTGCAACATATCATTCGTGAAAAGATGCGTGCTTGCGTCATTCAAGAATTTTCCACTCAAAGTCCGAAGTGGAGCGGCATTGAGCGTGTTAATTTGAAAGCTACTGTTAGTGTCGCGCGCCAGCAGCACACTGTTCACACTGGCAATGGTCCTCCTGTCCATGAGAAGCACACATTAACTAGCATTTGTCGCACCATCACTAATGCACATCCGACGCCTTACAGATTGCATCTCATGCATCTTGCTGAAACGCCGCATTGCCGACTGTGTGACCATGATTGTGGTGACTCGCACCACATCATATGGCAGTGTCCCTTTTTCTCGAGCATTCGTGACCAGTGGCCGTCTTACATGCATGATCGTAGTGCGTGGCCACCGTGTGCGGTGCATTTCTTAGTATGCACAACTGATATGCCTGAACAGCTGCAGACGTTGTGGCCGCGTGTGCAGGTGTTTGCAAGCCAAGTGGTGTCTGCATGGATGCAAGTTGAGAGGCTCGAAGATTTCCATGCATATACTTCTGAAGCTTCGACTTCTACGGAGAGCACCCAGCACGCAAAGCCGGGAGTGATCGCCTTGTTGCCTGCCAGACATGCCTGTAATAATGGTTTAACTTGTCTTGATTTGAATTGGTGTCCCCCGGAGACTAAGGGTCAACTTGGGCATTGGGGTTCTTCCTTGAGAGATTGGTGTTTAGTTTTTCATTTTTGGACCCACTGGCGCCATGCGGAGCCGGGAACGGATCATCGGAACTGGTCTTGGAGTGAGGTGACGGCACTCTTCTTGTCGCAAGGAGGATTGCATGCAGACTTCTGTACCGGATGCGGCACTTGGGCACAACTAATTTGGAAGTTGCGCGTGCTCAGTGTGAAACTATTGAATGATTGTCTCCATCAGGCTGACGGCGACGGCCCTTTGCAGGACAACGATGTCCTTGAAAAATGGCATATTTCGCTCCCTCAAGAGCGCATGTTGTGTGCTTCGTTTACCTGTGATATGACGCCTGCTGGTACTCATATTCTTGACATGCTTGATACCATCATGGCTCGGATTAGTATTGATAAACCCCGTATCACACGTAAGTGGGTTGTTGAAATGTCGGACGTATGGCCTAAGCTCCCTGCTGTGTGTAGCTGCCATTTGCAAGACAGTGAAGCAAAACTACTTCCGAAACGAACTCGTTTCGGCTCCAAAACGTCGCTTCTGAGATGGCAGCGTACACTGCTGCAGCAATCTTCTGTCATTGGCGTGCCAGTTGATGTCAAGGCTGCGGGCCTGGAAGCTGTACCGCTGGACACGCTCCTTGCTCAAACACAGGAGTCCTTGAAGCAGCTACTTGAACCTCAAGCGCGAGTGCGCTTGCAAGGTGTCTTGAAACGATGGACTCAAGTTTTAAATTCGATTGAAAGCGCCTTGAAAGATGCCCCATCTCAAAGTCATCATGTCTTGAAGCCTGAATGGCGTGCTGGCAAGTTTCGATGTGTGAAATGCCATGCTTCGTACGACCTGTCTGTCAGCCCCATGAGCTGGCGCAAAGCCTGCGCCGGTCAGTGCAGTCACGAGCAGCTTCTGGGCTTTAAGGCTGAGGCTGTTAGAATTTTGGATAAGGTTCGTTCCCTTGTTTTTCTTACCGACTTTGGTAGCGTGCATCCTCCTGTTGCAATTTTTGAAATGCAAAAGTTGAAGGATGAAGCGAGGCTTGTTACGCGCGAGAACATGTTTGAAAGGCTGGACCCGTGCCTCAAACATGCAAAGAATCGCAGACAACTTCCGGCGAGGTGGAAGGGCTTGATTGCAGCATGGGACAATGCTGACAAACATTGGGTCATTCCCGGATCCCTCATGTGTAAAAATGGCTATTGTGTTAAATGCTTCCATCGTTTGAATGACTTTGGTTCATTCTCCAGATATTCTTGCAGTGGGCATCTCATTGATGCCGGTGACAACTACATTGGTGTAGCACAGAACTTGAAAGAGCTTCTTCAGACCATCTGTGCATTAACTGCTGACGCGTAAACGACCGTTTTCGGCTTCAACCTGTGACGCTTCGCTGTGTGCAGCTGCTGGCTGCTTGTACATAGACTTGCTTCACATGCTTGTGCTCACTGAAGCACCATATTTTCTGTGCAGGCTTTTCCTGTTTCACTTCAACTGACCCAGACTTCGGTCCGCAAAGCAGAGGCGCTCAAAAGCAACAGCACGATCACGAACATTGAGCTCTGTTACAACCACATCGGCACTGAGGGCTGCCAGGCTGGGTGACGGAGAGGTCGGTGCATTTTGGATTTTGGAGCCTCGGCCTTTTCTGTGCGAGGCTTTGGCAGAGGCGATCAAAAGCAACAGCACGATCACGGACGTTGAACTTGGTGGCAACGAAATCGGCGAAGAGCAAGTCAAGGCCCGGCGTTTTAACGGCACTGCGGCCGGACTTTGTTCCCTTTGCCTGCGAGGCCATCGGAGAAGTTCTTGCGACACGACGGCAGCAAAAGGAATCCCGCGAGGCGGGTGAGTCTCATTAGCCATGCAGGGCTGTGCAAGCTACGCCTAGGCAGTCCCGAGGGCTGGCAACCGAACAACAGCTGCTCATGATGCGACCCACCTCTTTCAAAGTCGGCGAGAACAAGACAAAAACCGCGGGCTTGTCCGGTTCGTTTCTTGTCCGGTTCGTTTTACAAAGCAGCGGTGCGCCCTGGCTTCAGCACTTTCGCGCGAAGCGTCGCAGCCTCTGGATCCCTGATGGAGAAACGCTCAAAGGAGTGGCTAGCAGGTGTTGACGGCTGTCGCCCACAGTCTCGTCCTTGCTTAGGCTGTTCAGGGCCAGGGTGTACATCACGATCCTTTGCGTTCTGACGCCGCTCTCGTCTTCTTCCAGACAAGGCTGCAACAAGTTCAGCTTCGAAGAATGCCAAGCAGTCCCACAAGTGCACGTGTCGCCACAAGAACTGCTTCAGTCAGTCAGTCCGCCGACACGTCGGTCTGTCGGTCTATCCGTGAGCGATCAGAGGCCATCAGAGGCCGTCGGTTCATCCGTGCAGCTGAAGCTGAAAGGTTGCAGGGCTCAGAGAGTTGGAGCCGCAGAGGTCGGCTGATGCCATTCCCTGAGCCGAACTCTGAACCATCATCGCCAGCCTGTGAGTGGCACGTGTCCATGCAGTGAGTGGCAAGCCCCCCAACCCTTCTGACCCCTTTGACCCGGATGCTATCGCTGCTCCAAAGGCGACAAACCAAGAGGCTGCCCACTGCATTGTCAGCCGGATGTTCGTGTGATGTGAAGGCTACAAAATCTGACAATAGGATATCTCTTAGTCGCGAAGAATTTTCCCTCCCTTTCAGAAAATGCAGGCCACGCCACCTCCGAAGCTTAGAGAGTAGCCACGTCCCCGTGACTGTCGCAGTGTCTGTGTGCTCGACTGGTATCTTGGAACCGTATCAGGATCTCAAACTGCATTTCGACGAGTGGCAGCGCAGCGGCTTTGCGCCGCTGCCCGTGGTGCGGCTCTGCTTCGTGGGGCAGGGCCGGGCTGGCAAGACCACTACGCTGAGGCCGGACATGTGAGGGGACTTGCCAGAGTCTTGAGGAAGTCCTCGAGTTTCGTCTTGGACGCTCGACCTGTTGTAATGATGACCGAATGAAAGCTGAAATGAGTTGAACAGATGCAACATCAGCAGGCCCTGCCATTGAGTCTGCTCGTGCCCGCGGATTTGCAGATGCATGTGAAGGAAACCATTGTTTAACACCACATTGGCGAAACCAGTGGTGCCAGGCGCCTCAAGGGGGAGGTCGTGCGGGAAGGCCAAGAAGAGTCCACGTACGGCGTGGAGCTCTGGGCCGGACAAGCACGAGTAGATCTCTCGTCATCCTGGCAGGAGTGTGACAGGAGTATCTTCGACGCCAGCGCGGTCGATGCCATTCGCACGACGAAGCGTCGTGAAAAGCGGCAGCCAGAGCAAGCCCGAGGTCCAAAAACGGAGGAGCACCCCAACAAGCAGACACCTGCGGGAGATGCAGCTGGATCGACAGACTTGCCCAAGGACAATGGCATCTCTAGCCGCATCAATATCTTGTACTGAGGGCGTGCCAGTAAGTGAGGAAGATGCTAGCTGCCTGCCAGGAGCCTGTTCAGCTGAATATGCCGCAGAATGCGGAAGCGACGGACCCCAACAAAGAGCTTCCTGATGAGGCCCAGCCCGAAGAGAGGGCAACTGGGAGAGAGACACGGAGAGACACAGTAAGCAGGGAAGCAGAGAGGAGCGAGGGTGTGGGGTTCGGCTGGCTACCAGGCTGCGCAGCAGAATGCAGAGGAGTCGCTTGGCCCCAGACTCATGGATGACCAGCTCTTTCTGGATATGAGAAGGGCTGGCGACGAAGAAGAGCCGTTCCGGCCCAGATTACAATGCTGGGACTTCCCAGGGCAGAACGACTATGCTCAGTGCAACCTTCTGTACTTCCACGGTAGAGGCATTTACTTGGCCTTTGTGGATGTTAGCCAGCAGTTGGACGATGCCTGGCGCGAGCTCCAGTTTTGGATGTGGGCTATCGCGCAGCATGCTCACGATGACTATGATCCAACGCGCAAGAGCCTCGCAGCTCCGCCAGTCCTACTGATCGGCACAAAGTGGTCGAAGAAACGGCTGGACGAGCAAGACCTGGACAGTCGCGTGGATTCATTTTTAGACTACGTGCCACGGCTGAAGAGCCAGCTTCAAGCAGGACCCGGAGTTTCTGCGTCGTGCCGCTCGAAGTGGATCTACCCGGTGGAGAACTTCGCAGAGGATGTGGAGACCTACATTAGACTGCTCCGGGAGAGGCTGAACGAGCTCACTGTAGATCTCCTTCTCCCTACAAAGCCTGATGCAGTCAACCAAAAGCCTTATGCTGGTCTGCAGTCGCAAACTTACCCCGTGGCATGGCTCAGGGCTCATGACCTTCTCACCGGCCTGGGAGATGGCATGGACGTCACAGTCCCAAGAACACAGCTGCAAGCACATCTGCAGCGCACTGCCGGAAATGATGGACCTGCCACATCCGAACCGAGTATGGGAGCAAGCGACCCGCTAGCACCGAACTCTAGCTTCAGTTTGAAAGCTGATGAACCCATGCTGAACCGCAATGGGGAGAGGATCCTCGTGCCAAAGGGTGCGTATGTGCAAGTCCTGGGAAGTGCTAATGGTGGCGATGATGTCCACCTAAGGGTCTCCTGCACCTTGTTGGAGTTGTCGCAGGTAAAGAGGCTTCTGGCTGGTGTGAAGCCACGGCCAGTCGTCGGTGAAGAGGTGTCTACGGTGTTGAGCTTGCTGCATGGCCTGGGGGTCCTTTTCTGGTTTCCTGAGGAAGGGCTGAAAGAGCACGTGCTATTAGCAATCCGAAAAGTGGCCGTTGCATTGACTCGAATCATAAGCTTACGCTTCTGGGCCGAGAAGGGCCTCCAGCACTCAGAGGCCTACAGGAAGGAACTGCTAGAGTGTGTGTCAACTACGAGTCTTCGGAGACTGAACACTGAAGGTCTGGCGAGTCGAGATCTGCTTGAAAGGCTCTGGACAGAAGACTTTGGCCACGTCGATGGTAAAGAAGGGGCCGGAATGACCGATATCATGTTGAAGATTATGGAGCAGAAGGGGCTGATACTGAAGCGTGCCTTCAAAAACGATTTCATTGTGCCTTGCTGCCTACCTGCATCAATATTGCCCGAATCAGCACAACATGTTTCTGAAGTTCGCTACCTAAATCTAGAGGGCCTGGTGTCACCAGCTATCCTGACGCGGATTTCAGCCGACTTATGCAACGGTGGACGTGGATTGCAGGAGTTTACCCCGGGACCCCCACAGCTTTTCCGAAACGACGTTGAGTTGAATTCGGATGGACATTCCATTGGCATCTCTTTGTCGCCTGCCCTGGGCTTTCAGCTTCTTCGACTTCGAGTGAAATCGCCCCTGGTTACCCCGCCGTGTGAAGGGACTGCAGAGGCAGAGAAATCGCCAGCTGACAGACGAGCCAGCATGATGAACCGCGTCCTTGCAAGCTTCTTCGAGTGCCTGGGCATTGACGAAAGGATGCAAGCCAAACTGGTTTATACCCGCGAGTCAATGAGGTTCAATCCGGAGCCATTCTTCGGCAAACTTGCATGCAGCAGGTCGTCTTGCATGCTTTTTCCGTCGGGCTGTCGGCGGTGTGAGGTGTCAGATTCTGGGTTTCTGCAACAGCGCTACCTCCAGGACCTTAGTGACGACCTGGCCAAGGTCGTGGACTGCGTGTGCGTGCTGAACGAAGTGAGACCTGCGGGCAGCTTTCGTTTTAACACGATGATATATCCCTGTGATGTGGACCTAGAAGAGTACGTGGTTGCTGCCGCAGTGGACAAGCAGGATGCTCTGCACAAACTGGCGGAATCGCTGGAGACACTTAGCCAGAAGTGCAGGGAGCAACCAAACCTCTACTGGGGAGGCCTCAAGGCCGGGAAGCATCCGACACAGAAGCAGCTCCTGAATCCATCCAAGCCTGAAGTGCTGGAGTGGAGCCTCGGCGGCCTCATGCGGGGGGAGAAAACATTTACTATCAGGCGAAGTGGCGAGAAGATCGCGATTTCTTTGGCGAAAGCCTTGGAAGACGGGAACAAGTCACGGACAGCTTTCATTACCGTGTTTGCCAAAGTCGCTTTGTTCAGTGGACAAGCGATTCCACGCCGCTTTTTCGAAATTACCAACGTGATCCGATTCGGATTTGTCCACGATGGCCAAATCATTCCTGTAACAGCGGAGTATGACTTCCTTGCGGTTCTGGATGAGTGCATCTGCAGCTATTCTTTTAAAACTCCGAAGGCGATGAAGTATGCCAGAGCCTCAGCGGGTGGTTGTCGCTGCTTGTCCGGCAAGTTCTTAGGATATGCGCACATGCATGTCTTCCGAGCATCGGCCCCTGGAATATCCAGCATGCTACAGCGTTGACTTTTAAGGTTCTAGAAGTCAGATTGCTGTGCCGACAGTTGCGTTGTGTCAGTCGGCAATCTGTGCAAGAGCCTCAGTCAGGTGAAGCGCCTCTGGGAGAGGGCGGTGTACTTAGCACAGCGAAACATGGCCGTGGAGCCGAGTCTGGTCATGCTCAAGGCCCTGAAGCCTATCTTTGGACATTGGGTGGCGGAGCTGGCACAGATCGCGGCCCATGCCGAGACGCTGCATGCAATGCTGAAGAAGCGCTTCAAAGATGCGGCTCTCTCCGACCTGACAGTCTTCCGCCGGGGCCCCAGCCTTGTGGAGACTTTTAAGTGAGATGCTGACCCAGATCTCCTTCCGCCAGTTGGAGTCGGGACCGAGGCGCCAGCCTGGAGGGCATCCAAAAGCAACTGCTGAAAGCCACGGGGACCGTCTCCGGGCAGAGCTGGGAACGGGCGGCAGCTTCGGAAGTTCTTCAGACCCTGGAGCACCTCTTCCAACGACTCCCAGAAGGTTCAGAAAACGATGATGAGCTGAAGCACAGATTGGAAGAAGCGGCAGATCTTCTGGAAGCAGGCGTGGAGTGCACTCTGAACCTGTGGCTGGGAAGCTTCACCACCGCAATCACACGACCCCTCCACGAAGAATGGGAGTTTCCTTCGGGCCACCTGCCCATCGGTGCCGAAGTCGTTACGTCTGTCCACGGGCAGCAAGCAGAGCCCATCTACATGTGCTCATGGAACGTTCAAGACCTCGGCCTCGGCATCTCCGCCAAGAGAGAAGGGCGTCAGCAAAGCATCTTCAACTTGGTTTTTGAGATGCTCCAGCACCCGACGAATCCCGACATCCATGTGCACTTGCTTTGTCTTCACGGATGCTGGCCAGAGCTGCTAGAGCAAATTGGGGCCCGGTTGACGCAGGTGGAGGAACCATTTGAGATGCAATCTTCCGGGAATGCTGCGGAGCCAGGCAACCAGCAGGCAAGAGCTTTTGAACTGATTTGCTGCCCGCGGTGGGTTTGCTTTCAAGCTTTGTGCTGGTTGTGCTGCAATAACAAGTTCATGATGCGGTCCCGGCCAGGCCATCATTTACAACACGCAAGTCCTGGAGCTGAAGGGCTTCGTGCCCGAGCAACTCTTCGGCGCCGACTCCGAGAAGGCTCCGAAGCTTCTCTTTTTGCCTCTGCCTGCTCTCTTGTGCTACTGCTTGCGGGTTCTGTTCGACGGGACCGGGACCCTGAGCTAGCACATGCTGATCTCCCACAAGAGAAGCCCGTAGTTGTCCTAGGGGCAGACCAACTCCAGAATACCACGAGAAGCTTGCACAAAGCACAGCCACCAGGCAGTGGCAGTGGCCCGCTTCTTTTTGAAGCGGGAAGCGCGCCAGCTTCGAATCATGACGGCGCCACTTGGCCGGTCCCCAAAGCCAACAATCAAGCTTGAGCCTGAATGTCTACTTAGATACAACACGGCAGGCACGGCAGTCCTGTAGAACACCAATATACCAATAGAGTTGAAACCCCGCTTTCACGATAAAACCTTCCCAGGCTGAAGACTGCCTTTCTCCACAAGCCGCCAAGGCATCTGCCGATTGAGCCTTTCAGCTCTGCGCATCGTGCACTCTGCGACTGCGTTCGGAGGCAGCATCCACCGTGGGCAGCTTGGCTTCCACTTCAGCACTTTCTTGCCCAGCTCCAGGCTCCATGCCGGCGACAGCGACACGGCCCAGATCCCGATGCTTCTGCTGGGCGACTTCGGAGTGCAGGAGCAGGTGCCGAGGGCAACCTTTCCACTGCGGAGTTGCCGATGTCGCGACCACGTAGATTTGTCTTAGCTGGAGCAAGCAGTTTAGTGACTGGTGATTTCTGAAATGTGAGTTCCTTGGTGGAAATGTGCCAAAAGCACAGGCCATCGGACCTCTGCTAAAGCATCATGCCAAAGTTCCCGTCGCCTTCATTCCGGTACCGTATCCAACGACGGTCTTCAAGGCCAGTCTGCATATGGGTATCCGAGACCCACCGCTGCAGTAGCACGGCCTTGGCGCAGGGCTCGTTGCTGCCGAAGCGGACGGATGCCATCGCTTCGCTGTCAAAGGATCTCAAGGCTCCTCCTATACTTACGATATTACCTTGGGCCAGGATTATGCATGCATCTTAACATTGGCGCGTCTTGTTTATTCTTACTGTAGCGATTTGAGATGACAGTCTCCCCGCAAGTTCCAGTTTCTGGCAGGCATCCCCAATTTGGCAGCCAAGCCGCGAATCTAAGATGCTTGCATCGGAAATCCGAAACCCCGGAATGAACAGATCTGAAGCCTCATCAAGATTCTGGAAAGGTCCAAGCGCTGGCAGCCGACCAGGTCGTCGCAGGCTTGGAGAAGCACGTGGAGCTGCTCAAGTCGAGGCAAAGCCCTTTGTCAGAACTGTAGAGCCTTCCCAGCCGTCGGTTTTTTTCTGACCCTGCCAGATAGGGTGTACCGTCCCAACGCTGCGCTGTATTGCAACAAGACATGGGAAGTCACGAGACGATTCGTAGCCTCAATGCGTGCAGGTGTGTGGGATTGGCTGACTGGGACACAGATGGAAGCTTCGCGGACATGGCCGCTTCGTGCTAGACAGGCTAGGCTGACGATACGCCAACTTGCTCAGCAGCAGTAGTGCTTGTGCTTGTCTTAGCAGGAGCACGAGAATTGGTTTGACCAAGTCTCAAGCATTAAATCACGGTGAACGGTCTGATAGTCGCAGCCAGGCCATGCTGAAAAGCAATGAAGCCGAGGCTGCGACTGGCGTACGAGTTTGGTTTGCTTTCGCTATTTGTGGCGCTTGTATCTGGTGCAGCAAGTTTCAGCAGTCAGCGGGACTATCCCACCATTCAGAGCTCCAATACGGTGGTGGCGAAGACTTGTTGATACATCCGACAGCCCCCCTGTGACCGACGGCGACTGCCGAAGTTCATGAAACCCGCGCGGAACGTTTCGAGTCTCATTGTTTCCTGATGTTCCTGCGTGTCTCCGCCATGATGGTTTTGTGCTTTAGACTTTAGAAACCCCGAACTGCTTCGACCTCCGCGGCATGCGATTGGCGATGCGACAACGGGAGCAGCAAACCAGCTCATAATCTGATTCTGGGAACCAGCTCTCTTGATGGCTGGAGATAGCGGCATGTCTTCCATCGATGTCGTTCGTGTGGAGCCTGTGTCGTTGTTGGTCGGGTCGACTTCAGTCAGTTTCTGATTCTCTTTCCCACCTAAAGCGTACCGTCGCCTGGGGTCGCGAGCCCTCAAGACACTCATCGTATCAAAGTTCATGGTAGCGAGATGTAGCGAGCTTCTAACCACAAAGGAGGATCAACATTTTTTCGTTTCGATTAAGTCACGGATTTGCCAGGCTTGTTCAAGACTACCCTGATCTCGCTCGATGGCAGCAGTGAATGGTCTGTGCCGGAATGCGGCAGTTGGGTTTCAGGGTTGCCTAGCAAGCCTGCTACAGAGGGGCATGTCTCGAAGAATATCTGGACGTACAAAGTTGACGTCCTCTTGCCAAGAATCGACAAAGTTCGGCGATTCTGGAAATACGCCCAGATTCGGATGGCGAAGCAAAAGCCACGCTGCTGAATGACTGCCTGCAGTTTCGGAATATGCGCGGCTCCACACCTGTCACCGCCTGTCAACTCTCGTTGTTCCGCCTTCTTCTCTTGGTACGGTTTGACGAGCTCCAGTTCTAGAGCCAATGTGGGGATTTCCTAGTGTTTGGGGTCCCTGAATTGACGGTCTTGGGTCCTTCATTGTCTTAAAGTTCCGCTGTTTTGAGGGAAAGCCGTGTGTCTCGAAGCCCGATAGAAGGGTCTTGAACTCGCACTCGCGACTGTTTACAAGCCTACTGGTCACACGACGCGGCGAAACACCGAAAGGAGGCTAAAGACACTCTGCAGCAGCTCTGATGCCCAGTCCAGCCGCGGCCGCTCGCGCCGGAGGCTGGCGCAGCTACTGCTCGCTTCGCAGGTCATCCAAAAAGCGGGGCGTCTTGCAGCCTTGCACTGGCTTCCTCCGGGCTTCAGCAATCATGCATGAGCATGCCTTGAGAAAGTGCGTGTGGTGTTGCCAGTGCCAAAGCTTGCTTTCAGTGTGCCCTATAGACCTTCAAGATCCTTTTGCAAGGGCAGCATCACAGTTAGTCATTGGTTTGGATTCCCCGCAGAGATGGGAGTCCAAAGCCACCATCAACAGGATTTTTGGAGCTTTGAGACTTCACATAGACGGCCATTCTGGTGGAGAAGCGTCACGAAGATGTTCAAGATGAGAGCTACGAAACCCCAGAACCTCAGACAAGAGCTTCGCTGGTCTTGCAGCACAAGCTTTGGACTCCTGGCGTGAGACGCACCGAATTCCGAAAGCCCGGAGTATGAACCTACCTACTAGTACCTATTTATTTCTTTGACCTGCTTACTTCCTCATACCATGCCTACATCATTGTACTTTTAGATACTGGTATTGCTATGATTGCTGGTGTTATGCTGCTGTTGTTTCGCCCGCCGAAGTCTTGGCTCCAGGCCGCCTGTGCACAGCCGCCCACAGTTTTTGCACAAGGGTTCGCCGGCTCAATGTCGGGGGTTCTTACACTGAGATGTGCATCAGATGCGCACAAGTTAGGGGCGTCATTACAAAGATCGTAGGGATTGGAATATGTGATGAGTTCCCTGAGTTTTGAGAACATCCTTATGTAGATCCCAGCTTTGGCAGACTTACACACAGTATGGGCCTTGAACGTCAGCCACGCCCCAGCATCCTTGTGCCATCAACCCCAAGCAGCACTGAAACCCTGGGGTCCCTAAGCCCTCAGAATTCGCAGGCTTCACCCCCCTAAACACGAAACCCCAAGCCCCCAAATTCAAAGATCCCAAAGCCCACAGCAGAGAAAACCCCCTGAGCCGGCTGGGAGCCATGGGCACCGACGGGAGCAGCCGACCTTCCGGACCGGGGCCGGTGGGCGGCCTGGGGTTTCTAGGGGGGTTCGGGGGGGGGGATTTGAGAAAAAGCGCTGCAGGGTTAAGTGCAAGGGTCTACGGGTTTATGGGTAAGGTTTGGGAGCAGCGAAACATCGGCACCCAAAGCCGAAACTTCCAGACCAACTCCTACAACCTAGCCAACAGACAGACCCCCGAAGCTTTAAATCCTGCAGCAGTTTCGAAGGTCCGCGGTCTTTCCCCCTAAACTAAACCTTTGAATCTGTACTCCCCCGAAGCACCAAACCTCTTATCACCCCAGGAGCCTTCAGCAAGTACTAACGCCATGCCACCCCAAACCCCTTGACCCGTGTAAGCCCGTTTCACAACAGAACCTGAGAACCTGCCGCGGGAGGCTAAGCCCAGATCCCCCAAACTCCCTGCAAGAACGCCTCCTTACAGAAATAGGCATGCGCTCTACATATAAACTCCTTACAGAACAGGAATGAACTCTATATAGCTTGTCAAAAAGAGCCTCGAAGCTCTAAAGTCTGAAATTCAAAGATGTGCAGGAAGCACCCTGAAATCCCTAAAGCCCTGAGCCCTAAACCCTGAAATCCCTAAAACCCTAAAGCCCTCGAGCAATGCCTTATCAAACCCTTACAAGTCCCAACCCAGCTACCCCCAAGCATCCTGAGCACGTAAGGTTTCAGAGGGGGCTTTCGTAGGGTGTAAGGTTCTACAAAGCTGTAGAGGGTTTTATTTCCTGGAAGCCGGCTCAGATCACTGGAAGCTTACCGACAGGACGCCTTTGTTGTTGAGATTCATTGAGGATTACACCCCGCGATCTATAAAACTCGGCTGGAACCTCACGGAGTCTCTGTAACACCGTTTTACAATCGTAAGCTCCCTTACAAGCCCCCTTATCAAACCCTACCATTCCACAAAAACCCAAAACCCCTAGACCCCTAAATCCTAAACCCCAACCTCAAAAGAACCCCTAAACGCTAAACCCTCCCCTAAACCCCTCAACGCTGGCTAAGATACCCCAAACCCCAAACTCAAAAAGAACAACCCTGAACCCTCAACCCTTCTGCAAACCCCAGAACGCTGGCTAAGATACCCCAAGCCCCAAGCCTGAACAACCCTAAACCCTCAACCCTCCCCCAAACGCCTTAAGGCTGGGCTCAGATACCCCAAACTCCAACCCTGAACAACCCTGAACCCTCACCCTCCCGCAAACACCTTAGCGCGGGCTCAGATCCTGCAGCTGGAGATGATGGAGTCGCCCCCCACCCAGCCGAAGCCGCCCTGGAGGCGCGGCCCGTGCCCTGAAGTTTGGAGGATAGGGCTTTGGGCTTTGGGTTTCGGGTGTAGAGTAGGGGGTTTAGGGTTCTTAGGATTTGGGGTTTCAGGTTTAGGCTTTAGGGGGGGTTAGGGGGTTTAGGGCTTAGGAGTATTTCAGGGTTCAGAGTGTGATGTCTAAATCCGAACTTCGAAATCTATCGAAAGCAAACGAGAAGCATCGGCTTTGTGAGTGGTATACAGGGGCTTTGATTTAGCGGCCTTTGCAGCAAGGATCGGGATCCTACCCTGAAGGGTTTCCCGCAGTGCCACAGGTTCTGACACTCGCAAATCTTGATCATTGTACCCGGAGTCTTGAAGCTTCAATCCTCCTCCCTCCCAAGTCCGAAATCCCAATCCGAAATCCTAAGCCAAAGCCCTACTACAAGGATCAGGGGACTTAGTAGAATAGGCTATAAGCAGATAATCAAGCGAACCTGGAAGCTGCTTACCAGGTCCTCTGCCAAATCCGAAGGGTATACATCCTAAGCCTAAGCCTTAAGCATGCTCTTTACCTCAAATCCCAAATCCTGGACCCAAAGGGTCCTACGTACTGTTATGGGGGACACTTCCCCAAGTCATACTAGCAATTCCTAATATGGAAACCCTACATGCTACTATATCGGTACATAGAACCCGAGCAGGCCCGTGACGATGCTCAGCCGGGCCAGCTCCGAGGGGCGCCTCCGCCCCGGGAGCTCGGCCAGTGGGGCACCCGGATGGGGAGGAGTCTGAGGGGGTTCCAGGATTCCTTCAAGGGTTCCTTTGCAAGCTTCCTTTAGGTATTCCTGTAGGGCAGGCTGTTAAGGCCCGTCTATGAGCATGAGGGTTCAATGTACAGAGTTGCTGTAACTCTTCTTGTAGTGAAAATTAGTCAAGGCTCTTCTAATGGTTTGAGGGTGAAGGCGGACCTGGGAGCTTACATTTTGCCTTTGGGGCTTCGGGTTTTGGGCTAGGACACGGTGATTTTGGTTCCGTTTGCCTTGAAGTTGCAGTTATCATGAGGTGCTAAGTTCCCTGAACCTCCAACTACCCCCTTCACCCGCCTCCAGTCCTAAAGCCAAATCAAAGGCTAAGCCCAAACCCCTGAGCTCTAAAGACGCAACCCTAAAACCGAAAATCCCGGAGCAAAACACCAAAATCCGAAATCCGAAACCCTAAACCCTAAACCCTAAATCCTAAACCCTAAACCCTAAATCCTAAACCCTAAATCCTAAACCCTAAATCCCTAACTCCAAGCCCCGAGCATCCTCAGCCAGGCCTGCACTTAGCCTCTGCTGGGGCGCTGCTGAGCATGGCCCGAGACCACGAGGCGCGGGTTTTTCGCAGCGGAGGGCCAGGGCTTTGGCAGTTAGATTTCTCATAGGGATTGCAGAAGAGGCTACTACAAGGGCTGATTACAATAATAAGGGCTGCCATATGGGCTCATATATGGGAGTTTCCAGAAATAGGGGACCCTAATATAGTACCCTAGATAGTAGGATCCTGATTATAAGGACCCCAAAATAAGGTACCCCTAAATTTCGGAAACTCCCACATGGGTTTCTTGTGTGGGTGTCCCAGAAGGATGGCTTGGTTCAGCGTTGTGGGCAGACCGAGTACCTCCTGCCAAAACTCTAGGTTCAAGAAGCCTAGCACGACACGCTTAGAGAGGGAAAGAATCGTGAAGTCTACATCCGAGACCCCAGGCAAGCCTAAAAAAACACAAAGAATCCTAAACCCTAAAACCTTGTAAACAACAAAACTCTCAAACCTAAGCACACTACCCGAACTCTCAACCCTAAACTAGCCCTAAACAAACTACCCTAAACCCCCCAAAAGCCCTAGATCCAGAAATCTCAGACCTTCAACCACCGAATGCCCACAGGTCCCCCGGGGGCCCGGTCTTCCCCGCGGGACGCTGCAGCGCCGAGGTCCCTGCGTGCACTTTGGTTGGTTTGTTGGTTTTTGCTTTTATGGGAGTTTCATGATTCAAGCAGAATTTGGCGAAGGCTTTTCGGGAGAGATTCGGTTTGAGCTGGAACGGTGTTTTCTGTTAATTGAGGTTTTTGTGGCAGTATATATTCTGCAGAAGGTGCCACTGTTCAATTTTGGCAAGGTTGTGGGTTGCGAGATTGTAGGAGTCAGGATTAGCAGGGATTCTGTGGGGGCCTGTACTGGTTTCGGGTAAGGGGGTTTGGGGCTTGCTTTTGAGTGCTTGGAGTCTGTGAAATGTTGGGGTAGGCTATGGTAGGCTCCAGTAAAGAGCTGTTGAATGGGAGGCCTGCGCCCAAGACCCCAGACCAGAGCCCGGCTTCAGGTTTCCAGGGTTAAGCGTTAAGGATTTAGGGTTTAGGGTTTAGGGTTTCGGGGAAGGTAGGACGTTGGAATTGTCCGCGGATGGCAGTGAAGAAGCATATTCTTGACTGCCATGGCGTCTCATGAAAGTTTAAGCTTGGTTTGGGAGATGTCTCAAGCGGCTGTGCATCCGTTGGCCTCGCACAGACTGGCTGGCCATGTGTTTGGGCCCGTCAGAATCCAAGTCCAGAGCACGAGTTATGATCCGGTTGTGACGGAAATGGGCTCTACAGGGTAGCCTAAACTCCATAAGCGAGCTGGTTGCAGGTCTTGGGCAGCCCCGTTCGGCATGGCCCTCAAAGAATCGTGTCGAATGGTGCTAGAAACTCAGTGCTTAGGGTTGCGGGCCTTTCAAAGTGTGCCGGGCCATGTGCTGCCGCACTTGAACCATGGATCCGTTTAGGAAATCCTAAACTGTAAGCCCATTAAGCTCAAACCTGATGTGCACCCTAAACCCTGGGCACTGGTTCAACCTGCGAGAATGCAGATCAGGAGCCTACCTAAAGCTTTGCACTCTAAAGTCCGACCGAATGAGGTCAGGCCTGTAGAAGCTGCATGGAGTCTTCGCTGCTCGCGCCGCAACCGAAGCTTTTTATAAAGTCGCACCGAATACATTATGATTCGAAGAGAGCACCTGAGATCCTCGTCAAGACCCCTTAAGCCCTAAACCCCCCTTCCCCTACATCCACGGGGCCCCCAACCCTAGACCATGAGAAAACTTCAAGCCTCTAGCAGCGGGTTTGGATCCGAGCGACGATGCCGGATTTGATAAGACGGCCCCCCCGACGCGTCTACTCAACAGTACATCCCGGCCTGTACCCGCCCCGCCTCCCTGAATCAGGGTAAGGCAAGCATCCCACGCCATGTTTGCCGCGGGGTTGGCCTCCATCGTGGGCCTGGCGACCTATGCCTACAGCACCCTGGCTTTCCGGGCTGTAGCGCTTCGGATTCGCGGCGCGTAGTATGATGGGGCTTTGTGCAGACTCCAAATCGTAAACCCCCAGTATTAAACTTTGAAGCTGGTTGCTATCTGCTACGAAACTGAGGCTACAACTTGTCTCGGTTCAAGTTCGATGCCAAGCTGCGCCAGGAATCCCGATATCACTACCAGGCCGGCAACATGCATGACCGTATGAATATGGGCCCGTATGATTCGTGGTCTTACTCCTTTGAACTTTGGGCCTCAGGTGTTTTTCTTGCGTAGTGTGCTATCATCCTGTCTTGCAGTGACCGGGCTCTTGTATCCTCTTTGAGGGGATAGATCAAAGCCTAAGTCAAGCCTTATAAACTTATAAACGCTATATGCCTTTGCAAGGGAGGCTTTCAGGTCTCGCGCTTCGGGTTTGGTTTCTAGGGTCTCCGAATGTAATTATGCCAAGAATCATGCTGTCGACTGAGGGCGCTCGTTCCTTGTTTGGGATGCCCATCCTAATCCTTCTTCTGACCCTAGACCCAAAAAAGCCTGCGCTTCTTTGGCCCTTCCCTCCTGGTCAGGACATGAGGATCGAGCTGTGGAAGCTCTTTCGCGAGGACGTGCGCGATGTCTTCGAGCTCACGCGTGCGAACATGGACAACTACATGGCCGCCTGTCATGTTGAGTTGTAATTGACGATTATGCTGATACTACGGTAACAGTAGCCAGGACACTTGTGCTCAAAGGAATGATAGGTGGGCCAGCAGTCAGATATCGTTTCCATTCAACCTGGTGTTCAGAATCACCTCAAACCCTAAATCGGAGACAGAGGTTCTGGGTGACCCTTGACGCCTGCATTATTGACCATGTCAGCAGGTCGGTTGAGGGTTTAGGGGTCAGTGATCCTTTCACATTCAACCCAAAGCTTTGCAACCCAGATGCCGGCAAGGGTCCTGTGCCTCAAGTTTTTTTCGGGGTTCCTGTCCCAAGCGCGCCCTAAACCCTAAACCCTAAACCCTAAACCCCGCCACGATGACCCCAGCGTTTTCGAGGTCGTGGGTGTCTTGATCATCGCCTCGGTCATGAACTTCATGGCTGTGGGGCGATCCGCCTCGACAGGGGTTTCCAAGAATAGGGGGACCCCTTTTTTTCGGGGGATCTTGATGAGGAGGATCCCATTGTGTGCGGTTCCTCATTTCCAGAACCACCCCTGTATGGAGTTTTTGGCTTTATGTGAGGATGGAGTGCGGGCTGTAGAAGGGATTTTTGAATACTGGATCCCGCACCCCGAATCCTAGTCGACTGCTTACAGTATAATAGGCTGGACCCGGACCCCACACTAACCCTCAGCTCTAGCAGCCTCTAAATGCTCCCTTCGAGCCCTTGCGAAGCATAAGTCCCCCCTTCTGATTTGCAGCTCCGACCTAGTCTCGAGTCTTGATGTTGATCTTATGCCCATTGTTTGTTTCAACCCCAAGCCCTAAATCCTAAACCCTACCCCGCAAGCCCCAATTCCTAGACCCAGACGGAAAGGTTGAATCCTGACCCGACCCAGAGGCGCATGGTCACGTGAGTTTGAGAACTGAAGCCCCTTCCTTCTGGTCGTTCCTTTTCTGCTCACGCACAGCGTCAGACACATCCTTGTAAAGATGTCAGAATCTGAGGTATCCGACCTTCCCGATGGAGCCGCCCTGGCTGGTGGTCATCTGGAACAACAGCGTGGCCGGGCAGCGCCTAACACTTGAGAAACCCTGGGTACAAAGGGTTTAGGGCGCAGGGTTGAGCGATTGAAGCACTTGATAACTTAGGGTACTTAGAAATAGTTTTTAATTTGTGGTTATTATAATCCCTAAGAAACAGCTAAAGTTATAATTTTTGCTAGGGTTCTAAGTTCAGTATAGACAAGGCAGGAGTCGGTGTGGCCTTCAGGTTTCCGTGAGAGATAGAGGAGGATGCTGGTGTTACCCTCGAGGTTTTCGCATGCAAACATCGTCGAAGCATAGATAATCTAAGCCCCACATCCTGCGACGATGAGATCTCTGAAAGGAACCAATGGAGCGCTGATAAAGCTCCATTTCCACAGGTTCGGGATTTGGTTCGATGCCATGCCAAGATGCGGACACATGAGGAGTACGGCAGAAGTCATACAACCCTTAAACAGGCCGCTCCCCCTCCCCCAGATGCTTCAACTCCGACTCCGTATTCCTCAGAGGTCTTCTCCTGTGTCATCTTTGGCATGGTGGGCGTCTGGCTGGCCATGCACGGCTCCATCGCGGCCACCTCGGCATCGACGAAGATCCTGACGCAGGCATAGTCTCGGGCGCAAAGCATAAGCTTACAGTTTCTGAGCTTTTCTTGAGATTGTGAACACAGGGCAGACCCAGAAGCACATGAGTAAGTTGACCTAACCAGTCGTAAATCTTTGTAAAGCTCAAACCGAAGTCCTCAGTCGCCAGGCTCGAAGAAGAAGCCCTTTTGGGCAAGGGTTTACGGCCCAATGTCTAAGCACCAAGCCTCGTAACGTAGACTCAAACTCCAGCATCGAGTCTAGGGTTTAGGGGTTCAGGGCTAAGGATTTAGGGTATGAGAGCTTCTCGTATGAAGCTAAGAGTCATGAGTTAAGAGTTTATCTGGGATGTGGGTTTGTTGCCGATGCTGCGTCGCTTTATAGACAGCTCTTAGACTAACCTAGGCAAACCTGAAACGTCACTCCACAGACTTCCAAATGGCTCTTCCACCACAGATGCTACAGTGGTTTTGAAGATGAGAGACGCGAACATTGCCCCAACAAGCACCCCTAAACCCCAACCTCTAAACCCTAAAACCCCAAATTCCTAAACCCTGAAACCCTGAATCCCTTAGCCCCAAACTCCTAAAACTCTAACCCCCAAAACCCTAGACCCCAAACCCTAAACAATAAACAGAGGGACCGCCTCCTTCTTAAGACGCTTATGCATGTTTGGAAAGCCTAGGCTCTGGCCTGTGGCCCCGTAAACCTCCGACACGACCCGACGCCTTCACAGAGGGGTCGGAATAATTACATGTACGAATATGCTGTTCATTAGGTCATTAATTAGGCCTCCTGACTACTGTACTAGATCCCCCCTACATCAGATATGTTGGTTAATCTGGTTATATCCTGTCCATTAGGAAGGGTTCCTTGCCATAATTCCACTATACCATGCCCCAACATCCTAGCCTCCTTTACGCAGGTCCCCACACTAAGCTACCCGGGTCTGGGCACAGGCCGTTCGGCCGCCGGTGGCGTCGCTTGTAGAGGTCAGCCACGGCATGGTACAACAGGAGGACCTGACAGTGGTTTTTCGGTGCTCAGGTGTCGTTTTATAGGGGCCTTTTTACTTACCCAAAACTACTTTGGTGGTTCCTTACTATAGTTATAGTATAATGGGCCCCAAAACCCTATTATAATTGTTAAGGCCCCTACATGAGGGTTTCGGGTTTTCTCCAAACCCGACACGGCCAAACTCCAAAACATCGTCAAAGCAAAACCTCCAAAGATGCCGCTCGCCCTAGCTTGAGACCTTCAGCCCAATGCCCTAAACCCTGAAAACATAACGCTGAAAGCAATGAGCCCGAAAGCCTCAAGCCTAAGCCCTAAACCCTCAAACTCTAACCCCCTGAACGCCATAAAACCCTAAACCCCTAGACCCTGAACCAATTAACCCCTAAACCCGAACCCCTAAACCCCTAAACCCGAACCCGTAACCTTTGCGCCACTAAGCCTTGAAAAACCCTATAGACTATAGATCCGTTATAGGAACCCTTATAGATCCCCTTATGGATCCCCTGTAGACCCTCAGCTGCCAGAAAGCCCGCGAGGACTACGAGGCAGGAGGTCCCAGGAGGTCGCCTGCTTGCAGCTGCTGCACTTGGAGGATCAGGGGACGTAGTAAGCAAGGATATAAGGGTCGCTTTAAGGGATCTATAGGGGTACTACAAGGGTTTATTTAGGGTCTAGTTGCAGGATCATGGGACTTAGTAAGTAAGGTTGTAAGTACCCTAATTGGGGTTATAAGTAGAATTATTGCTATAGTTACCCTATTTATAACCCCAATTACTAAGTCGCATGATCCTCCAAGTACTGTCGGGGTTTAGTTTCTGCAACTTCGGGTTTCTGGATTGAATATTGAATCTAGGGCATAGTGTTTAGGGATTCAGGTCTAGGGTTGAAACAGCTTCTGCGGTTTACGGTTCGGGGCTTTCCGGGCCTGAGGCTCTAAGGTTATTTGCTTTTGGCTTCTCGCGTTTATTCCGGGCTTTAGGGCTGAGGGATTTTTGGGGTTCAGGTTTTCTAAGGCAAAAGCCCCATGCCCACAGCTAACCCTGAACGTCGATCCCCACGCACCCGCTCCTAAATCCTACGCCGAGATCCCAAGCCACTTGTGCTACATAAGCCCCAGTGGTTTGTTTCTGAGGTATGCATACATGGCTTTCCTAAAGCCGCTGCTAAGTAGGGGTCGGCATGGTCAGGAATACTCGTCTCTAGGGCTCCCTGTTATGACTGTACTGTAATATGGGCCTAAAACTGGATTCTGAGTATTGAAGCCCCGACAGTACTCTCCTTTGCCCTACCCGCAGGCCGTGTCCTGTCCGGCTCAACTTCTTGCGGGTCTTGAGTCGGGTGGGGTAAAGTGTCTTATGGGGCAATGCTCGGGCTGTTATATAATTAGCTAAGGCCCAAATACTTCCCCCATGCATGCTGTGTTTCGAAACGAGAAATGGATGGTGCCATTGGAGATCGCTTTATCACTTGGCCCTTTGCCGAACAAACAGATACCTCTGAACTTGAAAGATTGCGTGGCTGCCATTTGTGAAGCACTGTCCTGGAACACATGCAGTCGCTCGAACTGATGACAACATTCCTTAAGTTTTCTACGGCTTCTTTTTGCAGTTCAATGAATATCTCGAATTAAGTGGTATTAGTCTCTGTAGGCGTTGGTCATCGAGTAGAGAAAGCACGTAAGGAAGCTTCAAATCATGTGCTGCCAGGCTTGGCTCCAAATCGAGTGCACGAAACTCGAAGCCGATAACTTAAGCCTGCAATCCTGTGTTTGAAACTGAAGCCCGACATGTTCTGAAGCTTTTATAACCTCAATGTGGTCAAGGGTTTTGGGCTTGTGCTGTAGGATTCGAGGCCCGGGGTTGCTGGGTTGTGGGAGGCGCTTGTAATCATGACCATGAGCAGTGTCACACGCAATAAAACAAACGCAACGTGCTCCTTGCATCAACACTATCGGTGCGCTTGGACCTTAATTGCATGGACCTGCCTGGCTCGAACAAGACGCCGACGTCGAGTGTTTTGTGAGTAAACAGCACATGCCTCATGCTGACAGAAAGAGTGACGATAACAGTGCCAGACAGCAACAAAAATGACAGCAAAACAAAAGATTGCAGCAGCAGTAACTATGCAACTAGTACACGCAGTTGTCGCGTTCTCACTGTCAGTCAGCTTAAGAAGATACTCTATAGTAGCACTTGCAGCATCGTAGTAGTGGTAGTAGTAGTAGTAGGAGTAGCAGTAGTGGTAGTAAGAGGAGGAGGAGCAGAAGCAGTTGGTAGTGGTCGTTGTAGTGGCGGCGGCAGTGGCCCCAACTACAATATGGCCTGCGAAATCCCACGACTTTAACACCCCCAGGGCCAGAACCGAACGCCCCGCACCTACGTCCCGAAACCCCAAACTAAACTTGAAATTAAGGTATCCCTAAATTTTGAATCCCAGCACCACAAGAAGATTTGCTTGTCTGGAGCTCCGAGGTACGGCCAACTGCCGAACTTCCAGGGTGATCCAGTTCTTCCCAGCAGGGACCGGGCGACTTTGGCCGCGGGTTTGTTGAAGGTGCAGGTCCAGGTTTCAGGTTTAACGGGGCTCAAGGTTTTGGGCTTAGTTCTATTGTCATTGATCGCTTTCGGGCTTGGGTCTTTCGAGAGCTTATTGAATACACCTTCAACTTTGTGACGGATTCGTTCTTTCGTGGCTTCTTGAAATCTGGAGGGCCCCTAAAGGACCAGGGGATCTAGTAAATCGGTTACAAGCTTAAGTTCAAGTACCCGAGCTGTGGCATCATAGATTTGGCCTCGCTTCTCTCTGGGTGGTTGTCAAAATTATGGTCCCCCTTTTGGGTACCCTAAATATAAGGTGCCGTACTATATTAGGGACCCAAAAAAAACCACAACCACCCATATAACCTTCTTGTTAAGTCCCCTGAGCCTGGTCCAACATGTCAGTCATAACTTGAATCGTAAGAAATCACGCCCCAAAAGCTTGTGCAGTGTGTATACTTGCTCGGGCTGTGGCCCATCGTGCTTCTGTGGTTGTAGGGCAAACCAAGGTTGCAAATCCCACAGCCGACAATCTAGCTTAAAGTTTTAGATCCCACAGTCTCAACGACAAGTCGCCTAGCCCCCGAGCGCCTGTGGCGACTTGAGAAGGATTTGGAGCTAGAAGTGGGTTGTGGGATTCCATTGCTAGCTTCGGGAACCGAGTACTGAGGGACTTATGTATGTCAGACAAACCCCGAGCGTAAAAGTTATCGGGTTTAGGATGGATGTCTTGGCATTCTGTGAAGAGTCCCAGGGTGGTGTTGGAGTGCTCTAAGCACGGGCCGTTCTCCGTGAGATCTGAGTCTTGCATTTCTTGCAAGGTCAAAGTCTGCGCCAGACAGGGAGGAAAGTCACATCTCCTCAGCCTTTTTAGGCTTCCAACCCGTTCTGAACCCCTAGATGCACACAGCGGCAGCTTGCAAGCCCCTGAGATGAGGAGATTACCTTCTCTTCGCAATTTGTAAAGATGCCTCAGTGTCTAAGGTCTAAGGTCTTATCAAAAATAGCTTTGGTTGAGACCGCCGTGAAGTACTCGAAGGGCCGTGGGGCATAGCAAGTAGGTCCTAAATACAGATTTAGGTAATCCTACACCCCAAACCCTAGGCCCTCATCTTCTAAACCCCAATCCCGAAAATGAATTCCCTACAAGTGCCTCCAAGACGAATCACACGTCCGCCCCAGGTGACCATGGAGACGCCAGGCGTTGTGCGCTCGCACTCTGTGCCTCTGAAGACACTTCGTCCTCTGAGGGTAAGGCTCCGTCTACCGGTTTTATAAAGCTACGTTGTTTTTAGGGTTTAGGGTTTAGGGTTTTGGGTTTAGGGTTTAGGGTTTAGGGTTTTGGCTTTTGGGTTTCCTGGCCGCCTGACGTGGCAATGCTGCTCCTCCTGCTGCCGCTCCTGCTGCTACTGCTGATGCCGTCCACAAAGTAGATAGCTGGCTAGCCAGATAGCTAGATAGCTAGACAGTTAGTGGGATAGACAGATTGTATGTAAGTTCATAGATCGATAGAGCATTAGATCGTTCGATCGTTAGGTCGTTAGATCGGTAGACCGATAGATTGGTACATCGATCGCTAGATGGGTAGGTAGGTAGCTAGTCAGCTAGATGGATAAGTAGGTGAGGTCGGTAGAGCGTATGTGGGGTTATAGAGATCGACCGATCGACCGGTAGACAGACAGATGGATGACAGATGGACCAATGGACCGATAGACGGACAGTTCGACAGCTCGCTAGCCAGCCCACTAGCCAGCTAGCTAACGAAGGAAAGATAGACGGGGGGCTTAATAATTACCTATACAATTTTGGGGGTTCTTTATTACAATTAATAATGGGTGCCAAAAGCTTATTCTAAGCATTAAGGCCCCTGTAGTAGGGGCTCGGTGCTGATTTGTGAAGCCGCGACTTCTCGAAGCAAAAAGCCTTGTGCCTCCAAGGTGCCGGTCATCTCCCACGACTCTCCAAGCGCCCCATCTGTGATTTCGGGGTCATGCGAGTTTAGGGAATGGGGTTTGGCGTTCTTTGTTATAGTTGGGTTAAGTTGGGTTTACACAGGGTGCCGCAGTATTTGCAGGGTGAGTTTGGGACAAGATGCTGCAGGATTTGTCGTCATACTAAAAGTATTTTAGTGGTTTGTAGGGCTGAGGGGACGAGGGCCTGAGAGGGTTCAGGCAAGGGGGCTTGCAAAAGGTTCGCTCCGAGGGTTTTGGTTTGCTACATGAAGATGTAGGCGGTTGTGAAGTTCGCCCTAAACCCTAAACCCGTGGATCAGTCAACCTGGAGACCTAACGCAAATCGCAAAAAGCTTTCGCACGTCTGCAGGAGATCCACAAGCAACTCTAGGAGCATACCTCAACTCCTAAACCTCTAGACCCTAGCCCTAGACGCAACCCTATAGACCCTATGCAACCTGATTCGAATCATTCAGGGCCCAAGCCTCAAGCCCAAAAGAACCCCACATCCAGGCCTCTTAACCTAAAGCCTAAAGCCCTTTAAACTGTAAAACCCTAAACCTTGCAAAGACCTTTGTGAACCCGTAGTAACCCCATTTCACTTGCAAGCCTCCACCCCTAAACCCCTAGCCTTAACCCCTAAACCCCCAAAAGCCTTGTCTTAACCCTCAAACCTGAAACTTCAAACTCCCTAAACCATAAAGCCTAACCCGCAAACCTGAAACTTCAAACCCCCTAAAAAAAACCCTAACCCCCAAAACCTGAAACTTCAACCTCTAAACCCCGAGCCCTCGGGGCTCTGGAGGAGGACGGGCCCGGTCCCCCCGGAGCCCGCGACGCCGAAAGGCTCAGGCCAGTTGCGGAGAGTTTCGTGTGAGGCTTGAGCTTTATAAAAAGGATCCTACTATTTAGGGTACTATATTGGAGTCCCCTGTTTTGGGAAACTCCCCGAGGGAGCTTTGTCATTTGGGGTGGTACTATAAGGGCCTTAAGAATTACCTATGCTATTTTGGGGGTTCCTTAATCTATGTGAGGCTTGAGCTTTATCATTTGGGGTGTACTGGGAGGATCAGGGGACTTAGTAAGTAAGGTCATAAGTACCCTAGTTGGGGTTATAAGTAGTTAAGACCCCGTAGTTCTATATGTTATAGGATCCTTAAGGGAGGGTGGTTCAAGGGGGGAGGGTATAAGGAATCCTTAGGGGACTGTAAGGGAACCTTAGGGAGTACTAGGGAGAATTAGGGATCACTAGGCTAGAAACCCCCCTTGGACCCCCCTCCCTTAAGGATACTACAAATATGGGTGGTTGTCAAAATTATGGGACCTTTTGGGTCCCTATTTTCATACGGCACCTAATATTTAGGATACCCAAAAAAGGGACCCTGATTTTGACAACCACCCATTTGGGGTGTACTATAAGGGCCTTAATGATTACCTATACTATTTTGGGGAGTCCTTAATATATCTGTAGTATCTTGGGCCCAAGACCCTATTCTGATTATTAAGGCCCCTATATTAAGTTTGAAGATCGTGTAAGGTGGAAGTCTCACGGTTGCGGAGCCATGGTTTTTGTTTAGGCAACTCGATGCAAGGGCCATATGGGAGTTTCCGAAAATTAGGGGTACCTTGTTTTGGGGTCCTTATAATAAGGATCCTACTATTTAGGGTACTATATTAGGGTTCCCTATTCCTTGGTATGTGCGGGAGTCCCGAAATCACACCGTGCATCTTGGCTCTGTTCTTTTACATGTACCTGCCTTCAATCCAGTTCGAGACAAGAGAACCAAATCGCTTGAAGCCAGTATAGATGCAGGGCTTAAGCAAGTAGTGTTAGTACTGCGATTTCTTAGGGTTCCTGAAAGTATCGCTGATTATGTGGGCCCCTCAGTTTTCTTTTGTATGCTTGAGGACGCGGACGGGCTCAAGTGGCTGGAGGAGATGTGCACTGCATGTTCCGTAGATCCAAGGGCGAAGCAAGCCCTAAAACCCGAAAGCCCCGAAGTGAAAGGCAACCGGACAACCCTGAACCCAACGCATCCTAGACTGTAACATAGGGGTCTGCACCATTTGGAATAACATTCCCCATATAGTCCTAGTATGCTGCTAAAACTGTCTTCTACTGAATTGGTAAGGTCCCTTTATATTTTATCCCGTAGAGCTCTGTAAACCTCCAGGGAACCTAGTGCTCAGGCCACAGGCGTATGAGTTACGGCTTTTCGGCTTTAGGAAGTCGGTCTGGGTGGTGCGCTCTGGCGCTCTAGTGGTTCAGGGGTTAGGTTTAGGCTTTAGGGTTTGGGTTAGGGGTTTGGGGTTTAGGGTTTAGGGTTGTGTTTGGTGTCGGCCGCAATTGACTCCTCAACCCTACACCCTTGATCAGGACCCCGAGCACTTGCAAGTCCTTAATGCCTACGAAGCTTCCGAAGACCGAATCTCTACACCCGAGGCCCCAACCTCAAATTTCAGGTTGTATTATATATAGTATTCATATTAGTATTAGTATAAATATTAGCATTAATATTAATATTAGTATTAATATTAGTATTAGAACTAATATTAGTAATAGTGCTATCAAACTGGACGCTGTGTTCGAGGAGTCTGCGCATGCGTCGGTGGATATCGTCGAACAGTTGCAGACCGAGGATTCAGGCCACCCGGGCGCTTTAGGCTTTAGGGCTTTAGGGCTTTAGGGTTTAGGGTTTAGGGCTTTACGGTTTAGGGTTTAGGGGTTCAGGGTTTAGGGTTTACGAAAATCCCGACACGAGCAACCCTGCACATCAGCCTTTTGTGGGAATTGGTGAAGCGTGCGGAGACTTGACTGTCCTTCTTGCAGGGCTTCTTCAGATCTTGCATTATACCCTAAACCCTAAACCATATAGAGCTTGTGATAGGACACATGCAAAGTTTCGAGGAAGTTTTCGGAAGCTTTCACCCTTGCAGCTCTAGCGGAGGGGTGCAACCTGCTACGGCCTAAAATCGTCGAGGCCCTACCCGACCCTACACCCTGAACTCGAAAGCCCAAATGCAGGACCCTGAAGCCCAAAGCCCTGAATCCCCGAACGCAAACTCCTAAACCCGAAACCCTAGACAAACCACTGCAGAGCAGCAAGCCCAAAGCTTTGCTGAGCGAGGCCCCGGCTCCAGTGCGGCGCTGTACTCGCACCTGGGGCTGGGACGGTTAGGCTTTAGTATAGGGCTTGATAGGGTTGTTATAGGGTTAGTAGAGATTAGTAGGGTTTTCCAGCGACGCTAAAGGGTTTTGGTTTGGAAAAAAGAAGGTTTCTAGAGTTGTGGGGTTTTGATTTTTCGGTTTGAGGGCTTTCAGCATGTAGGCCTACGCAGGCTCTGGATGTGGAGTTTTGGGCAAAGTCCTGGGGCTTAGGGTTCAGCAGTTGATTGGTTTAGGACTCAGCGTTCAGGGTTTTGGGGTTGAGGACTAAGGGTCTAGTATTTGCGGTCTACAGAGTCACGGCGAGGTTTGTAGGCTTGCGGGTTTTAGAGTTAAGGCTTTGGGCATAGGGCGGTTTTTCAGGGGTGTATGGAGCTCTGAGCGTTTTTGGCGTTTTGATCCACGTCGTGCCTAAGAACTTGAGGCTTAGGGTGCTTGTGGGCTCCAAGCTGGATGGTCGGCCATAAAAAAAAAGCCTCGACATTGTGATTATTGGGCAGGGCCCCGTTGTGCTGGCCACCGGCCGGACCTCAAGGGCTTTGGGGTTTGGGGTGCAGCGTCAGGTTCGGCAAGGGCTCCCGACCAACTAAAGTTAAAGTCCGGAAGGAATCACTGAAGCCTTAAATCCTTGAGCTCAATTGACTGAGAGGCTTCTGGTACAGCTTCACCGCTGAACGGGGTTGTGAAAGGTTTGGAGTTTACGCAGAGTTCCGAAACCTTGAGCCCCCCGGCCCCACGTGCTCCGAGGCATTTTTGGATGCTGCGAAAGGTGCAGCGAGGCTTCTCGATCGTGGGCTGCTCTTATAAGGGGGATCACTTACTCCTCTGAGTTCACCAATGTGCTGTTTTCATTGATTCTCGAAGCGGTGGGATGTAGTTGCTTGATTTCGAGTTCGTCGGGCGTTTTGCGTTTGAGAGTGCTACAGACTTTGAGGTTTGCTGTATGTCGAAAGTTTGGGAGTCTTCATCAGAAAATGGCAGCACCTGAAACCCTGAACCTAGAATGCTAAACCTTCTTCGTACCGCAGGTTGCCCGAACAAAGCTTCGCGAATTGCGGTTTCAAGCATGGCATCCTTCTGCGCCGTCGCTGAACTTGGGCCGCTACCCTGAACCTGAGACCCGAAGCCTGAAGAACACAAAGTAACTACTAAGCTTTAAGCTTCAAAGCATGACGGATCCTGAACCTAGTTTTTCCATTACAGGTTATATAATGGTTCTTGAACCAGGGTGTCGAAATGGTCTTGGTTCTTCTGGTCCTGCTCCGGTGCCAGGCTATGCGTGCTTCGACGCCTACGCCCGGATCAGCCTCGCCGTGTCTGCACAACAGCTGCTTCTGGTGCCCTGGAGTGCATCGAGGTCGAAGGACTCGAAGCCCCAGCAGGATTTTCATTGCGTTTGGGTTTCTAGGCTCTGTAATAAAGCGTTGAAACCTAAACCCAGGACCGTGAATTTAGCGCAGATTCGTTCATGTCAGACTTGGACCAGCCTGTTCGCATCCATTTGCTGCCCTCCTAAACCCTGAAGCTTGCAACCAAAAGAGGCATAGAGGCCCGCATCGCCAGCCTCGTTGCCCGTGGACCGACCGACCACACAAGTCCGGATGAAGCTTGCAAACCGCACTTCACACTGCCAACGCTTCAAATCTTGAACATCATGCCCTTCTTGCATTAGGACTCCATAACAAACCACATCATAAACTCCTGAGTGCGCTTCTTGTATTCCGGGTTCAAAGAGAAAAAGAAAAATCATAAACTCCTGAGTGCCCTATGCTTTGGATCCTTGGAGCCACCACCGGAAACCTCCAAGACCGAAGCCTCCTCTTGGGTGGTTGTCAAAATTAGGGTCCCTTTTTGGGTCCTTTATAGAATATGGCACCTACTATTGAGGGTACCCCAAAAAGAGACCATAATTTTGACAATCACCCACTTGGATGTAAAAGAACGGCCCTGACATTTCTAAGGGGAACAGAGGCGAGACTAAGAATGGCAACGAGGATAGGATGTGGGTACCAGGGTAGATCTCAAGGCTTCGCATGACTTACTTGCTGCCCAGGTCGAGGCATACTACTCCCTGGGCCACTTTATGTCGAAGTCGGACGGGTGGCCTTCTCCCGTCCAGAACACGGAGGCTGAGATGTGAAGAGCTTGTTTCCTTCAAACTAGGGGGTTGGGCCCTTTAGAATTGTCCTTATTGCAAGGATCCTACATTTTGGCACCCTTCTTTTTCTCCGCGCTTTAGCGGTCCCTGTATGGAGCTTGTCATGCCCCTAAAAAGCTTCCCGCGAGTATTTGTCATGTAGCACTCCGACCTGTGTCCTTCGATGTGTACGCTGCAGCCTTCAGACCACTATGTGGTTTGGCAAACCCCCCAGCTTAAAATCCTAAACCCTCAACTCAAAGCCCATGGACCCTAGAAGCCTCAAGCTGGGAGGGAGCCTGGCTGGCGTTGCTGTCGGGCGTCTACGCTTGCTGGATCCTCTTCAGGAGCTGCGGATTTAGAGGGTGGCTTTAGGGTGTTCTCTTGGGAGGAGTTCACCGGAGGGGTGTTTCAAGTTTTGGGTTTAGGGTTCAGGATTTTTATAGTTGAGGGCTTTAGTGTTAAGGCCTCAGGGTTCAGGGTTTGCGGTCGAAGGCATACGGCCTATTATCTAGGCTTAAGAGTGTAGGATGAGAGGTTCCCCGGCTTCTGCTGATGTTCAGTTGCAGGCTTGCGAGGATCTTGCGTGTTTTCTTCATTGTAGTGTCTGTGCGCACACAGACTGTCTCTGTCTCTGTCTCTGTCTCTGTCTCTGTCTCTGTCTCTGTCTCTCTCTCTCTCTGTCTCTCTCTCTCTCTCTCTCTGTCTCTCTGTGTCTCTCTGTCTCTTTGTGTCTCTCTGTCTCTCTGTCTCTCTGTGTCTCTCTCTCTCTTTCTCTCCTCTTTCTCTCTCTCTCCTCTTTCTCTCTCTTTCTCTCTCTCTCTCTCTCTCTCTCTGATAAAATGTGTACACATGCAACACAACACGTGCGAATGTGCATATGGGTTCTTTTATACTGTACCTTGTTCATTTTGGTCAAGTGAGTTCGAGGTTTCGGATCGGAATCAGGTTTCGCGGTGTTTTGGGGATTCTATGGGTTTCGGTTGCTCACGCTATCAGCTGAGTGCTGCTTCCGACACCCTAAGCTCCCAAACTTCGATCCTTGCCTACGTCAAAGCCGAGGCTCCCATGTAGTAGTACCCTAGATTCTGCCTTTGTTTAGTTTCGGCTTCTTTTATGCAAATTAAATAGTAGGAGAAAAGGTAGCAGTATTACAAAGGGGCTCCCCAGGAACCCAGAACCAAAGCTCGACACGTGCCTTATGCGCGCAGGCTGGATCTGTATCTCAAGAAGAAGTCGCTTGGCCAGGGCTTGAAGAGCTAGGACCTCCTTTTTTCGGGGACCTCCAACCACGTGTTCTGTGTTCGGAGGGTCAAGGCATGTAAAAAGCCCAGACTTCAACACCAACTCTAAACCTAAGTTACTCCAGTCACGGTCAGCCGCCCAACCCCCGATCGGCTTCACAGTGACGTCCACCACAACGATTCTACACTGAAGTTTAACAAACGCCTACAGCACCATCGTCGCCACCACCGGCAGCGGCAGCAAAACCACAATCCCTCAGTTTGGGGTTGTCCAGCTCCATCGGCCCAGTTGGTGCTTCAGGGCTATTGCAGGAAGCGGGCGGTCGCAATCTATATTCTGATAGATCTGACCTGCGCACGCAGGCAGCAGCTCCAACATTGCAGGTCCCCTTTAGCCAACAAAAGCCCCAAGCCCTAGACATCCCTAAACCCCAAACCTGTAAACCCTGTAAGCCGTCAAAACCCTCTAAACCTGAACTCTTCTTAGCACAAAGCCCGGGCCTTAAACCCCAAACCTGTAAACCCTCTAACTCTAAACCCTAAACCCTCTAACCCTAAACCCTAAACCCAAAACCCTAAACCCTAAACCCTAAACCCTAAACCCTCTAAACCCTAAACCCTAAACCCCCCCAACCCCAAACCCTAAGGCAGAGGCTCCTTGTGCAGATCGGTCTCTGGTGCCTTGGACTCTTAATCAGTTCGATTTAGGAGTTATGGTTTAGGGTTAGGGGTTTAGGGTTTAGGGTTTAGGGTTTAGAGTTTCCGTGAATTTGGGGGTACCTTACTTGGGGGCCCTTATAATAAGGATCCTACTATTTAGGGTACTATATTAGGGTCCCCTATTTTCGGAAACTCCCATTTTGGTCTTGAGGCTTGGGGCATGGGTTGTGGGTTTAGCCCGAGGGGGATGAAGCCCTCAGTCCTGAAGTTCTTTCGGCAGATGCTTCGGCTCGATTTCGGGATTTGAGGCTTTCAAGACTGAACAGGTGGAGTTTAAATCGATTAGGAGTGTTGAAGATCAGGGTGTCAGATTATTTGGGAATCTGCTAGTCTTGTGAGATTTGCGTAGTGCGTTAAGTAAATCAGTAGCTGCCTAAACCCTAAACCAAACCACACCGCCTACAAGCACCCAACAGCCTCGCAACACCTACAACAAAAACGAACGTCAAACACCCTAAAGATACGTCAAAACCAGAAACACCCTCAGCACCGTGAAAATCCTAGAAGCCCCCAAACTCCTACACTCCTGGAGTGTGTCGAGTCTCCCAACACCCCGAGGCTGGCGCCTCTGACTGCCGCCTTCGCCACGCAGCTGTTCAACATCCGTACCTAGGATTCCAAGGAGTACCCTTCTTTGGGGTCCTTTAATTTTGAAGCTAACCGGCAGCTTAATGGATTAGGTTCCGGAATGAATGAAGGGTTCCATAGGTTTGCTATAAGGGTTCACCAACTTAAGGCGCACACCGTGTTGTACATGAAGGCTCTTACAGGACTTGCCAGGCTGCTACAAGGGTGTGATGCTGGTTTTCGCGTACGTACCTTTGCTCTTCAGGGTTTTCTAGTGTGTCAGAAACGTCTTAAAAGGCCCTAAACCCTAAACTAAACCCCAAACCCTAAACCTGTTAATAAGGGTATGTTAGGGTCCTATAAGACTTTTACAGGGTTGAGGGTACCTAGGGTTTTCAAGAGATTCCCTTTGGGGAGTTCCATGAAGCGTTCTGGGTTTCTATACGGGGTTCAGCATCCGAGTCGATCGATCCATCATCATTGAAGATCAAGGCATCATTTAGGATCAGCTCCTGCCCCCTAAACCCAAAACTTGCCTTCTGCCTTCTGCAGGCACGAAGCATGGAGAAGGAGGTGTCAGGCCATGCGACCAGGCCAGCGATGCGAGTTTCAGGGTTGAAGGGAGGGTTTAGGTTTAGGGTTGACGGGCGTTGGGTCCGGGAACTCAGGTTGAGAGTTTAGGGTGTGGGGTTAAGGTTTCGGCTCATGGTTTCAACTGAGCCGAAACCTCACGGATAGCGCCCCGCGTCATGTTCGTTGCTTGACGAACTAGAGCTGCCTGCTTTACAGGCCCTGCACACGTCGACTATAGGGTTTAGGGGTTAGAGCTTGGAGTATAGTAGCATGCGATCTTGCCCTACTTGCTGTGGCCTGTTGTTCATCGACTGTTGTTCACCCTAAACCCTAAACCCAAAAACCCAGTCAAATGGACATGGTCACATGTCCAATAGTGACAATAGTGCAATATGGCTTCTTCCCAGAGAGCTGCCACGGCCTGTCAGCTCCAAACTGTCTTGACAGCTTGAAAGCGCTGGCACCGCAAGTCTTGGACCTCCAAACCGAAACCAAGGCCTACAGCCCGCTAAACCTCAACCCCTACGCCTGTAAACTCCTAACCCCTGTGGCTCTCCTCAGCCCTAAGCCCCCGCCTTCAAGGACCCTAAAAAGATAGGGCCCTGGGGTAGGTAGTGCCCTGCTGGGTGCCCTGGCTGGGCGCGATCCTGGCCTGCCTTTGCCAGACCCTCAGGGGAGGGACGTCGGCAGGAAGGGTTCAAGCCTTTCGGCTCAGGGTTTTCGCCCTCAGCCACCTCAAACCCAAAAGCCCGAACCAGAGCCCTAAACCCTAAAACCTGAGCCGAAAACCCTAAACCCGGAAAAGGGTGCTTAAGAAAGAAAAACCCCAAAACCTCAAACCTAAGAACCTAAGCCGTAGACCTTATGCTAGAATCCAAGAGGCCACTTCTTTCGGATTTTGATCATCTGTATAAGTTGGGGGGTTCCTTATTGTAACTAGAGTCTAATGGGCCCCAAAACCCTATTATAATTATTAAGGCCCCCAATTAAAGCCTAAACTCCAAAAGGCCACTTCTTTTGGATTTTGATCATCCTCTACGTCTCCACACCGGTTCTGGCCACCGCAGAGCTTCCCGTGGCTTGGCCCTTTGCTTTCGGGTGTGAGATGGTGTGCTGTAGGGTTTGGGATGGTGTAGGTTTTAGAGTCTTGCGTCTAGGGGTTTAGGGTTTAGGGTTTAGGGTTTAGTATTTAGAGTTCAGGGTTTGGGGTTAATACTGGCCACGGGGTTTCGGGCCGTTTCGGGTTGCGATTTTTATTGGCCTCTTCATGGCCCATGGGGACTAGGAGATCGGCATCCAAGGTCTCATCCCAAAGATTGGGTTCTTGCTAAGGAACTTAATTTAAGTTACTAGAATAGGGATCTATCGCGTTTCATGTCCCACAACTTGGGGTTTCCTTCAATTTAAGTTTAAGGGTTCTATAGCAGTTTTAAGGAGCTGAGTTTAAGTTGACAGAATGGTGAAACCGTCTTAATCTACTATAGATCCTTGTCAAGATGCTTAAATTAAAGGCCCCTAAACCCCAAATCCTGAACCCTGAACCCTCATGGTCAACAAGTTGGTATACGGCTTAGAAACTATACAACTTACGCGTCGTGAACAAGACCAAATCGACGCTTTTCAACTAAAACTGTTCCGGCGTGTGCTCAATATACCACCTACCCATATCGACAGAAGCTGGACAAACCAAAGAGTTGTGGACACTCTGTGGCACATGCATAAATTCAATCACGTTAAACTATCAGTTAAATGGAAGCAGAAAAAACTTACCTTATTAGGCCATATCCTGAGGGCACCACATAGTGACCCAATGCGGGAAATACTGTTTCAACCGGGAAAGAGAATTCCTAGAAGCGAGCATGTGCGTAGGGTCGGCAAACCGAGAGCAAACTGGCTTCTAGACACATTCGTAGAAGCATATGCATTTTTACATCCTCAAGCACGCTTCGATGAAACCGCCCCTGCGCTTTGGAACGAAATAGCAGACACGGCCATGCGCCGCGAACCCCCTTTCAAACCAAAGGTCAACGAAGCCTGAAGGAGAGCCGGAGAGCCACCTGATAATGCGATATTACGATTAACAAATCAACGAAGATTTCACCGAAGATGTCATCGAATATGTCATCGAATATGTCGTCGCTAAGCCTACGGAATCATTTCAGTGAGAAGGTTTTTGCGATTATCACCGAAAGTGTCACCGAATATGTCATCGAATATGTCGCCGACGAAGTGACATTGTAAAGGATTATAGTCAATGATAATGCAAAACGACCGTTATCTATGATCCCTAAACCCTATCTTACCCTATCCAACTTTTCATGAGCCCCAACTCCAATATCCCTGTACACAAGCGCTTGTGGGACCCTTCAGTCTACTTGCTCGATGCGGCAGTGGTGTAGCCAAAGTTTTCCCATCTTTTGTGCAGATCTCCGCAGATCTCCTCAGCCTCTGATAACAGATGGCTGCAATCCTTTCCCGAAGTTGAGCAACGCTCAGCGCCTTGTGGAGCTGCGTATCAGTGAGTGAGTGAGTGAGTGAACCCTCATGGTGCTTAAGTTAAAGGCCCCAAGAAGATCCCCAAACCTCCGATACCTCCGCCAGGTGGCCTTCCGATCTGCGATCTACCTCGATGTGTCCCTTGCTTGAACGAAAGACCCAAAGCTTTCCTCATCTCAACCCTAATCTCTAAGCTCTAAACCCTAAACCCCAAACGCTAAACGCTAAACCCTAAACTCTAAACCCTAAACCCCAACCCTATCAGCCCAAAGCTTTCCTGAGCTTGGCATGCAACCTGAACCCGAAACCTCTGGGCCCGCCAGCCCTGGATTCTAATCCCGAGGCCCGAAAGCCTCGCCCCTCCACGTATGTTTGAGGCCAGGCCCTGCTTTGGGTTTAGAGGTTCGCAGTTCAAGGCTTACGGTTTGGGCCATGGGGCCCCGATGTTTTTTCAGAGTTGGGGGTCCAGGCTTCCGCAAGGCTTCTCGCGTGTCTTCGTCTCAGGTTCGGCTGGCACAGCAAGTACTTCAAGCCGTCTCTAGTGCCTTGGAATCTCACCAGAGGAGCCAGAGCCCAGAGGGTCCATATAGACTACCATGATGGAATCACGTCCCCTACACTATTTTAGGATGGTCTTTTGGGGCCTAACTCCATAATGGTAGTGCATATGGACCCTCTTGGGAGGGGGTCTTCGGCAGTCGTTCCTTTGTCAATGGCTTCGGGGGAGGGTGCACACCAGAAAGTTTGGAGCCTGATCTTCGGTTTCAGTGCAGATGCTCGCAGTATTGAGTCGTTGGGCCCAAAACCACTGTAGATCCTAAACTTACATTGAAACCCCAAGCCCTGTACCTCAGACCCTTCGTGCAAAATCCGAAGCCATAGACCATAAATGGCTGTATGGGGGGGGGGGGCAGAAGGAGTTTTGAACATAATGAAGTGCAAGTACGCGCCCAGAGTGGGTCATGCTTAGATGGTTTCCAATCTACTTGCGGAAGTCAGCAAGCCCGGTTTCTTAAGAGCAGAAAAACTCTGAACCCCAAATCTCAGCCCAAATTACCGGAAGTGTACTGTGAACCCAGAACCCTGAAGTCATTCTTGAAAGCCCCCCCAGATGTAAATCCGGAGCCCCGCACTGCAGCAAGGTCCACAATGCCAAGGGTGACATCACGCATTGGGAGGCCTCACCCAGCTGTTTACGGTGCTTCGGGCTTGAGTCAGGAAAGTGGGGCGGAAGTTTCGGAAGTACGTGTAGTAGGCTTAGGATGCCAATTTCAGCATCTTGCCGGTTTAGGGTCCTAGCAACACTGCCTGGCACGTGCATCAAATGATTCCAGTGCCACGCGAACTAGAGAACCAGTCCAGGAAGATTTGGCCAGCCCACGGCCATGTCACCCTGAACACGAGTGCGATAGGACGGCGATCTCGAAGCCCCTGCATAGCCCTCAGACCTACAACCCGGAAAATCGCCCTTGCGCTCTTTTCTCAGTCTCTACGCAGAAATAGCACTGCTGGTCCGCAGTGCTATTTCTGCGTAGAGACTGAGAAACCTAAACATCGAAACCCAGGAGAGCTTCGCTACCCTGGGCCCGAAACCCAAACCCCTAGCAGTACTTGGGATCGTGGTCGCCACTAATACAGTGATCATTTTTTCCAAGTTCACAAAGGGCCCCTTCTTTCGGAAACCTTCGCAAGCGACCTTAAAACGGGGAGGCTTCAGATATGATGCAGTCGCCCGTGCCAGCGGCTGAGCTGGAGCAGGCGCGTGACGGGCCGGTGAGGGTTCTGGGGTGCGAGTGCTAATTTTTAGTGACGGGGGGGTTTGCCGCAGGCACCTGGACAGTCGACGCCGTAGTTCCCTCTGTCTAATTTTGGTCTCTAGCATTGACTACCCTATAAAGCTTGGAGGATGTCTTTCTGGTTCCGACACTAACCACAAAGGTCCCTTCTACGGCAGTCACATGAGCTGAATGGCCTTAGCAACCTCCCGCCAGAGACTACGGCATTCTGGAACTTACTGTGCGACACGGAGGCTGAATCGATGCATACCGCACTACAGTGCTTGGAAAATTGAGCGCACTAACAAACCGAATTTTCCATGACTTCAGGCTGTTGAATTGGGCAGGACATCGCTGTATATGTTGCTGCCTGTGCCCGAATATAGACTACAGAGCGTGCTCACTTGAACGCTTAAGCGGAGGCCTCTGAAATTTCATCTGAACAGTGAGGCTGCGGTTCCTTACCCTGAGCACTAAACCCTGAGCCACTACAAGATGGTGTCGATCATTCGGAGATTTGGGCAGCTAGAACAAGTGTTTACTTGGAGAGGTAGTGCCCCTTTGAGGCCGTTTTACTCATACAGTATACAGTATACAGTATACACCTATTCACTGATACTGCAACAACACCCGAAGCCCCATTCTGCTTGTTTAAGGCACCTCTATGAGGCAGGGTCACAGTTTCTCTGGTTAGATTCATGCCTGCGGCTGCAAAGGGAGTTTCCAAAAATTGGGGGTACCTTGTTTGGCGGTACTTATAATAAGGATCCTACTATTCACGGTACTGGATCAGGGTCCCCTATTTTCGGAAACTCCCAAAAATCCCAGAGAACAAGATGCCGAACAGCACCTGGGACAGCGCATGCGCCACACGCAGAGCTGATCGTGTTGGGATCGATTCCTAGATTCCCTACCCCAAGCCGTAGTTGCCCACCACCGATGCAAAAAAGTAGATACAGCGGAGGATGACCAACGGCGGGTTTTCGTCGCATTCAAGGCTCGGACGAATGCATAGTTTGCTTCTTTGAGGGTTGAGGAGTTTGCGGATTTCCGGGGCAGGGCTTCGGCATGTCGGGGTTTATGGGCTTCTGGTTCAAGCTTATCTAAGACATTTACAGGTGGGTAGTTATAAGGTGGGTAGTTTCCCATAAGCCTCCCATACCACTCCTATAAGGTAAACGGGGTCTTCTGGGAGTACTATGGAAGAGGAACTACCTACCTGTAAGGGGCTTCTAGCTTAGTGCATTGTTGAATCGGAGGCTTTGGGTTGAAAGTTTGAGGCGTCGTGCAAAGTGCAACGAGGCTTCGAAGACATGGACGTCTTAAGCCTTGTGTCTATACCCTCCGTCCTCCACCTTAAGCCCCGGCCGAAACCAAAAGTCCCAGACGCTCCCCCAAAAACAATACTTAATGATACTTAATGCTTATTCCGCTTAAAGGACTTTTGAATGAAGAAAGACATATATTCAGAAAAGGTTCACAGAGATCCTTAATTTGGGGCCATTCACAGAGATCCTTAATTTGGGGCCATTGATTAGGGGACACTAGGTTCTTACCAAACTCTAAACCCCTAAACCCTGCAGAGTTCGGGTTCTTTGCCATCCCAGCCGACGCCTCTGTGAGGAGGGAAAGCGGCTTCTGCGAGGTCTCACGAAGCTCACGGATCCAGAAGTCTGCGGCTGGGTTGGGTTTAGGGTTTAGGGTTTGCGGTTTAGGGTTCCGGGTTTAGGGTTTGGGGTTTAGGGTTTAGACTTACGGATCAGGTAATATAGCGGCTTAAATAAGCACCAGTACTACTCTTAATGGTTTATAGTTCCTTGCCAATTACAGTTATAGTATGAAAAAGCCGCGAAACCCTAATTTAATCATATTGCCCATATATTGAGGGTTCAGGGTTTAAGTGTGTTGGGGCCGTAGGGCTTCAGGCAACTTGCCCTGGTTCGTAGAACCTCCCAAAGCTTTAGACCCAGAGCTCGAAAGCCAAAGCCCTCAACCTTTAATTCTAACCATGTACACCATACCCCATTGTTTGGTTTGGTGTGTAATAAGCTTTCTGTTCTTCCGTGTGTTTAAGGCTCAGGAAGTAGGGTAACGCAGCTTGCACGCATGCTGAGGCAAGCACTTCCGGGACGAGGACCTGTCCGTGCGGGTTCACAACAGCTCGGCTTGGAGGGTCTGCAAGCCTCTTCATGTATTTCGAAGCTACTCTTGGGGTTAAGGGCAGTGTAGGGTTTACAGAGTTTAGTTTGTCATTATTATTCAAAGTTATTTTCACAGCACGGTTCTTTTGGAAACTGGATGAAAGGGTACAGGCTTGGGCCGATCGGACCTGACCGTTGCAGGCCAGGCTTTACACGGGTGCAACGTTCGGTGTGAGATCATGTCATCCCACACGCGAAGATTCACTTGGAAGCATGCATGCTACCTGACTGCATAAGCGGTGGCAGCGTTGCTAGTCACACCATGCATGACTGTGGGGGTAACATTGCTAAGAACGGCAGCACAAATCAGAGCTGGTACTGTGTACAGTTTGTCCGTAAATCCTAAACCCGAAGCTCTGGACTCTGAACCCTGAACCCTAAGCCCTACCCAAACCTAAGCCCCAAACCCTAAACGGCACGGAAAGTTCAGCGCCGCTACAGGACAAGCGCCTGGCCCGGGAACTGCATGAGATCCTGCAAGAGCTTCTCAAGGACCTCTGGAAGGGTCTTCCGTTCCTTCCAAGCTTGGTGTAAAGGAAAGTTTGGGTTCCTTTGAGGGCTCCTTTGAAGGTTCCTTCAAGGGCTCCTGTTAAAGGGTTCCTTGAAAGAGATCTCATTGCGGTGGGTTGTTTGTGCTGGGGTTTGTACATCAACCAAGATTCTTTAGGCTGCTTGAGTTTGTTTGCCGCACCTCGGGCCCTACGGTTTCACACGAATCCACACATAAGTCTCGAATCAGTGAGTCTTTTGTTTCTCTTTGTGGGTGTTGTTGTGTCTACAGTCCTGGTGTAGGGTACCGCTCTGAAACCTCCTATCGCCAGGAGCTGGAAACCCAGCTATCCATGCCGCGCCTCGCCATCTAGAGTACAGGAATGTACAGGATACAATCTTCAGTGGTTAGGGCCTGGTTTAGGGTTAGGGCTTTTTTCTTGTTTTGGGTTAGGATCTAGGTTTTGGGCTAGGGGAGCTTCGATTGCAGGGTTCAGTGCGTTGGGCGTGGGGAGTTTAGCCTTTAAGGTTTGAGTCTGCTGCAAGCCAGAAACCCTAAGCCGAACAGAACGCCACACACAAAAATCCCAAACCCCCAAAGCCCAAACCCTAAACCTTAAACTCCACCTACGTGCTTAGTTCGCAGCTTACCTGCTTGGAGCCTAGTCTTCTGAGGACAAGGAGCGTTGGGATTTAGGGTTTAGGGTGTTGGTTCCTGGCGTGATCTGTAAGGACTGTTCCTGAAGCCTACACCTGCCTTTGAGCCTGTACTATAGAAGCCGAGATAGTTGAAGCGTTATTCCTGACAGGGTTCCTTGCTTTAATTGCGCTATGAAAGAGCCCAAGACCTTAATTATTCAGGCACCTACATTTGCCCGAAGCCTCAAGCCTTATACCCAAACCCCAAGCCATGGCTCACGCCAAGTCCTACAACTGCTCGCCCCAAACCCTTAAACCCTAAATCGATTGCGGGGGCAAACAGCGTAGCCCCACACTCTTTAAATCCGTAAGCAAACTCTGAAGCATTCCGCAGCCCTTCATCTCAGAAGTCTCAGACTGACGAACCAAAACCCAGAACCCCCAAGCCCGAAGCCCCAAGCACCTCAACCCAAAATCTCACTAACCCAAAGTCTTAATCGTAAGGTGGAGCCGGCAAATGAGTCGATCGTCCGATGGAATGAGCAGCATCTCGGCGGAAGATCTTTGTGTTTGTGTCCTAGTCTTCCTCTAAACCCCTAAGCCCGTGATCCCCTAAACCCCGAAACCCTGAACCACTAAACCCTAAACCACTCAAATCCCAAGCCCCGAAACCCTAAACCCCTGAACCCTCGAGCCCCTAAACCCTACACCACTAAAGCCCTAAACCTCTAAACTCCTAAACGCTTGAGGACAGACCTCGCCTTTCGGGTCGACTTGGCTTCAGAGCCGCCCTGCCTTGATTTCAGCCCGAAGGTTTAGGGTTCAGGTGTTTAGGGTTTAGGGTTTTTACGTTTTTAGGGTTTAGGGGGGCTCTTTATACGGGTTGTTCCTTTAAGGGTCAATTTTAGGGGTCTGGGGTTTAGGACTCTTTGTAAGGGTTCCTTTAGGTCTGACTTCGAACGATTCAGGGGTTCGAAGTTACGGGTTTAGGGGTGTACCGGAAACCCTAAACAGCACATGACCTCCTGGCATCTAGGAAGGCTTTGGGGATATTGTACGGTTTCTCTTCTTGGGGCTGAAGAGGATCGTATTTAGGCTACCTAGTCATGAGCTTCCAAACAGGTTTTGTAGAGCTAAGTCCGAGAAAACAGAGAGTCAGCCTCTCGGGCTTACTGTAGGGCTATGGTGATGCTCCGGGTGTAGGGTGAGCCTCGTGTGCGAAGCTTAAGATTCTCAGGTGGGACGGATGATGGCAGCGGCCATCTTCTCCCGTATTGGATCGACTGTACCAGCGGCATGATTGTCTGGCTACTCTGCAGCGATGGCACTACGTTTACGTGTTACCAAGACTATTCCTGAGTCTTCCTTACTATGGTATTCACCAAATCCTTGTTTTGCTAATTAAGGCCCGTGCATTGCATTGCAGCTCGAATTATGTATCCATGGGATCCAACAAGCGGGGACCACTTTCATACCTTGACAGTGGAGGTTCGGGATTCGGGTACAGGATTGCAGGGCCCGAGCTCTTGTAGGTGATCCTATCAGTTCCAGACCTATGCCCTCGGCGTCTGCAGCTTGTAACCCTTTCAGGAAATTTCCCTGCCAAAGTTTTAGCCCGGAGCTGTCCAGGTGCACTCTCTCCAGATGAAATCCTGTATTGTCAAATCCCGGCTTCAGACTCGACCTCCCACCCACTACCAGCGAAGATGCTGCGAAGCCCTCCCTTCTGACTCCGCCTTTTGGAGCCCCCCAAGGCATCAATGTACCAATCCGTAACTGGGAACCACCCGCAGTTGCTGGTTGGTTGCACATTTGCAGTTTTGGGTTTCAGCCTGCGTCAAAACCCAAAGTCCCAAGTGGAAGTTTCAGGAAGTCGGGGGCCCTTTAGACTTTAGCCTAAAGTAGTTGACATCAGGCTAAATTGATTACGGAGGACCCTCGAAATTGCCCACCTAGGTCGCGACCAGATGGGCACATCTTGGACTTGGTCCGCATCTGGGACTGCACCGCTTCACTCCTGCTGCAGGGCCTTCGGGCCCACGTTTAGAATCAGGTCAGGGGACTTAGTGAGATACTGTGATCTTTACAAAGGCGATCATTAACATAACTGCATCACGACTCTAGACCCTATCGAACTCGCACCGGCGTAAAGCTCCGCATGTATGAACTTTTGCAAAACCCAGTAACGCACCACAACACCCATCGAAAATCAATGCTCTTACTTTTTTGCTCTCAGGCCTCGGGCAATCCGTAGAGGAGCTGCAGGACAAGGTGAGCTCCACGGCCGACAAAACGGACCGCCCGGGGCGGTTGGAGTTTGCGCACACAAGCGCAATAGCATGGGGGGGGGGTAGGAATCCTTGAGCATTCCTTCGTGAAGGCTGTATAAGAGGCTTATAGGGGTTAATAAAGTATAGAGGTTGGAATAGCAAGTGCTAACATCCCGTTTGAGTCCCTGTGTAACTTTGCTATCATAAATCTCCCCAAGCCTCACTTCTGAGTATCCAGCTCCCTATATTACACCGTGAACCGTTGCGGCGGCGTCTGTGGCCTTGAACCCGAAGTCGAAGAAATCCGCAGGCCTCTAATGATCTCTAATGTAAGTTTCAGCAAAGCCTCGAAGCCAACAGTCGTAAACTGCCAAACGCCCATCCTGAACACAAGCCCCAGGTCCCTAATAAAGTTTACACCCCAGATTCCTAGATCCACCCTAACCCTAAACCCTAAACCCTAAACCCTAAACCCTAAACCCTAAACCCTAAACCCGAACCAAAGGAAGTCGAAGAATCCTCAAGCCTTCAGGCCCAAAGCCCGGTAAAGCCAGGCATAAGCCCACAAACCCCCACGACGGAAATCCTAGGGTTGAGGGGTTTAGGGTTTAGGTGTGATAGGGCTCAGGCTTCAGGGTTTAGGGTTGCTAGGGGTTGAGTGTTTACGGCTTAGGATTTCGGATTGTCAGGCTTTGGGGTTCGGGGCTTCAGCCGCCAGGACCATCTCATAGCCTCAGAGGCACTACCTTTCGAGCTGATGCCCGTCTACCCCGTGCCCTGGCCTTCGCGATCGTTTTCACAAAGCTCCGAGGGATGATGAAACGTGTCGGTTGTGTTACGGTTCTAAGCGCGCTTCAGTACAGGGTTTTAGGAGGGGTTGGTTTCAAGAAAGGGTTTCAGGGTCTAGGTTTCGGTAGGGATTCAAAGTTGTAGGATTTCAGGGTTTAGGGGCTTGGGGATTTGACGGATACGGGTTTCAACTTGGGCTTTGGCTTAGGCGGTTTTGGGATTTGCCAGGATTTAGGGATTGTCTGCTTGTGTGACTGCTACACTGGGAATCCGCAACTGTGCCTGTCTCTCGCCGCTTGCCCGCCTCCAGTCATGCAGACGCCACTTTCGGTTTCTCTAAGGGATCGTTGTGCAAGCCCGCAGCAAGGTTTTTGAGTTCACGACTTGCGTGCTGCGGCCTACGCCCAAAGGGCATTAAATCCCCAAAGCAGACTCACGAAGCCCTAAACCTCCTTGAGCCCTAAATCCGAGAATGCCAGCGCTAAACTCTAGACCCTACATAAGAGGTGCAATCATATCCTTTACAGCCTTAAAGCCCTAAGGACAAGGATGGCAGACTTTAAAGGCTGAGCCACAAAAGCCCTGAGGACACGGATGACAGCAGTTCCGGTCTACCTTGGAAGTGCCTGCAGCGTAGCTGTCAGGCGCAGATGGCCGCTTGCCCCACCGGATTTCTGCTTTGAGTTCCGGGTTCGGGATTTAGGGTTTAGGGCTTCGGGGCATTGGGCTTGGATATGGGGTCGAGGCATATAGGTCGGTTCAGGATGATGTTAGCCACAGGCTTTGGAACCACGAAGTCTCCGACTCTATTCGTAATCTTTCGAGGGGGGAAGCGTGCTGTTTCTGGGTTCAAAAGTCGTAAAACAGATCCGAAGATCAGACATAAGGGCCTAACGTAGGGGCCTAAATTAATCAACAATACTATTCTGGGGGTTCCTTATCAGAGTTAGGGAATAATATGCCCCCAAAACGCTATTCTAATGACATAATGATCAAGGCCCCTACATTAAAGAACGCTACTATAGATCCCTTATAGGCCCCTTTAAGGATCCCTCTGAAGGAACCCTAGTCTTAAAATTAAGGCCTCCTTATCAGAGTTAGGGAATAATTACCAAGGCCCCTATATTAACCCTTAGCCTTGACCCGCAAAGTTGCCCCACGGCCCTCAACCCTGAGCTTGCCTGGGCGGCTTGCCAGCCTTTGTACTTTGCACCCTCATCCTGAAAGCATAGTCCCTAAATTCTGAGCTCCCCTTCCAGATCCCCGATCAAGTTCCGAAAAGGCGTTTACCCAAAAAACAGCTCTAAGCTCTACGCCTATGAGGTGATCTGGATCATGTCGCTACTCGTTGTCCTCTTCGATCCCGTCTATTACGATACGCCCATCGCGCCCAGGGTGCGATCTCCAGGGGAGGGAAAGGGAGGAAGCGCAAGGAGAGTAACTCGGATGAAGGTGATGATGGTTGTGGTGGTAGAGGTGGTGCTCCTGTGACCGAAGTCTTGACGCATACCGGCCAGGAGCTCTACGACCCGCATGCGTTGATGAAGATGAAGACGGCGCCCGGGCTGCGGTCATGTTGATGTGGGGTTCAGGACTTCGTAGATTTAGGGGTTCAGGTCTCGAAGTGTCCACATGGGCTCACACGTCCGGCGATGGTAGACAGGTTGGAGCTTTTCTGTTTTGATCAACCCTTGTCCTGGAATTCAGGCCTAGTTGCGGCACAGGTTACAGCTTAGTATAGGGGTCTGAATTATTGACCTATACTTTTTTGGGGGTTCCTTATTGCATAATGGGCACCCAAAAGCCTATTCTATTTATTAAGGCCCTTGCATTAAGGGTCGAGGAGGCGACGCCTGCCAAAGGTTTTTAGCCTCAAGCAAATAGTGCCAAGGTTGCGCGGCCGACAGCTTCCTGCACTCGACTTGCAATCTTACAGAGGCCTGAACGAATAGTTGAATAGCAACGTCCTCTAGTCCCACTGCTTACACTGTAGTACTGGTTCTGTTTGTGGCACATAAAGTCGATGTAGAACGAACCTACTGCAGTGGACCGTAAATGCTAGAGCTTTACTGCGAAGGTTCAGGAAGCTCGCAACGAGACTTCAAAATCCCATAAGTAAGGAATCGTCCCTGATTTGTAGCAGGGGCCTGTCATCAGGGATACAAAGTTAAGGGGAGTTGGTGTATCCAAGCCCGCACACCCTAAGCCCTAACTGCAAAAGGTTGAATGTTAGGGCCTTCGAAGCCCTGAGCCCGAAATCCCAAGCTGAAGGAGTGGCCCCACAAGCGCTTCCGCCCCTCGGCGATCGCCTGTGCCGGCGACGACACCATCTACATCGGGGATCAGCCTCTTGTCCCTTCAGAGGTCTTCCCGGTATCAGTCTGCGTGCTGCTCATACTTGGAGGATCATGGGACTAAGTACCCTAACTGGGGTTATAAGAAGTTATAACTATAGTTACCTTATTTATAACCCAACTACTAAGTCCCATGATCTAAGTACTCCTAATGCCTCAGGAATTTGGAGCGTCGCCTTCCTTTCTCTGGCTTTGTATCGCTTGCAGCTGTCAGGGTGATTCGAGCATACACTAGCCTCGGAATCAAAAGCCATGCAGGAGATGATAGAGTTCGTGGCGATGGAGGTTGCTCCCTCCACCTAAAGAAGCTAGCTCCCATTATGATCTCTATACATCCTTAAGTCATTTAAAGAAGCTAGCTTCCGCAAGACTAGGAGAGGCTCGGGCTGCAACCTAAGGTTCGCAGTCTATGCTTCCGACCTGTACTGGACGGGCGAGAAGATCGAGGTTCACAGCGCGGACACACACACAAGGCGGATCCCAGTAGCCCCCACGCCGGGAGAAATCGAAAGCCCAAACCCTAACCTAATCCTAAGGCCATGCGTTCAACTCCAAAAGCAAAGGCCCAAGACTATAAGATCCTTCTAGTACATTTATCGAGCCTTCATGGTACCCTTCTCGAAGCCTTACATGTGTCCTGAATTTTGTTCATCTCTTTCGTCCAAGCTAAATGAGCTTGATGCCGTCGAGCAGGGCGCAGGTATCGAGAGGTTGCTTCGGTTTTATTGTTTAGGCTTCTGTCGATCGAAGTCTTTTTTTCTTCCCAAGGTCGCATAGCCTGAAACCGTCGCGGTAAGTTGCCGGAAACGCCAGGAGTGCCCGCATGCGGCATGCCCTACACGATCGTCTCGTGGCGAATGCAGGCGGCACAGAGATTTTGCTTCCTGGCGTGAAAGCAGCCTTGGGTTTGGGTTCTGGATTTTGGAATCTGAGAAGGTTCAGGTCTAGGTTCTTAGCACTTCTGGGTGGCTTAAGCCAACTTCGATGCCCACGTGGGATGGAGAGGATCTTATATGAATCGAGGGTGTTTGAGAAGGCACTGTATGAGGCCCCAGACACCAAACATCCATAAACGCTCAACCCAAGCCCTAAAGATTGTGCCATGACTTCTGAATCCTCAAATCAAACCCCCAAATCCTGTACTCAAAACTGCAAAACATTCGAGGCAGCTGCAGAACCTGACGGTGGAGTCGGCGAGCCTTAGACGCACTTTTCGGGGGATGCCAGTGGGCTTTCGAGGTTCCTGTCAGGGATCCACAGGAATTTCTGTAACAGTTGCTTTACGGGTTTCAGGTTTGGGTTTGAGGGTTGAGGGTTTAGAATTCAGGCTCTGGGGTTAGGGCTACGGTTTAGCGTGTATTGTTTCGGATTTAGGGTGAGGCTTTAGGGTTTGTCATGCGGGGACTGAGTCGGGTTTCACGGTTTTGAAGAATTTCCAGAGCGGTGAAGCAAAGCAAGCTGTTGTTTGGCGGATGAACAATGCAAAACTCAGACCCTACGTCGAAAACGTAGCTATCCACCCTGAAGAATTCACGGTAGAGTCTGAGACCCGTAACCTTCAAGGGGGCGTCGGATGTCGGATCTTAGGTCTTTGGCTACTTCGGGTTTCAAGATTCCGAGATCCAGATTTTAAGCTGCATCGCTCAGGACTCTGGGGAGCACCAGAAGAGGCAAAACCGCGTAAGACGAAGAAGAAGAAAAGGAGGTTAGGGTGTAGGGTACGTCAGAAGAAGAAAGGCAGCATTCATCGTAAGACTACTGAGCAGTGGTAATGAGAACCGTCGCCATGATGCCCAGGCTTAAGTTCATTTCCAACTAATTGAAGTAGATGGTCTTCCACACCATCATCGGCAGAATGCCTTCGAGTGAACCCAGTGTAGCCAGCAGGATACCGTCCCTAAACCCCTAGACCCCGAAACCCTAAACCCCAATCAGTGAAGCCTAAACCCTTGAACCCTAAACCCCTGAAGGCCTAAACCCCCAACCCTAAACAAACCCGACCAACAGGATACCGTCCCTGGAGTTGGAGTCGTCCTGGTCCAGCCTGGCCATCATCCGGCAAAAGGCGGGGCTCAAATCCGTAAATGCCCTCAGCTCTGTCTTTGGGCAGCCGTAGCGTCTGCCTGCCTTATACTCAGCGAAATACATTTTTTAGCAATACAAGTGAGGTTGCTTGATTCATGAACAAAGCCCTGTACAGTGCAAAGGCTATCTTCAATCAAGGGGCATCGGGCCACCTGGGTGTACGGTGTTCAAACTTCTTGTGAAAAGAGTTCACCGAAGTAGCAGTCGCCACCCTGAACTATTGAACGGCCCAGTTTCGAAGGCATTCCTGCCACAGGTGGAATCCTAACAGTTCCTTGCAACTACGACAGAAGCCGAAACAAATAGTAATGGTATCCCCGAAGTATCCCCTCATACCCCTCTATTCCAAGTACAGTATAAAGCCACCAAAACCCTGTTCATCGGCGTGTGTTTGCAGCCCGGGGCTGTTTTGCCTCTGATGACCCTGGGCTGCTCAGGGTAAGATCCTGTTTCTGACCACTGATGGGCAGCTGGTCCTAGAAAAGTCGTTGTTGCCAGGCTGCATACTGGGGCTACTCGGGTTTAGGGTTTAGGGTTTTGGGATTACGGTTGAGGGTTTAGGGTTTGGGTTTTATGGCTTAGGGTTTACGGTTTGAGGCCTTGGGTTTAGTGCTTCAGAGCAGTGGTGCCGAATTGCTTTGAACTTTCGTGGGTGTCAGCTCGACTGATGTCCTTCCGTGAAATGTCTATATACCACATCTGCATGGGGGTTGTTTAGGTTGTTGGCTTACGAGGGTTGCAGGTACCTTTAAGGGCACCCTACTCTAGAGTCCCCCTCGTATGTTGCACAGGTGTTTGAGGCCTGTGCTTTCCGAGGCCTTCGATGGATTCTGGTTAAGGAAGTTTTTCAATTTACCAAAGAAGGAAGACATGCTACTTCATGTTGACTTAAGTTAAGTTCCTTAACGAGAGCCCGGTTTTGGATAACATCGTCGAAGTCGGGGGGTTCAGATACCGCCATGCGCCTTGTCCAAAGTGCTACGATTCGAGGTCTCCGCCCCGCAAACTTGATGATACTTAGAAGATCATGGGACTTAGTAACTAGGGTAATGATTGCTATAGTTACCTGTAACCCCGGGTAGGGTAGTTACTTATAACCTTTCTCACTAGGCTTCCTCAATCCTGTGCCCAATGTGCTAGATCTTGAGCCCCAGGTAAGCATTTGTTTGGAGGTTCTCGTGGCAATTCCAAGTTATTGCAAAGCAGTTACGAGTTTGCCTGTGGGGTTTTTTAGAACTTGCAAGTTCTGCCAGCTTCTGCATAATGCTTGACCCGATTCCCGATTAAGCCGGCCTGCACCCACGTCTCAAAGTTTAGGGTTTCGGGGAAAGAGAGCCCAAAAGCCGAAGGTCCCCAATCCTAGGTATCCATGGATCCCGGGACAACGGACTTGGCGTCTTGGCCCTACACTGCCGCACAAGCGGCTCCTCGCAATCGCCGTCGTGGCGGCCCGGACAAGCAATAACAATCTGTTGGTGTAGGGTTTTGCTAAACCCTGAACCCAGTAACAAGCTTTTGGTTCAGGGTAGGGTTTCACTGAGTCCTAAGCCCAATATCAAGTTTTTGGCTTAAGGCGGGGTTTCAAGTTTAGCCTGGGTCTGCTGAGATTATGTGCGGCTTTGTTGGGAGGTGGGGAGACATAACGACGCGAGTCCTCCTCAAGAGTTTATGGCTTAGAGTGTAGGGCTTAGGATCTACAGTTCAGGATTCAAGGTTAAGGGTTTAGAGTTGCTCAGGCTTTAGCTTCGGCCTGGGGGTTTATGGCGTTGAGGCTTTAGCAACGTTGTTCTTGGCGTTCAGTGTCTGGGGTCCAGGGCGACGGAATTCCCTGCACCCTAAACCCTAAACTCCAAAGCAACAAGGAAGGGCGTCATGCCGGGATCTGCGGTCGCCGGCACTCCGGCTTCACGAACATGGGCTGGGCCGCGGCTTGGACGGTCCAAATGGTTTCATACTGCAGCAGAACAACATTACAAATATAGGAGTCTACGAGAATATACCTCAAAACCCTACTGAGAGCCCCCCCGCGCACAAGCACGAAACACCCACGCCACCGATGCGAGAGACACAGAGAGATACAGAGAGAGAGAGAGAGAGAGAGAGAGAGAGACTGAGAGAGAGAGAGAGAGAGAGAGAGAGACAGAGAGAGACAGAGAGAGACAGAGAGAGAGAGAGAGAGAGAGAGAGAAAGAAGATGAAGAAGAGGAAGACCAAGAGGAAGAGGAAGACGAAGAGAAAGAGGAAGAGGAAGAGGGAAGCCAATTAGGGCCGGTGCTGTCGTATTCTAGGTAAGCCCGCCAAACCTGGAGTCGAAGAGTGCACTGTGAAGCCGAAGCCTGAGCTCTAGAAAGCCCGACATAAAACAATGCAGCTCATGGACGTTTGATACTTGCAAGCCCCAAACCCCGAATGATAAGTTCAGCATACGAGTTGTATGAAGGAGCCCCGCTCCGAAAGCTTAATTACTAGCTATATCCCTCTCCCCCTCAATTCAGACCCAGAGCCCGCATCAAAATGCAAGAAACATGTAGTTCGTGAGAACGAGGTCATTGCAGCCACCGACTCCGGACAGGTGGGGGGGACTGTGCTCAGCAGAGGGTGAGGCGTTTTAATAGCGCGGATGTTGAGGGATTCGGCTTGAGGCTTAAGGAGGGGTCAGGATGTGGCTTTTCAGCTTGGGTGGAGATGACATATGATCAGCGATTGCCAGCATTGTCCAATTAATTACGAACCCAGTTTATGACATCGCAACATGGCCAGTGCCAGTGAGCGTTCGAAAATCTATTCCATTGACTCGCACTGCTCTTGTCCAGGTGGGGACTAGTCACGAGTCGATCCGGGTTGTTGGTGAGTTTAAAGTTCACGAGATGTATCGATATTTATTGGTCAAGGGTTTGGCGACGATATAGAGCTGACAGGCCAGCTTGAGGGCGACAATCGAAGGGGCTTTCCTACTGACACTGCACCCTTTTCAAATGCCCGGTTGCCAGTATGGCTGCATAATGCCCCCACGCAGTAGCAGCTGAACAGTATTTATCATACAGACGTATAGGCCCCTGAACCCTAAACCCTAAACTCTAAACTGTAAACCCTAAGCCCCTGAATAGTCGCGCCATTATAGACTCTTCCTATACACGGGGGGGAAGGGAGCCCAGCCAAATTTCACTCCTGAGCTCGAAGCCCGAGATATGGGAGTTTAACCGGAGGAAAGTAGGGGTACCTTATTTTGGTGGTCCTTATAATAAGGATCCTACTATTTAGGGTACCATATTAGGGTCCCCTATTTTCGGAAACCCCCATATATCCTGACGGACCTTGGCCCGGAACCTTCAGTCTGCTGCCAGGTGATCGTCTTGTGTCCCACCCAGCCGCCTGCACCAATGAGTGGAGGTTTAGGTTTCGGGGTTTAGGGCTCGTGATGACAGTGTAACAGTGCAGGGTTTAAGTTGAATGCTGCCGAATCACATACTGCAGAGCTCCTGGCCGTTCCAATCGCTAGGGTCTTAGGCTGTAGTGACGGCAGTCCTATTTCAAACTTTGACGACGGCCTGGTCTTCCGTGCGGTAACCTTCCACGACTCTTCACGCAACAGCCGAAAGGCACGAAGCATCATCAGTCATGTTGATCGTAAGTTTTGGTACCGCCAACTGCTTTCCAATTGTCGCCGGCAATGTTGTCCGAATAGTAGCACCGAAACAAAGGCATGGTGAGCTGCATCCCGTCGAGATGCTCCTTTCCTTACGGAGACGCTCTGTTGCTGGCACAGTAGCCGCTATGCGGCAAGACTCTTGTGTTTGGACGTGGGGCTTAGGGATTTAGGCTTCAAGGTTCCGCGTTTTGGGATTCGTGGATTTGTGTCCCAAACTTCAGAGTTCGGTTCGAGGTCACCAAAACCCTGAGCCACGTAAACCCTGTAAGTATCAGCCCTAATTACAACCCCGAAAAGTTTCATGAACTCTACAAGCCCTATGCACCCTGCAAAATGAAGCCGAAACTCCAAAAGTAAACCTACACCCCCCTGACGCCCTCGTCACTGAACGCCCTATACCATAAGCCCTACATCCAAAACCCCAAGCCCTATAAGCCCTATGCGCCATGCAAACCCTATGAGCCGAGTTGTCGACCTTTGACTTCCCCGCACCTCTTACAGCGTATCGTTATAGGAACCGGTATCGTAACCCTGCAGGAACTAGGAACCCTTACAGGGGCCCTTGCGGGAACCCTGGAAAGAACCTTGAACCCTACACCCCAACAGACACAGACGAGGTGGAGATCATCGACTCCCACACCGGCTCGAAGTCGCCCCGTCGGCAGCGCATCATCGGCATCGTGGCGGACTGCCTGTCGCAGAGTGCTTTCCTAAGGTTTTGCAGGGTTCGGCTAAGCCCTGATATCGGCACTACGCCAAACCCTAAACCCGAGCCCCAATTCCCTAAACCTCCAAACCTCCAAAACGCCAACCCCAAACCCTAAACCCCAAACTCCTAAACCCTTAACACAGTGGGGTCGTATGTACCTTGCTTCTTGTTTCCTTTCCAAAATGCTCCCTCAACGGAGCTTTCGAGCCTGGACTTGTCTGCAGACACGAAAAGGAGCTTTCAAAAACAAATCCCGTAACACCTCAACCCTAAACCCTAAACCCTAAACCCTAACCCTAAACCCAATTCTAAACCTCCAAGCCCGAAGCCTCTACAACAACGCAACAGTGCTATAGCAACACGGCAGAAACCTTAGAGAGCCTTTGCAAGAACCAGCAACACCCTCATCTTGAAGAACGTCTAAACCCAAAGCCTAAACGCCTTATCCCCTATCGTTCCCTTAGAGACTTGTGGATCCCCATAAAGAACCCGTCTAAGTCGTGACAATACACCCAATTCAGCCCCTACACCCGAAACCCCAAATTTCAAGCCGTAAGCCCGAAAGCCCTAAAGCCCCATATCCCCTAAACCCTAATCCCCTAATCCCCTTAAGCCCTTAAGAGCCCGATACCCGGGAGGACTACGACTTGGATGTCCTTTGGATTCTTTCCCAGACTTCGGATGGCACTTTGGCACATCCTCGCCTGGGTTTAGGGTTTATGGCTTAGGGTTTAGGGCTTAAGGCTTTACGTTTTTGAGTTTGGCACGTCCTCTCCTGGGTGTTGGGCTTCAGGGCTTAAGGCTTTACTGTTTTGGGGTTTTGCGGCTTAGGGCTTAGGGTTTAAGGACTATTTCTTGGGCTCCTCGTTCCTTCGGGGCTTAGAGGTACAGGGTTTTGGGTCTAGGGTTCCTTCAGGGCTCCTTGTTATACTCAGACTAGAACATGCCCCACAGCACTATTCTACTTATTAAGGCACGAGAAGTTGCTGAGTGACCCTAGAGCATGCCTCTGACTTGACAAGCAAGTTTCAGAGCTATCCGTAGGCCCGGGTCCCACAGGTTTCTTTCAAGAGGAGTCGTTCGGAGAAATTCCTTTCCAAGTGAGGCCAAATAATATAGGGGCCCTGAATACCTACCAGTACTATTCTGGGGTATTCTAAATAAAATTTAACATACCTCAAAACCGTGTTCTAATTGTTTAGGCCCCTGTAAGAACCAATACTAAACCCTGAACCCTAAACACTAAACTCTAAACCCTGAACCCTAAACCCCAAACCCTAAACCCCAAACCCCAAACCCTGAACCCTAAACATTAAACCCTAAACTAAACCCTGAACCCTAAACCCTAAACTCTAAACCCTATAAACCCTTTAGACCCTAAACTCTAAACCCTGAACCCTGAACCCTAAACCCTATAAGCCCTTTAAACCCTAAACCCTCACAAACAGAGCACGAGCCGAGGCGAGGGCGCCGTCTTGGTTTTCGACCTCCAGACCCGGGACCTGTCGGGGTTTCAAGTATTCGCAAGGAATGTAAGGGGCTTTAAGGGTTCCTTTTAAAGGGGTCTGTAAGGATTACTATAAGGGGTATCATGGGGGGCTTTAACTCCTAGTTTAGGATTTCAAGAATTCGCAAGGCATGTAAGGGTCTTTAAGGGCTCCTTTACGGCTTCCTTTTAAGGGTCTATAAGGGTTAGCGCAAGGAATGTAGGGGCTTTAAGGGTTCCTTTAAGGATTTCTTTTAAGGGTCTTTGAGGGTTACCGCAAGGAAGGTAGGGGGCCGTAATACCTAGTTTAGGGTTTAGGGTTTTGGGTTTTGGGATATATCATACTAAGAACAGTTGCAAAGGGAACCTAAGGAATACCACATATTCTAGTTGCTAAGCCCCTATACTAGCTCTTCTAATTACCGTGAGGGCTACTTGTTTCGTAAAGTCGTTGAGATCCCTAGGGTTTTAGGGTTTAGGTATCCTTAGCACAAATCCTTCCTGCCTCCAGGACATTGCGCACCAGTGGCCGTTGCCCTCTGGGTGCCTGCGGCCGCAGTTTGGGTGGAGTTCAGGTTTTCCAGATCCCAAACTCCAGTCCAATTTCAACTCTAAACCTGCAGAGCTGTCAACATCGCTCAAACTTGAATGGCGCAATTACAGCCCTAATGTAGGAACCTGATGAAGAAACCCTGGCCCTATAACCCCCAATATATTAGGATTCATATAAAGAACCCTAATGAAGGCCCAAGCTGTCTTAATCGGGTTCGTGGCTTGCTCTGGGTTTTGAAGGTATCAGACAGGTAGGTTTGCAGAGTTTCAGGTGGAGGGCTCACCGATTCGTTTACTAAATGCGCTCGCGGCCCAACCTCAGGGCAAGAAGCAGTTAAACCGTGCGACGCCCTGTTTTCCTGAGACCTACACCATCAGGGCCCCAAGTCAAACCCTAAGGGACCTTACAAAGCCCTGTAGAGCCCAGCTTCATGGCTGGAAAGAGATCCCGAAAAGCCAAAACCTGCAAATCCATCTTAAACCCTAAAAGCGGAACCATGCACCTTAAACCCTGAACCCTAAACCCTAAACTCAAAAACCCCAAGCCCTAAACCCAAAAGCACTAAACCGTAAACCCCAAACCCTCACAAACAGAGCACTAAACACTGAACCCTAAAGTAGGCGCTGGTGGGTGCCCGGCCTCTGCGATCTGGGCCCAGGCAAGAGCCTCCGCATTTGGGGGGGGGGGGTTCCAAAATATAGTTCTGAGATTGGCCAAAGTGCCACCAGGCTCGTTCGACTCGCTTCTCTGACCGACAGATGTCTGTGAATAATATAGGTGCCGTAATAATTACCTATATTATTTTGGGGGTTCCTGATGATAAGTATAGGGCTTTGCAATCAGGTCCTTTATACTCTGTAGGTACTGTGTTATGTAGTGCTTCGGTTTGGGGCGGAGGTTTTTGGTTTGTTCCGGTTTCGGTTTATGTTGGGTTCGTACAAGTATACTTAGAGACTTAGAGGCTTAGAGGACTCATGGGACTTACTGATTAGGGTCCGTGCCTGCAATTAGTTATAGCTCCAATTAGGGTAGGACGTATGTCCTTACTTGCTAAGTCCCAAGATCCTCCAAGTAATCTTTTGCACAGGCCGGCCTTCCAGTACTCATGCAGAACCCTTGTTTTAATCGTTCGGGTTCTTTCCCCAAGCCCTTAGGGGTACTCGGAAGCAACCTTGCATTTAGGTTACTGTACTCCCCAAGAGACAGCTAGAATTATAGTCCAACGTCAGTAGAGCAATCCGAAGCCCGACTTAGAGGGTCATAGGACTTAGTAAGTAAGGTTATATGCACTTGAACTGGAGTTATAAGTAGTCAAAACCATCGTAGTCACCTTAATTATGGTCAATCAGACCGGGTTTCAGACGTAGCAGCCCGAAACGCTCAACCCGAAACCTTGAAACTGCAGACCCCGAACCCTTATGGAACCCTATAGATCCCTTAGAAGGAACCCTAAACCCTATAAACCCTTAAGGAACCCTAAACCCCGAAGCCCGGTCCCAGGTCAAGGAATGCTTCTCGGCGCCGCCGCGGACACGAAGACTCACGCCGGCGCCGAGATCTGGCGGTTTCTGCAGCTTGGCCCTGCAAGCAGTAATATAGGGGCCTAAATAAATTGGGGGCTCCTTCTCATAGTTGGAATATAAGGGGCCCCAAAGCCCCATTCTAATTTTTAAGGCCCCTGCAGTAGCAATAGCTCGAATGTCAACCCCAAGTGCAGCAGCAGAAACAGGTTTGGACATGCACAAAAACCCACGGTGTCGTCGCGACACTTCAAAAGCGGAACTATACGTCGTCACCAGTGTCGACCGGTTGAAGACCGTGCCTTGTAACGATCGCGTGAAGTTGTAGGGGCTGAGCAGGTGCAACACCAGTACCGGCAGTAGAGGGGTTTGTTTCGTCGCAGTGACGAAAAGCATGACTATTCACACCAGCGAGAGCAGCAATCGCAGTCAGAGCAGAAAGAGTAACAGCAAAATTCAGCAAAGTAGTTTACACTCACCAAATCCTGAATCCTAGGTAGACACTAAACCATATCTGCAGCCAAGCCTTATGCTTAAACCCTTACAGACCCCTTGGACCCTTTATAGTGAAACTCTGGAATGAAGCCTTAAAGGAGCCCTAAGATCTAGGACCACTAGCGGGCTTAAGCATTTGAAAAGATAAGCCCATAAGGTTTCTTATGAGATTTATGCGATCTCACCGCCCAACACCCTTTTCTTATCATTATGTCAACGTTTTTGTTCTCTCCTTGAGCCCGCAATCGAACTCGCCGTGGCCGAGGCCGGTGTTGGGGCGTCGTGCACGGAGGCGCTGGGTGAAAGCTGCCCGGCTTTTGTTACATGCCATGGGGGCTTGGGGCTTAGAGTTAAGGGTTTAGTGTTTAGCATTCAGGGTTTAGGGGTTTTGTGTTTTAACGTGTTTTGGGGTCGCGGGTGTCAGTTGTGGGGTTTGAAAATCAACAGATAAGGTGCAGAAGACTCGTTGCCACAGACCAGACTGGATCTGGCAGAGCCCAGCCCCGAGGTCGTCACTAAGCCATGAGCCCCGGGTGAGCTTGAAACCTCGAAGCCGAAATTGCAGATGCACAAGTTCGAGGCTTAAACATTGAAGAAGGCTGCAAAGAAAACCCCGAACCCTAAACTGAATCCTCGAAGCCCTAAGCCCTAAGCTGTGAGCACCAGACCCCAAGAAGCCCTGGGCCTTGGACCTTGAGCAAGAGCTCCAAAGAGCATGATGGTTCCCACACTTCAGGACCAGTCTCTGCAAAAGCCGTACAGCATTCGTAATGTAGGGGCCTTGATAATTACCTATACCATTTTGGAGGTTCCTTGATATAATCATAGTTTAACGGGCACCCAAACCCTATTCTAATTATTAAGGCCCCTGTATTAGGCTATCGTCATTGCGATTTAGAGCTAGATGTCCGTCACTGCTCTCTCAACCTCCAGGCAAAAGCCACGAGTAAGAACAAAGATGGCATGAATCTATTTGGGGATTTCATCACGACTCTTCTTGGCATCCCCGTGCACAAAGGCGACGGCAGAGATGCACAGACAACTCCTTATGGAGTGAGCTGCTGAAGGTGCTCCCAAGGCTCTCTAACCGAAGCTTTGCAGGATTGAACACTTTAGAGCTTTGATTACGGAAGAAGTCTTTAAAGTTAGGCAATGTTAGGCAGGGGCAGAGGTGTCTAGAACAAAATCGAGTTCGACCGACAGCTTCCGGAAAAAACCGTTTTAGTCATTGATGATTAGGGTTCAGGGAGCAGTGTAAGAAGCCGGTGACTGCCGTCTGTAACCCTATCTACGGCCCAATGGATCCCGACAGATGAGTACTGAGACTGATGTGGTTCATCGCAGGCCAACTTGAGTCAGAGGGATGTTGGCCTTTGGCATACCGTCAGCGAAGGAGCAACCTAGATGTTTAATTCCCCCTAGCATCTTTTCGAAGTAACTATTCGATGTGTTCGGAGCTACCGTATTCCAGCCCAGAGAAGCTAGAGACGCTTGGAGGTGCTTACAAGTCGCGTGACCTGTCAAGAAGCACTGGCATGCGCAAGCTGATACTGGAAGTTTCCGAGCAGAAGGGACCCTACCCGAAACCCCGAACCTTAAACCCTGAGAAGGGAATTCTTAACGCCACAAGTTTCCCCAAACCAGTATGATCATAAGTATGCGAAGCAGAAAGAGGGGATCCCGATGTTCGGAAGCTCCCATCGTAGTTGTCAGGCCCCACTATCGCATCCTACACTCACTGAGCCTTTTATGCCGTAGGTGTTTCGGGCTGTTAGTTTGAAGTTTTTGTGATTTCGGGCCAGGGCTTAGCCGGCCCGAAGCCAGAAGCTGGACGCCAAAAGGATAACATAGGAGACTGCCTGTAGTCTCCATTGTAGTTTCTTCTTTTGGTCAACCAGCTTTATGTTATAGTATCCAACCATAGATAACTGGCTAGCCCAAGTCGAACTGCACTGGAGACTGCAGGTAGCGAATGAGTGGTCCTTGGAGGTCTCCCCAGTATGCTTATTCTATAATGTACACCCAGGGCCTGTTCGTATTTCTTAATGCTGCTTATATTGCTCTCTGGGATAGGCATAAACAGCGACTGAACAGATCCCCGAACAGTAGTGGCATAGGATCTCCCATTCCGCTCAGACAGCCCCCCTGCCACGACGAAGAGTGACAATATCTCGTGTCAGTGAATCCACAAGGATTGCGAGGGGCATGTTGTGTTGGTCCGGTGTTCTCTGCCCCTTTTCAAGCGGCGTCGGCCGCAAAGCACGAGAGCGCAATTAGTCGCTTTTAATGACTGCATTTTTTCTTCCAGCTCCGGAAGCTGCTGGGGATTGCTGTCACATGAATACCAACAAAATAGTAGTGATAATACTAATACAATAATATCAATAATCAGAATAGTATTACTACTAATATTAATATTAATAAAGTTAGGGTTTAGGGTCCTTTAGCCATGAGTTCCAGCATCCTTCAAGGGCTAGTGTTTGAGCCCGATGCCTAAGTGGTAGCTCGGCCCTAGGCAATCCCAATGCGCCTTTTTTACATCTCTGTCTCTGCCCGACCTGACATCGGGAGCCCGGCTGTTGAAAAGCTCCGCTTCACAAAGCCGAAGAGCTAAGAGTCTGACCCTCAACGGGCAAAGCCCTAAACCCACTTAGGGTTTGAACTTTAGAGGTTTGGTTTCATTCTCATATCGAGTTTCGGGTTCATGTACAGCTTAGGGGTGCATGGACCGGGCCGGCCCTCGGCCCTAAAACGCAAACCCGAAGCTCAGAGCGTACTTTAGGGGGTAGGAACAATTGCTACTAGTATTCCCACTTATAGCCGTTATAGCCTCTAGTATAACTAGACCATAATATTAGTCGGGCCCCTATACCGATACCCTGGACCCTTTTCAGAGAACTTCAAAGAGCTTCTTAAAAGAACCCTTTAAAGGCACCCTATTCTAAGAAGTAAGGCCCCTATATTACAACTTCGGCCCTGAGCCGCTTGCGCTCCCGATGGCGGCGTGGATCAGTGCGCGGACAGAGGTTTCAAAACGCTTCCTGCAGTGTCGGGTTCAGGGATTCGGGATTGGGGGTTGGGGGTTAGGTCCAGGGTTTCGGGTTAAGGGTTTCGACTTTGCCGGGGAACAGCGCATAGGCGGAAGTATCTGGCGACAGTGCGGTTTCGAGTGCATCGTCGTTTGGCGATTGGCCGTTATAGCCTGATTGTGGAGGGCTTCCTTCCTTCTCTCCCACCTCATGCCGTCTCAGGCGGATAGGGCAGGGCAGCAGGGTGGCAGGGCAGGGGCTGTGGGGGGGCGGGCTGCCTCATGGGCTTGAAACTACGAAACTTGGGCGGCCTAGCATGGGATATGGTGTTTCCTGAGACTTTGGGAACTTGGGATCCCTTGTTGAACTTCTGAAACCTCAGCCCTATCAGTACACCATACCAACCGTACCGTTTAGACCAAGAGCCATCCAAGCCTTAAGGCCCCACCCTTGAACTCAAAGCCCAGCAAACCTATACACAAAGCCCGAAGCCGACTTGGCGGATCATGGGAGTTAGTAAGTAAAGACATATGATATACGTTAATTGGGAGTTACCGGATATAGGGAACCCTAACATAGTACCCTAAATAGTAGGATCCCGATTATAAGGACCTGTGCTTTTGCTTCCGCCCGCAACAGCGTAGCAAATATGCTTGTGTAGGCTCTGTGTGGAGCTGATGCTCGCACGCGAAAGGAAGGGAACAGGGGAGTTCCCCGCCCTTCTGCAGGCGGAGAGAGCCCCGGCACAGTGTCTTTGTTTGTTGCCCGTGCATGCACCGCCGCACAGGTTCGCAATCCCTTCTTTGTCTGGAGGGGTCGGCCGTTACAGCCAAGGGTGACAGGTGGGTCGACAAGCGCAGCGTGAAACGTGTGTCCTGAACATGGGGGAATGGGTCGCCCATGCGCTGAGGAACCCACTAGACATACCAGTGGTCGCTTTATCTCACATCGCTGGGTTGAAATACGTGCGTCTGGAGTGGGTGCTTGTGCAATCGAGCGTCTAGTTGACGATTCGGTGCTAAAAAGCACTCTGAATTATTATGAAAAAAGTGTATGAAAAGTACTTGAAAATCCCAGCGTCCGCGGGATATCCTGAAATTTGAGATGCCTTCCCCACCCTCCTGTACCCCCGCAGGCCAAGGCATTAAAATGCCTTCCCCCCTTAAATGCATTCCCCCCCATCAAATCGCAGTCAATTCCTTGCAGTTGCTTGTGTTATGTATATAGGCCGATGTGAGCTGCTGGGACAACCGCATCTTTGTCTGCGAGGGGCTCGCCCAGGGGGTGGTAGAAGTCCCGTAGTGTCCGCGCTCGAGTTCAGTTCGAAAGCAGTAATGACACAGTTAAGCTATGGCAGACCGCAACGTGAAAACCGTTAAGCAGCTCCGGGCATTGATTGCGCCCTCAACGAAAGACTTCAAAGACAGGGTCTGGCATACGTTCGTCTCTCTCTCAGCCATGGCACCCAAAAAGGGCCGAGGCCGCTTGGTGGCCGTGCCTGATGATGTGGTGCTGCCGACGCAGCCGGTTCCCAGCTGGTGTGTCCATTGGCAAAACAAGTTATACATGCAGTGCCATCATAGATTGTCTGGAACCTTGTGTGCTGTCAGTCAGTTGAGGGAGTGCTCACCTAAAGCTCGGCCATGGGAGAGATCCAGTGAGACTCCTACCTCGAGATTTTGCGGTGCAGGCGAGACGCCGGGGTCTGACTTCCTTGCGCATATGGGTACTTGAACGTGCTTTTCCCGAGGGGCAGATGCCTGGCGAAGTTCGAGACGGAGGCGTCCGGCAGCCGGGCTTCGCACCACGAGTACTGGTGGCCGCTGCCTTATATTAGCAGCTAGAAAGTATGCGATTAATTATAGGTGACAGCAAGGAAGAACTATGAGAAAGCATGATCAAACCATTATGTCAAACCCACATCTGCTGCTCAGTGTGGGTGGTACGGCGGCGTGGGTGCGGTCGACACGCCCGCCGTCGGTGGGGGCGGTAAAGGCTTGCGTGATTCGTTCAATCTCGTTCAGATGCCGACTCAGACTGCGAGAGCATGTCCCGCAGGCCGCCAAATCGGGAAACCCTTGTGCAGAAGCAGATGCCATGTCCTCAGATAGCGTTGAGGATCCGGATGCTAGCGGTGGTGCTCTGCCATGCATGCTCGAACACTTTCGAAAACTATTCGGGGCTCACAGCGGGAGCCCATTTAGGGCACTAGAACGGTAGAGGCACGCAGAGATGAATATGATCACGATCATGGTCTACAAGCTTCTCGAGATGCTCTGTCGGCTCCTCCGTTCGTTTGTGCCTGGGCTGATTATCTGGCTTACCATTTTTTTGCCTCTGTGCGTGGCCGATGGATCTCCACATCTTTCGTGCGGCAGGCACCTGGCATCGACGACTGTTCGAGCCGCTCTTCGAGCTCGTCGTCTGGCCGCAGACCGGTCCGGACCTCCAAAGTCACCCTGTTTAAGACCATTCGCAACCGGATGCAGGAGTCGGTGATGCCTTGGACACCTGCAGGGGTCTCAATACCACTCGGTGGCACCAGCTGATCTAATCCATTCGCTGCCGTTCGCTTCCCATGAGAGCATTCCTTCGACACCTCCGGGTATGCGGGTCGTCGGAGGCTTATAAACCAATCTGCGATGCCGGCATGGATGACAGGCTTTGTTTGTTTTTATTGCTAAGGGCGCTTTTCGGAAGGTGCCCCTCATTTTTCGGAAACTCCCATATTTCATATACCTACCTTCATTGGCGTAAGACGTAGCTACAGCCATATTTACTTTATTTGTAAGCCTAGTTACTAGGTCCAATGATCCTCCAAGCACACACGTAGCCCGAAGCCTCGAACTTGAAAGAACATTTTGGACCCCCAGAGCCCTCGAACAACCCTTATAATTAGAACCCTAAACCCTACATTCTCAGCCCTCAACCCCAAACCCTAGAACCTAGACTCTACACCCTCAACCCCAAAACCTCAACCCTAAGCTCATCTGTTCAAATCAACCCGACCGCCTGACGACGCAAAGGTCCGTCGCCTCTTCGAAGGAGAGGCGCGGACATGGGTAGCTCTTTAACTCAGGGTCCCTGTAAGCCTGTAAGCGGTACTATAAGGGTCTATAGTAGGGGTTCCTTTATCGGGCTCCTTTAAGGGTCGTTTTTGTGGCTCCCTTTGATAAACGGTTTCTATCAAGGTACTTCAAAGTGTCTAGATGGGTAGCTTTTGAAGTCAGGGTCCTTTTTGGGGTCCCTAAAGTGATCCAGAAGGGTTTCTCTAGGGTTTCTATAAGTTTACTACAAAGGTTCTTTCTGGGTAGCTCTCTAAATCCAGGTTGTTTTTAAGGGTACCTGTTGTAAGGGTGCCGTAGAATTTTTGGGAACCTAGAAAGGGAACCTAGTGTAGAGAGCTACTCACATATTTGTGGTTTTAAGGGCTCCAACCAGTTTTTGATTCTGTAACATATCAGAGCCTGGCTGAAACGATGAAGACATGCGGAATTACTAGAACATAGGACTTTTGTTCAGGAGGTCCTACGGGTTTCATGGGGGTTGCACGCTCTTTATGAGGACGTTAAGCGGGTTTTATAGGCTTTCACAAGGCTCCTACAGGGGTTTATCGGGTTGTAGAAGGCTTGTTTTTTTCAACTTGCTGTATCAGATTTTCTACAGGGCCTGTAATCAGAATTTCTGTATCGGTTCCTATACGTGGTTCGTAACATGCTCATGCAGGCTTTAAGGCTTGAGGTTGGTGTTTCGAGGTTTAGCCCCAGGGTTTCCCTACCCAAGAGCAAGGTCTAAACTTGAAACTGTAAAGCCGAAGTAATAGCAACCTCAGGGTTTTATATTATGCATATGGTATACTATACCACCAAAATAATAATCCTATTCCAATCATTAAGGCCTCTATTGTAGCAACAGAGAGACATAGCGGACATGGCGAGCTGAACATTCAGAGACCAACCTACAAAAAACAGTTCTAAACTGTGTTGAAATCCATTAAGACATTCATCAACACTCAGAAAGCATCCCAAACCCTAAACCCGCAAAGCCCTAAGCCATTGAAGCCACCAACAGACGATGGGTCCGATGCTTGGGCTGCCGCCGGTGGACGCAGGGGCGGACAAGGCCCGTGTGTACTTTTTCTTCATTATCACTTTTTGAGTTATTATTTGTTATACATTTTATTAGGCCGTCTCTTACACTATATATAAAAGTATTCTGTTGCCAATTATGGATGCTGCTTTTCTTACTTCATTTATTGGTCTGTCTATGATGACCATATATGCGACGACGACGGGCACTGCTACTGCTACTGCTACGGCTGCTGCTACTGGTTCTACTACTACTACTACTACTACCACCACCACCACCACTACTACTACTACTACTACGACGACTACTACTACTACTACGACTACTACGACTACTACGACTACTACGACTACTACGAACACCACCACCACGACGCGACGACGAGGACGAGCAGGAGGACGACGACGACTGCGACGAATAATAATCGAAATAGTTATCAGTAATAAGAACCACAATAGCAATAACAATAGCAGCACCTAACCAACATGTCAGTCATGATCGCAATCGAAATCGTACGCAACCATAAACCGCTTGAGACGTTTCTGAGATTGGGCTTGAGGCTCCAAGATTGGAGTATAGGGCTTGGGGTGCAAGTATACCCTTCAACTTTAACCCCTAGACAAAAAACCCTCAGGGTTTCAGGGGCACTTGTGTCACTCAACTCTTAAAAAGCTCCCATACATATATATATATATATATATGTGAACACACATACACATTTGCATATTTAGTTACATATTTATAACCCTCGAAGGAAGAACCTGTGTGATGCTTCGGGGGACCAGGAGCAAAACCCTTATCGCCTTATCCATAGCACCTAAACTTCAACCTTAAACCGTAAACCTTAAAACCGATTTGCCTAAAGCCCTAAAAGTTCTCTAAACCCTAAACCTTAAACCCAGCCTGCCTTACAAACAAAAGGGCGCTCATAAAACACAACCTTAAGCCCCCTACCCTCAATCCTACACCCGACGCCCCAGGCACAGCCTTTGACGGCCGAGCTTGTTTGTAGTAATAGGACATCCTAGGGACCCTTACGGGTGTAGGGGGAGGCGAGGTAGGGGGCCTTAATGCCCATAATAAGGACCTAATAAGGCCGATTGGAAGGAAGCAAAATCCCTTACCCCCCCTCCGACCTACCCCCCTAACAGTCCCTATGAGGACACTAATTGGAAAAGGGTCTGCGGAGCATTTTATAGTATTTTGTACTCGTATATTAATTGTAGAGTTATAGTTATATGGAGCTTTTGTGGTTTAGGGCATGCAATAGTTACGCGCGGTTTAGGGTTTGGGGTTATGCTGCGGTTTATGGGGTTCAGGGTTCAGGATCTAATCAGTGCCGAGGGCGCTTTAGATGGCGAGGGTAACGCCCCTTCTGTGTGAGGCAGATGGCGCAGGACGTTGCTCCGATGGGGTCGGGTTTGAAGGGTGGGGGCTCCGGGTTGCTCCCTGAACCCCTAAACCTTACACCCTAAATCCTAAACCCTAAACCCTAAACCCTAAACCCTAAACCCAAACCCAAAACCCTCTAACCCCCTAAACCCTAAACCCCGCCCTAAACCCTAAACCCTAAACCCTAAACCCTAAACCCTAAACCCCTAAACCCTAAACCCTAAACCGCCGGCCTTAGAGCTTAGGGTTGAGGGAGTTAAGGAGTCGGGGCAGGGTTTCAGGGTCTCAGGTCTTAGGTTTCAGGGTTTCAGGGCTTAAGACTTAGGGTTTAGGGTTCAGGGTTTAGGGGTTTAGGGATTTAGGGATTTAGGGGTTTAGGGTTTGGGGGTTTAGGGGTTTAGGGTTTAGGGGTTCAGGGGTTCAGGGTTTGGGGTTTAGGGTTTAGGGCTTAGCAGTTTACGGGGTTTAGAGGTTAGGGTTAGTTGTATCATCAACCGTATTTTGCCGAAGCACACATGTCTTCTTTGCTAAGACTCTCAGCTTGAGAGCTTTTGCAACTGCTTGGGTTTTCTACACACTACCCGCTAATGTAGGAACCTGATTAAGAAACCTCGGGCCTTTATTAGGGTCCCTTATATGAATCCGACCATTTTTGGCGTTATAGGCCCAGGTTTTCCTAATCAGTTCCCACGTTACCCTAAAACCCAAACCCTTTGAACCTAAACCCTGAACCCTCAACTCGCGCCGACAGTCAAGCTAGGATGCCCAGTAGTACCCTTATTCCTTTTTTGTAGTCCTAGGTTCCTTATAAAGTTACCCAATACCAAAAAGAGAGGCCTTTTTATTCTTAGGTTACTGGGTATACTAGCTAAAATTTAAACTAAACCCTAAACTCTAAACCCTAAACCCTAAACCCTAAACCCTTACACTAAAATTTAAACCTAATCCACCAACTCAGAGTCCCAGCCTTCAGGCCCTGAAAGCTTTACGGCTCACAACTTCGGAGACCTAATTATGCTCAAATGCCGCCCTAAACCCTAAACCCCTAAACCCCTAAACCCCTAAACCCTAAATCCCTAAACCCCTAAACCCTAAACCCCTAAACCCCTAAACCCTAAATCCCTAAACCCTAAATCCCTAAACCCTTAAATCCTAAACGCGGAGCACCCCTAAACCTCCCAAAACCCCCCAAGTCATCTCCAAGACCCGGTGACAGGGGCATCTTTTGGGCTTCTGTTCTCAAAGGGGAAAAGGAGGGACCCTTAATTTAGGTCTCTTAGGGTTCCTTTAAAGGGATCTAATAAGGGTTCCTTTAAAGGGATCTATAGGGTTTAGGGTTTAGGGTTTAGTTCAATCAAAGGGGAAAAGGAGGGACCCTTAATGGGCACTGGGCCATATAATGGGCATATAATAGCTATATTAAGGGTCTTTACCTAGGGGTCCTTATCAAGGGTCCCTCCTTTTACCCTTGGATGTTGGGCTCAGGGTTCAGCGTTTAGGGTGGAGGGCTTTAGGGCTTTGGGGTTTAGGGGCTTGGGGTTTAAGCTTCAGGGTTCAGGGTTGCGGGACTTAGGGTTCAGGGATAAGGCTTTAGGGTGTAGGGTTTAGGGCTTAGGATTTAGGGTTTGGGGTTTTTGAGCTCACCCAGCACTTTGAAGAGTTGTTGACATCTTGTATCGTCTTTGAGGTCCTTCCTGTCAAAGCCTCATCAGCCTGCGATCTGCCGCTAACCTTCGGCTCCAACACAAGGGGGTTGCGAAGGGATGATCTGAGTAGTTCAGGCGTCGTCGGAATGGTAGGGTTCAGGGGTTTACTTAGCTCAAAACTTCCACAAACTGGCGTGCATGAGTTTTATAGAAGGACCTTCTGCCAAGCCCGAGCGGAACTTCGACAGGACTTTGAAACCGCTGCAGAACCCTAAGCCTTTCAAACCCAACCAGTCCGACGTGTTGAGATCCCAGTTGCTGAAACCCTAAACTCCAAAGCCATTAATTCATAGACTCAGCTTAGTCACAAAATGCCTACCGCCCAAGAAGTTTTTCAATCCCACAAGCAGAGTTTGGGGCGGAGACTTCGTCGGACAGCAGCCCAGCCGCGCCAATGTCTGCTGAGGCATCACGGGTGCGGGCATTTAGTTTGGGACCTGTTGACGCTAAACCCTAAGCCCGAAACCTTCCCTTGCTCCAGCAGCTCGTTGCACCTGCTTAGCCTACTTGTTGGGTTTAGGGTTGCGGGTTAGGACTCTTATATGTAGTTCTTCTAGAAGGAGTGTATTTATCCCAAGGCCCTATTCTCATTATTACAGCCCCCCATAGAATGCAGCGGAAAAGAAGCAGCCTCTGCAAGAGCTACCCTTGCAGGCCGCTGCCCCGCAATTGCCCGGGGACTCTTTTTGCGGCGACAAGGCAGCGGAAGCGTAGGGTTAGGGGGTTTGGGGTTCAGGGTTTAGGGTTCAGGTTGTAGGGTTTAGGGTTTAGGATTCAGGGTTTAGGGTTTAGGGGGCTTAGGGCCCAGGGATCTGTGATCTGGAATCCAGTTCTTGTTTTTTCTCCAGAGAGCTTCACATCTCGGAAGTAGCTGTAGCACTGCTAATGCCTCAGTTGGAAAGACTTCCACCAAACAACCCTACTTATGTCGTCCGTACTTGGAGGATCATGAGGCTTAGTAAGTAAGGTTATAGGCGCTTGAACTGAGGTCACAAGTAATTACAAGTACACCTGCCTCATTTCTAACTCTAGTTGCCAGGTCCGATGATCCTTCTTACTACCTGGCTGCAGGGTTTGGGTCTTTGGCCTCCATGGGTTGAACTTCAAGATGTCGTGTCTAGCCTCGAACTCAGAAGCCTTAATCTGCAACGAGGGCTGCGGATCTGCTCACCCTCAAGCATAACCCCAACAGGCAAGCCCCAAGAGTTGAATCTTAATCCCGCAGCTCCAAGACCAAGATGTGCGCGGGCACCTTTCGCGGAAGTTTCGGGTGTTTCTTCAACTTCGGATCCTGCCCAGGGCCTTGGATTCCAATTTTGGTATATTCTACAAAGTAGTGAGGTAGCGAAGCAGGGGCCATGATCGGCGAAGCCATGCAGCAAACACCCGAAACCACAAATCCTAAGCCTTAAACAAGCTAGACCCCAAGCCGCAAACCCTAAACCCTAAACTCCAAACTTCCTCGGTAGAACGTGCCACCTAGTGTATGCTCGTATGGGCAGGAAGCCATGCGGTGACGACTACACTTGAAAAAAAACTCCAAACCTTCAACCGGGTTTCGAGCTGAGCTCTACCCGAAGGCTCCCAAGACTGCCTTCAATCCGTAAACCGTGAACCCTAAACCCAAAACACCAATCCCTAACCCACTAAACCCCTAAAGCCCTGAACCCTTAAGCCCCAAACCCTAAGCCCTAAACCCTTAGTTCGCAATCCCCAAGCCATTTATTCTCAACCCCCAAACCCTCAACCCTTTACCTAAACCCCTAAAGCCCTAAACCCTTAAGCCCCGAACTCTAAGCCCTTACGCAAACGTAATTCTCAAACCCTAAACCCTGAATTCTCGAACCCCAAACCCTGAATTCGATTCTCAACCCCCAAACCCGAAACCCCTGAAGCCCTAAACCCTTAAACCCCAAACCCTAAACCCTAAACCCATAAACCTAAACCCTAAAACACCCTAAACCCTAAACCCTTAAACCCCAATCCCTGAAACCCGAAGCCCTGCAACTGCAGGAGTTTGCGGTGGAGGTGCTCGAGCCGGACCCTGGCTCGGGGTGGTGGGAACTTCAGCTTTTAGGGTTTCCTGAGTAGTGCCCGTTTTAAAGGGATCCTTTAAGGGATTAATAAGGGATCCTTAGAGGGTTCTATAAGGGATCTATTGGGACCTTCAGGCTTTAGGGGGTTAGAGTTTACTTGGTTCCTGAGTAGTACCCTTTTGTCCTTGTTCTTTTTAGGGTTCCTTTAGGTTAAAGCGGAATAGTAGGAAAAAGGGCATGTCAGGAACCTAGTGTTTGGGGGTTTAGGGATTTCGCGATTCAGGGTTTAGGCATTTGGGGTTTAGGGATTTCCGGGGTTTAGGGTTTAAAGGTATGTACAGATTGAATGAAGCCCTGAACTTTACGTCCTAAGGAGTTGAGATGAGTTGATTTTTGTGGTCACTCAAACCCGGAGACTCCAATACCCCTTAATTAAGGGATATTCCTTAAATTATAGTAGGAACCCTTATATGACTTAAGGTATATTCCTTAATTAAGGGATATTGGAGTCTCTGGGCAGCGGCAATCCCGTAGTTGAGCTCGGAGACCCTTCACCCTCAGCGTCGTTTCGCGTTTTGGGTTTAGGGTCTCAGCGAGGATCTTAAGCTATGAAAACAATGAAAACCCTAAGCCGTCAATAGGGGACCCTCATATAGTACCCCAAATAGTAGGATCCTTACTACAAGCTCTAAACCCTTAACCTGACCCCCGAAACCTTCTGAAGCCTTCATCCCTTTGCTGAAAACCCAACGGCCTGGCAAGAGACACAGAGGAGGGATCTGAGGGGCTAACGTCGAAGCCCGAATAATTGCCGCTGTCCCTTGCAGGGTTCCCGGTTAAAACTACGGTAGAATACTACACCGAAAGGTCTGTTCTATTTATGAATGCCCCCCCCACACTAAGACTTTCAACCCCTTGTAAGACCATCATACGGTTGATGGGCAAAATCCTGCATTACCCGTTATAAGGAATATACCATAATTCCCATCGTTTGGGGTCCTTAAGGTAATGCAGGATTTATATCATCAACAGTAGAACCTTTAAAGAAACCCTTCGAGCCCTGGAAACCCCTTAATCAAAGCATAGACCAGCAAAGTTACGCAGGACCACGTGCCTCAGCTTCCCGTTCGGCTCTCTGAGCCCTTGGACGGCAGCCAGCAGTCCTTTTATATAAGCAGATTCAAATATATATATATATATATATATGTATATATGTATATATATGTGTATATATATATATGTGTGTAGGTGCACACATGTATATATGCATATACATATGTGTGCATATACATCTGGATCCATGAACTTACACACATATATGAGTAAAAACATATCTACAGACATGCACGCATGTTGTACATAAACATACATAAGTATATAGTCGGTTTAGTTTTTCGATTGAGCTTTTGTCAGAGGTTGTGGTTGCTTCTAATGGCGGGTGTGAAACAGGATCTGGGTCTATGTCCTTCAAAACGGTTCAAGCTTGTGGAGGTTTAGGTCGGTTTTTGACAAGTGTAAAGAGGTTCAGAAAGTTAACAGGTATGAGGTCCTACGGGGTTTCGGCTTTAAGCCGTCCTCCCCCGAGACTCGGATACCCATTGAATAGTTATGAAGTTTTTGAATAATGAAGAGGTTCCTCATTAAGGGATCCTTTGAGGCTCAGTCAAGCGTTGGCTTGTTCTGGCTGGTTTTAGAACCGTAGCGTTGGGTTTAGGGTTCCGAGAATTCGGGGTCTCAGGTTTGTGGGATGATATCCAACGGGATCCGAGGACCATAAATGAGGAAGAGGGTCCCTTATGTCGTTCGTTTGTTACGTGCACCAAGGGCTTTGGATACCAAGACAGGGCCAAGACTGGCCGAATGGGAATGAAACAGCAAGGTTCCTATTTTCGGGTTTAGGCTTCGCGGAACTGTTTTCTTAAACCTTCCAATGGTTTGATGACGTCCCTATTTCCCGTTGTTTATAAATCGTAAAGTTTTTGGGTTTTGGGCCATCGGATCTGGGGTTTGCAGCGTTTCGGGGCCCATCCATGCCCGCAAGGCACGATTTTTCCTTCCGGCATACAACAGTTTGCCACTGCCTGCGGGGAGTGCCCGGCTCTCAGATTTGCGTCGCGGGGTGCTGGTCGGTGGCTCGGGGGTCTTTACTGAAAGTTCCTTTCTGGGAGTCTTACTGAAAATTCCTTCATGAGAAAGCAATCATCTGTGTTGTACGCGCTTCAAAGATGCCTAGAGGGCCTAATTCCCGACTTGGAGAAAACGAAAGGGGAAACCCTGAAGTTTGAAACCCTAAGCCCTAAATTTCCTAAACCCTGAAATTTGAAACCCTAAGCTCTGAACTTTAAGCCTAGAATCAGCCTTAAACGGCTGGGGTTCAGAGCCTCATTTGTGGCTTACCGGGAAGCTCAGGGTCAGCTACCTTCGACTTGCAGGTGTCTTCTTGGGCAGATCCGCTTAGAAGGACAGCAACCCCAAAACGCCGAACCCTAAAGCCTCAAGCCCTAAACCACACAAAGCCCCAAAAGCTTACCCAAACCCCAAAGCCTTTAACCCGGAATCCCAGGGTTTCGGGCTATTCGGAGGATCATGGGACTTAGTATCTAGGGTTATCAATAAGGTAGCTATAGTTATAATCACATATAGCCTTAAATGAGGTACTTATAGCCGTACTGACTGAATCCCAAGATCTTCCAAGTAGACCCTTAACTTCAACTAAACCCTGAATGATGCCCTCTAGAACACTATTCAAGGACCCTTTTAGTTCACCGCATTTAGCGCGGAAGATATCGATTCCCAGGCCCTGAAAGAGCTCTAACGGGAGATCTCCCCGTCACCCTAGACCTCATTGATATGAGTTACGCGGTTTAAGGTTTTGGGGTTTCGGGGTTAGGGTTTTGGGATTCTGGAGTTTGGGGTTTAGGGGTTTAGGGGTTTTGGGTTTATGGTTTTGGGGTTTAGGGTTTAGGGGTTTTGGGGTTTCGGGTTTAGGGTTCAGGTTACAGCAGGTATCGCCGACTCCTGACCCGAATGCGAGAACTCCTAAACCCAAAGTCTTAAAACCCTGGAAGCCCTACTAAACCACACAAATCGGAAACGAGATCTTTCTCACGGGCATTCCCGAAACCAGGCCTGATGCCGACCTGCTACGTGAGGCCGGGCGATGCATCCCAATGTGGGGTTATTACGGAGCTCAAATCTCGTATAGTTTCATTCAGCATAGTGGAATGTACTCCAGAACCCCTATCCTAACTGTTAAGGCCCGTCTTTATTTAAGCCCTCAAGCTTAACTGCTTGAGCCTACCCTGAACCCTACAAAACCTGCCCTTTGAGGCTTCTTATGGTGAGATTTGTGTGCAAGCCCTTAGTTGGGAATCTACGTGGAGGATGATTGGGCTTAGTAACTAGGGCTATAAAATCACAAAAGTCATAATTATGAATCAGGTATTTGACAAACCTTACTTACTGAGTCCCATCATCCTCTAAGTAGGGTTCAGGTCAAACGCCTTAAAATCCCAAAGACTCCCAAGCTGCCAAGTCCAAGCCCATCGGTTTAGGGTTTGCGGTTTAGGGCCTCAAGTATACAGTAGAAGCCAGAAAGTTGGAATATCACTATCGTAACCCCTTTAAGGCAAATTATAGGGGTTCCTACCATTAATCCATATTCCAACTTTCTGGAGTTCCCTTTAAAGCCTAGGGCCAAGACCCGCAAGTGCAAGACCTTCTCACCCAATCCCCGCGCTGAAAGACCGTTCGACCCCACCCTGTCACGGCAAACCCTAACGTTTCAGGACCTCAGACTCCAGCTTCCATAGAAAACCCCTCTTCCCAGGGTTCTGTGTGAATCGCCTTGGGGTGAAGGTTTCGGGAATTCCGGGCTCAGGAATCTAACGGCTCGTGTTTGGGATGTTTGGGCTGCTTGCATCCGGTCTGAAGCGGTGTAGAGCTCGCTCGATGCTTTGGCAGGTCCGGAATGTGGGGTCAACACATGAGATAACACATGTCTGCACCGCGCAGTCGTAGATTTCGCACGACAGGGCACAGATCAAATGATCCCCTGCCTGCTTTGCCTGCCTGCAGAGCCTTCAACTGCAAAGCCTGAAGCTTGTCCCTAAACCCTAGACCCTAAACCCTAAACCCTAAACCCTAAACCCTAAACCCTGGGCTTCCGATCAATTCGGGACGAACCCTGGAAGCCCGACTCCAAGGACTGAGCCAAATAGCCCTGAATCTGCGACCCCTATTCCTGGACCACACCCTAAACCCTAAACCCTAAACCGTGTTAGGGTTTAGGGTTTAGGGTTTAGGGTTTAGGGTTTAACAGTTCTACACCCCAAACATGCACTGAACCCGAGCGGAACGGAGGCTGAACCGAAATCCTGCACCACACACATCGAACTATATTAAAAAGGCTCTAAAAGGTTTGAAATCCTGCAACTTGCACGCAGACTCCAAAGCACTGCAGATTCCGAGGCGCTCCAGAGGGTTCTGACCAAGAACCCCGTGGTGGCAGGGCGGCTGAGGCGCTCGTTTTTTCGGGCCCCTCTAGGAGATAGCCCAGAACCCTAACACCTAAATCCTAAACCCCATACTGTATCCTAAACACTAAACCCTAAATCCCAAACCCTGAACCCTCAACCCAAACCCAAAATCCCAAACCCTTAACCTTGTAGCCTGAGTCGTACAATCCTAAACCCTGAACCCTGGCGCTGGCGGCCTGAAGCCTCTTGGGTTCGGGGGAAAGAAGCTAGGTTGGATTTTGTTTAGGGTTTTATGGGACAATTTTTATTTTCCTTTTTGGGGTTTATAAGTTATAAACCCCAAAAAGGAAAATAAAAATTGTCCCATAAGGGACCCTATATATAAATATTTTTCAGGGCGTTTAAGGCCAACCCAGGAGGATTTCGAGCCTCAGGGTTGCTGGGCTTGGAATGCTGGAGTCTGACGAAGGCTTACAACGTTACGGGAATAGAACTTCGTGGTCTTAGGCTTTGATGTTTTGGTGGTGAAATCTTGGGAATTTAGTAAGGAAAAACCTTAACTGGGGTTATGAGCATTTACAAGTACAGTCACCTTGTTTAACCCTAGTTACTAAGTCCCATGGTCCTCTTAGTATCTTGGGTGTTGGGAGCCTTCTTCCGGGACTTCTGCCGCCACGAAGCCCAGGGAGCAGGACCTCTGCCTCAGACTCCCGGAGTGACGGCTCATGCGAAGCACCGGCAGCCTCCACCGGCGAAGAGTCTGAGGAAAGTGTGCTGACGGCCCAGTCGTCCGGCCATGCTCCGAGCGAAACGCCTGACATCGAACAGCGCCTGGAGCACGTTTTCGAATGCTTGCAAGACTTCGGCCGTACAGAGCAGTCGTAGGCGCTGCTCCTTGGAAGGGACCGCCGCCGTGACAGAGCAGTCGCAACCCATTTCGTCCTTAAGGACCTAATGGCCCTTCAAAGTCGGGGCCTTATACCCGTTTACTCTGAATCCTTGTAGGATGTTTGAACCTTAAGCTCTTTTAGGGTTCATTTCATAGTTAAGGATGGCAAAGTGGCCCAACAACAGCTCGTTGGATGCAGGGTCCTAATCCGTCCCTAGATTTCTGAACCTCCCACATGCCCAGAAACCCTATAAACTCTAAACCGCGAAACCTCGATTCCGACATGCCCGGACTCCCAAAACCCTACCCCTGAACCTTTACCCCAGAATTTCTAGAGCCCCAGGCTCGAATCGCTGAACCCCAAGACTTGAACCCAGAATCCTGGCTTCACGGCCAGACTCCCGCAAGAAATGAGCACAACCCTTAAATCTCGGAACCCCAAACCGCAACGGTTCAGGGTTTAGGGTTTCAGACCCCCAAAGCCAACAGCAGACCAAACCCGCTCAGCTGAACTGAAAGGCATATGCCCCCGAGGCATCCCCGCAAGATCCTTCGGCATCTGTCCAGACCTTGCAACGGAATCCTATCTATATCCCAGTGCACCCTTCTGATTCGTGTTCTTATGCAATCCCAAGCACCTCGAAACAAGCCGAATATGAACCCCGATAACACCGGTTGAGAATCCCTGCGAATCCCTGTAACGCACCCCGCTAAACCCCGAACCATCGAACCCCTAAACCATTAACCCTGGAACTTAACCCTAACCATAGAACCCCTAAACCCTAAACCTTTTGATCCCGGAACACTAAACCTTTGAACCCCTGTCAGGTGCCCCTAATCTGAAGTTGGCCGCTCGCAGGCCTTCTTTCGGAGCAGAATCCACCTGGCAGCCGGAGGGTGACCCGACGCTCTTGGGGGTTCCATCTAGGGCTCCTTTAAGTTGTTCTTTCATAGGTTCCTTGTAAGGGTTCCGTTAAGGAGATCCTTTAATGAGTTCTTCTTTCAGGTATCCCTTGGGGGTTCCCTGAAGGGTTCCTTTAAGGGTTCCTTGGATTTACGCACACGAAGCTTTCTGTTTGAGAGTTTGGCTTGCGTGTAGCAGGTCTCGAGTATTCTTAAGAGTAATAGCTAAGAAGTACCCTACCCTAACGGGTCTAACACTCTGGGTTTCTAAGACCCCAAAGAGACCCAGGGTCATAAGGAGGCACCTGCTTGAAGGATCATGGGACTTAGTAGTTAGGATTATAAACAGGGTAACCAAAGTAATAACTACTTACAACTTATAACCCCAATGAGGGTACTTATAGCCTTACTTACTAAGTCCCCTGATCCTCCAAGTGGACCCTTAGTGCAAACCCTCGACCCTTAAACCCGAAACCCCTGGACCCTAAACCCCGAAATCCCTAAACCCTAAACCCTAAACCCTAAACCCTAAATCCCCTGGTACAAACCCTCGAGACCCTTAAACCCGGAGATTCCCTGAAACCCAGCGGCCCCAGTCCCAGGCGTCTAGAAGGGATCTATAGTAGGGTTCTCCTGAAGCTTCGTCTGATACTCTGAGAGCCCCTAGTTCGGAGGGGTCGGAATGATTACCGATACTATTCCTTACTCTTCCTGGTTGCTCTTTGCTACAAATGTTACCATAGCATATCCCAAACCCTTATTACAAATATGAAGGACCGCATCTTAACCCCAAGCCCGGAACTCTAAACCCGAAGCCCAAACCGCAAACCCTAGACCCTAAACCTTGAACCCTACCTGCTGGGATGTGAAACACACCAGTGGAAGATGGTTAGGAGCCGACTCGGGCAGGCGCACAAAGAGACCGTCAACCTAACTTGAAAGCAAAAGCCCTGAACCCACCCCTTAGCTTTCCAGGTTCTCGAAGGCTCCTGCATGGGCCCCGGGATTTCAGCAGCACCTGCAGTTGGAAGAGGGCCCGAAAAAGGAAGAAACTACCAACCCCTGAAATTGGAGTTTCCGAAAATTAGGGGTACCTTATTTTGGGGTCCTGAAAATAAGGGTCCTACGATCTATGCTGGTATATGAGGGTCGCCTTTTTTCGGAGACTCCCTAACTCCCAAACCCGAAGCCCCCCCGAGCACTCTAAGCCCCTAATTAAGCCGAACCCGAGAGGTCTAGAGATCAGCTTCGATGGTCCTCTCGGAGTTCATTTCCAGGTCTGCCGCTACTTTCTGTTGATGAACCAAAGGGTTTAGGCTTTAGATTTTTGGGTTGCGAAAAGGGTTGTTGTGCGTTTTTGTTGAAGCACCATGTGTATGCGATCTTTCATGGCGTTACTGGCTTTCGCACGGTTGTATACGCGTTCGGGCTTAGAAGTTGTATCCATGACACGGAACCATAGTTCCACTCCCTGGGCGAACGTACGGATGCCGGATCTTGTCCTTCGGCAAGTCAAATTGGGTAACAAGGCCTGAATAATTGCCCGTGTTATCCCGATGTAGTTACAAATATTCATATATATATATATATAATGTTGTTTACGGATTAAGATACCCCCCCAGATTAGACGGGGCCGTCCCGGGCATGTCATGGGCTTAATGAAGAAGTCCATTAGACCCCACCCCTATAGTACCGGAGCTCATATTAACCCCCCCCGATTAGACGGGGCCATCCCCGAAAATCCTCGAAATATGGATTTAGGGGATTTAGAGGCTTATGACTTAACCCTAAACCCCAAACCCTGAAGCCTAAACCTGTACTACTACTATACTAATATTATACTACTGTAATACTACTATACTACTGTACTACTACTGTACTACTGCTTTACTACTGTAATACTACTATACTACTGTACTACTACTGTACTACTGTACTACTGTACTACTACTTTACTACTGTAATACTACTATACTACTACTGTACTACTGTACTCCTGTGCTACTACTTTACCACTGTAATACTACTGTACTACTACTATACTACTGTACTACAACTATACTAGTGTACTCCTATTGTACGACTGCAATACTTTACTAAGTACTCTCTATCTACTTACTACTATACTTAATAATTAACCCCATCCCCACATAATCAGGGGGGGGCCGGGAAAAACTTGAACCCATGAACAAGTTCAACCGGGCCAACCTTGACAGCGGGGGGGGGGGGGGGTTGTTAATCCGGACCCAACGTTATATACAATAAGTATATAAATATATAAATATATAAATATATATATCTACATATATATATAGATATAGATATAGGTATATAGATATATAGATATATATAGATACACACACCTTACAAGCCCGGTCTAGGTAGTGAGGCCCGCAAATAGGTTCTCCAAATCAGGGAAGAGTGCATCACTCCCATGATTACTTTGGCACCCGTGCCTAAACCGTAAGCCTCTCGGTTAAGGGGTGGTAAGGGGGTGAATCCGTCAAACAAAGAGGCCTCAACAACAGGTTACCTCCTGGTAAGGAATTCCCGCTGTACACCAGTTCGAAAGAGCCCATGAAAAAAGACACCTCGAAGTAGCATCTCCGAACTTCTCTTTACTTGGCTTCTGAGGAGCGGGGACCCGATCCCCGGGATAGAAACTTTGCAGGCCGTGAACCCTAAACCCGAGACCCTACGGCATAGGGGCCGTGTCTGGCGTACTTTTCCGTTTCTACCATTTTTTCTGGGTTATGGCTTCCTTTCTAGGGATCGTCAACAATACGATGTCTGTGCGGGTCTGAGCATTTAGTAATATAGGGCCATTACATTCCACCAGCCTCTAGAATTACATTATATGTTTAGGGCTTAAGCGGCCATAGTCAGACTTCCGCGACGTTGTCGAACCTTGGATGACACTTTGCAGACTTGCAGAATGCCACTTGTGGTCTTGGCCGTGCAGTTCTGTCCGTGTTCAAGTCTGGGGTTACCCTAAACCCTGAACCAAAGACCCGACACCCGCCCCTAAGCGCAACCGTAACCTTTAAGCTGAAAGCCTTAAACCACACGCGAAAAGTAGATGGGTGCGCAGTGAATCGGCGCCATACGTCGCTGCGCTGGGTTGCTGCCTGATGAAGACGAGATCAAAGTCATACAAGACATGTGGTGTGCAGTCGCGTTGAGAACTATCTGCAGAACAGGTGTCGGAGTCTGGACAAGTTAAGATCAACTGTCGAATTTGAGATGCCGCGGCAGTTCCCCTGTCCGAGATCTTTGTTATGTGGGAGCAGCACTGTGTTACTACCGGGGGCGGGTGTCTTTCGTAGCTGTGCATTGCAGACCTTGTGGCACCAGTCCTAAATTGCACAACCGAAAGAACGAACATTTCTTGTTTTCAATCGGCCACATCTTCTTGCCGACGGGCAAGCCGATGACATGTTACGTCACGCTGCGTGTTGATGGGTTTCACGTTGGGGAGCCTTCTTCTTCTGCTTCCTATCAAACCTTGCTGTGGCAAGCTTGAGCTTTTGAAACTAGAACGCAGGGTTAGTTTTTTGCATGCATTGACTGTCGAGCTGGGCGAAGGTCCCGACATGGCTGCTAGAGGGATGGGAGCCTCACGGGTTTCCCGAGCCCGAAGCTCTGTAACTACCGCGCAACAGGAGCCTCTAGAATTAGTATATTTCTGTGAGGGGCCCTACTTGTTTTGGTACAAAAGCAACTATAAACCCATAGAGCCTAAACAGGCCCTAAACCTTGAACCCTTATGCCCTGCACCGCTTTTTGGGCTTTGGTGGGGTGGAGGCCTCTTTCAGCCTCACTCGTCAGATGTTGTCTCCATTGAGTCTCCATTACCAAGAATTCTTTCAATCTGGCCGAACGTGTCAAACTGTAAGTCCGAACCTCGGCAAGTCGTGGCGAAAAGTATTCGGGGAATTGCTGGCTTTGCACCCTGGGCTGCGGATGCCTGAGGGTTTCTGGAGGCAGAAGGCACTTCAAACTGCACGTTGGGGCTCTAACTTGGCACTACTTGCGTAAACTGTCCACCGCGCACGCTATACCCCAACCATCCCCAGCCAAACTAGAGCCGCTCTTTGCACCCATCTCGCGTTTTGGCCTCAGTGCATGCGACATACATAGTGAAGCGTGGCATCTTCCTTTGCGTGTCCCGTGTCTGGTGTCCTGATTGTGCTTCGTCTTTAGCCTAAAGTTTGACGTGTTTTTTTCCGTTTGCAAGCTTGAGTGCTGAAATGCCGTTCTCTGAAGAACTTCCGCAGGTGCGCCCCATGAAACTTGGCTGCCTCGATTGTGCTTTGTTCATGTTTTTGTTTCCCGGTTGGTCGAACAGGTTCTTTTTGTAGTACTCCCTAAGGTTCCCTTACAGTCCCCTAAGGATTCCTTATTTCCTCCCCCCTTGAACCACCCTCCCTTAAGGATCCTGTAACCTTTGAAGTTTCAGACTTTGAGCCGCAAGCACAGCCACCTTTGCTCACCACGTGTATACGCTTGCGAGCAATGCAAGGGAGTTTAGGGTTTAGGGTTTAGGGCATTGTTGAAGGCATGAGCTGAAACTGCTGGAACTTCGTATTCTAGGAGAAATGTTTCAGCGGACTGGGTTTCAAGCTGTAAGGATGGGATGATTCATCGTTCCCTTTTTGCGGAAAGCTTATGAGACTGTCGACGGCATATATGCCTGATGGTGAGGCGCTGTGCGAGACATTGCGGATAGACTGGTAGACTGTATCAGGCCTGAAGCTCCGTTGCTGCTGATACACCTTCAGCTTAAATCAACCCCCTAAAACTTTAAGCCTCGGAAGCTGAAGACGACCAGTAAGGAGCGCGGAGTTAGAGGCCGAGGTCGAGAGCCTCACCGGCGAAAGGCAGAATCAGGGCTGCGAAGGTTGCTGTCATCGTGTTCATCGGGGGCGGCTTCGTCATCTTCATCCTCCACGTCTCGGGCGGCGTTGTTCCATTTGCTGTCTTTGCCTAAAGTGATCGCCACCACCGCCACCCGCCACCACCACGACTGCCACCACTGCTGCTGCTGCTGCTGCTGCTGTTATCACTACCACTCCTACTACCACTACCAGCAGCTCAACTACTACCGCTACCACTACCTCTACCATCTCTTCCACTACCAATACCGCTACCAACCAGTGCCAGTAGCAGTGCCAGTCCAGTGCCACTGCCACTACAGCAACCAGGACCGCGACCCGTAACACTGCCAGTGCTGGCACCACTACGAGACTACCAGTACCAGCATTAGCACTAGTAACAGTACAGGTTTCACTACAAGATTTACTAGAAGAGGAAGAAGTAGCACTGTTGTTATCATTGCTGTTATTGTTGTTGGTAGTATCGTTGTTACTTGTCATTTTCTTGTTTTCCAATTTTCTTGTTATTGTTAAGATTCTTGCTTGCTTGTGTTGCCATCATTATTATTACCATTACTACAACTACTATAACTACTACTGCTACTTCTTCTGGTATTTCTACGACGACTGCTACCACCCCTGCCACTCCCAACACGCATCCTGCTGCCGCTCCTTGTCCCTTCACCTCCCCCTCCTTCTCCTCCTCCTCCTCCTCCACCTCCTCCTCCTCCTCTCCCTGCTACTGCAATCACATATCGCAAGGTGTTGGCGGCTGAGCGAAGGATGTGGATGTGCACAACAACCGGTTGTCTGAAGCACTGTCAGTGTTTTGTCAACATGAAGAGATGCAAAGATCCCGAAGCCGGCAAGACTAAACCATACTACCTGAGATTCTCAGCAGAAGCCTGATGTCACATCACAGATAATATATGGGATGGGTTGCAGATTCTTACATGATCTTTCTGGTCTCTGAATTTCTCATTGTTTGTGAAATCGAGGTTTTCCGTGGGGCATCGGGCAGACCAAGCCGAAGAGTTGTTCCGTGCCGAAATGAGCCGTGAGCCTTCAAGTCATGAAACCACAGAGCCCGTAGCCCTACAGTAGAAGCCAGGAAGTTGGAACATGGCTTTCGGAGGATTAGTGCTAGGATCCCTTATACTTTACCTTAAGGGCATGCGGATAATGATGTTCCAACTTTCTGGCTTCTACTGTATGTCTTGCTTAGACCCTGAGCTCCTGGGACAGGTGCGCGCAGGAGTTTCTGCACGTACACACAGAGCTCGCGCCTGAGAATCTCCTGCTTCAATGTTCGCTGCAGGTAAGTTTTTTTTAATACGTCTCTCAGTTCGCAGACCCTTGCACGGCAACACCTCCTGGCTGGGTCAGCTTGTCCTAAATGCCGAAAGCGCCTAATGCATGACAGCCATGCCTGTTTTCACCAAACAACCAAACCTTGAAGCCTGAACACGACGGCCAGATTAAACTTTAAACCTTGGCCAACAGCTTCAGAGTACTTTGAGGATCATGGGACTAGGTAAGAGAGAAGTTATAAGTACCCTTCTGTGGAGTCATAAGTACTGATAACTATGGTTACTGTATCTATAAACCCTGAACCCTAAACCCTATAAACCCTAAACCCTAAACCAACTCTAGCTACTAAGACTAAGTCCCGTGATCCTCCAAGTAAGACCCAACGCAGCAAAGTTCAGCACCCCAAGAGGCCCGCAGGCTCCACCTTAACTCGGAATAACCTACCTTTTTTAAGCACTTTTATAAGGAAATCATCATAAGGAGCCTTAAACAGGCAGGTTATTCAGGGTTAAGGTAGGGTCAGGGCCTCAGTTTGGGGTTGAGAGCTTTTCGCCCTGAGCCCTACACGTAAACCCTAAACCCTGAAATCAAACCCGAAACGGCTTAGGGTTTAGGGCTTTTCACTTCTTGCTGGCTTCCTGAAGGCTTTAGGGTTGTGAGTCCTGAGTACAGAGAGTCGAGTGTTCGTGCGGCATATAGTACCCAACCTGCCCTGAACGTTTTGGGTCAACCAAAAATGGCATACAATTACACTGCAGCCAGACAGGATTCAGACCTTGCAGCAGCGACAATAACAATACTAATCATATGGGAAAGAAAAGTAGGAAGCACCGTAATCCTGGTGTCCCCAAAAATGTCCTTGTATGTCCTGTTTTTTTTTGTAGTTTTCCAAGACAGTTTTTAACTTCTAGGAAGACATGGTAAGAGAGGTTATACGTATCGTACATAATTGGAGTCGTGTTAACTATTAAACCCCCAGTATACCCCTTGTAGTAACCTTGTAAACGGAACCCCCCATAAAGGAACCCTATCTAACTGTTAAGGCCCTATAGTACTCGAGCCAGGCTTGCTGAAGCACTCGGTGTCGGCCGGGTGGCTTTCGCCTTGGATCTCATAGGCACAGCTTCGGGACCCAAAAAGGACATAAGCACAGACATTTTATAGGGATATCCCTACCTTCTTGGGCTTCATTATAAGGGGCTTAAGGCAGCTCCTGAAACCCCGAGCTATGAACGGCCCCAAGCCGAAAAAACACCCAAAGCTCTAACCCTAAACCCCCTAAGCCTAACCCCTTAACATAATCTTAACCCTAAGACCAAAACCCTACGCCCTAAACCCTAAAGCCCAAACCCTAAACGCTTATACCATCTCGAATCCTTGTGGCTTGGCTCTCTTCAGAATCCCCCCGGCTCAACTTTGACAGTGGCAGTGTAGCTTGGTTGCGCCGAAGTCCGGAAACAGGCGCCGGAAAAAATACCAATACTATCAGTCAGGCCTCACCCTAAACCCTAAATCGTAAGGAGCGTTCGGATCCTCGGACCCTTTGGACAGAGAGAGCCCGCTACAGCTTTATACTTAGGAACGAGAAATCCCCACATGATTCCAGATATTCCTCCCTTATGGCGTTTCTGGCCCTCCAAGAAACTCAAGCGGGTTCGCAACCATGTTGGAAACACTTGGGTTTTTGTGGGTTTAGAGTTGAAATAGAACCTTGACGATGACATATGTACCTACCACTACACTGATCCTGTAAGTGTCCACCCAACTTCTACCCAGTTGCCACCAGGGACGTCCCAAATCCTCGAGCTCTTTACTACTCTATATCCAGCATCGTAAACCCTTCCACATCCAGAAAGCCCGCTTCAGCCTCTTCCAACTCAAAGTTATTCTCAGCACGAAAATGGGTACCAGTTGCCATTGCAACAACAACCATATTCGTAGTTCTTCCTTTCAGGGTGTTTATTTGCTGTTTACATTGGTGCTGGCAGCATTGCTGTCATTATCATTGGCTTTGTAGAATCATGATCACAACGAGTTGGCATAATCATGACGTATGTAGTATTAAGATTTTCCAGTTCCGCCAGAAATGCCAGAGCTATCACCATGCATGCCGAAACTTCATCCGCTCCGAAGCCTGCCCAGACATTGCTATCATGAGCCTTGCAGCCTAAAGCCCTAAATCCCAAACCCTGAAAACCCTCAGCCTAAATCCTAAGCCTCAAACCCCAAACCCTGAACCCTAAGCCCTAAGCCTACAACCCTAAACCCTACAAACATAAAACCCGGAACCCCTCACTCTCATCAGGGCGGGATCGCCCACTTTGCGTGGCGACCTACACGCCAGGAAAACGAGCCCGACGCCTGGAGCTGGGCTCTTGTTAAGGGGTTTAATTTACCTGTAGCCGAAAAGACCTACCTGTTTAAGGAACTATATATACAAACCATAATGAGGAACCCTAAAGAGGTAGGCCCTTTCGGCTACAGGTAAGTTATATGATAATAGAGAAACCATGCTATTTACGAAAGATCCCTATCATAACCTATCAGGCCAACTTAATTTCAATTCCCTGACAAGAACCCGGGGAGTTCGAGATAGTAGGGGTGCCTCATGTACTGCTATTCGGTGTCCCACATTCGCGCTTCCTAACTTTCCAAAACTCTTGTATCTAGCAGAGAAGACGGAGCCTTTGATTCCGTAACGCTACAGCCCTAGAGCCCAACATTCTCAAAACTCGCATCTGACCCTAAACCCCAATGCGCAGAAGTCCTTAATTTGACCCTAAACCTCGAAATCTTCAAAGCCTCTAGATTGCCATTGTATACAATCCATCCGACTGGAACCATTTTTTGTGAGAAGCCTTACCTCACATAGTACCCGAAACCCCAAACCCCAAACCCTAAATCCCAAACCTTAAATTACCAGCAATCCCCAAAACCTAAAGCTTAAACCCTAAGCCCCGAGCCCAAAACCCTAACACCTAGATGACCATTATTATAAACCCCTAAACCCCAAACCTGAAACCCTTACTAAACCCTAAACCCCGAAGCCTAAACCCTCACTAAACACTGAATTACCATTAAATTCAATTCCGTTTGCCCAAAACCCTACCACCATTATCATAAACCTCTAAACTTATAAACCCAAAACCCCTAAACCCTAACCCTAAACCCTAAACCCCTAAACCCTAAACCCTAAACCCTAAACCCAATTCCCTTTGCCGGAGGTCAGCGTCGTAGCCCTCAGCCTCTCTCGGCTTTTCGGCGAGGCGGCGGCGCTGAACGACCTGCTTCTTGGAGCTGGTAGTAGTATTCCTTTGGGGGGCTCCTTTTAAGGACTCCTTTTGAGGGTTCCTTTTAAGGACTCCTTTTGAGGGTTCCTTTTAAGGACTCCTTCTTGAGGGTTCCTTTTAAGGACTCCTTTTGAGGGTTCCTTTTGAGGAAGGACTCCTCCTTTTGAGGGTTCCTTTTAAGGATTCCTTTTGAGGGTTCCTTTTAAGGATTCCTTTTGAGGGTTCCTTTTAAGGACTCTTTTTGAGGGTTCCTTTTAAGGACTCCTTTTGAGGGTTCCTTTTAAGGATTCCTTTTGAGGGTTCCTTTTAAGGATTCCTTTTGAGGGTTCCTTTTAAGGACTCTTTTTGAGGGTTCCTTTTAAGGACTCCTTTTGAGGGTTCCTTTTAAGGATTCCTTTTGAGGGTTCCTTTTAAGGATTCCTTTTGAGGGTTCCTTTTAAGGACTCTTTTTGAGGGTTCCTTTTAAGGACTCCTTTTGAGGGTTCCTTTTAAGGATTCCTTTTGAGGGTTCCTTTTAAGGATTCCTTTTGAGGGTTCCTTTTAAGGACTCTTTTTGAGGGTTCCTTTTGAGGATTCTTTTTGAGGGTTCCTTTTAAGGACTCTTTTTGAGGGTTCCTTTTGAGGATTCCTTTTGAGGGTTCCTTTTAAGGACTCTTTTTGAGGGTTCCTTTTAAGGACTCTTTTTGAGGGTTCCTTTTCAGGGTTCCTTGAAGGGATCTAGAGGAGTACTTGACGGAGGTGTAGTGGGGGTTGTAGGGTTTGGGTTTAGGTTTTACGCGTTTAGGTTTTGCGGATTCAGGGGTTCAGCTGTTTAGAGGTTTCGGGGGTTAGGGTTTCGGGTATAGGGTTCAGGGTTTCAGGCAAACCAGCACCTCCCTTTACTTCGAAAGGCAAGTTGGGGGTTGTCGGAGCGGTGTAGGCTTTGATTGAACCTTAAAGCCTTTCCAAAGTAGGGATCCTATACCCATATACTATGAATCCCTATATTTGCCTATATTGTACCTTAAAGCCTTTAGGGGCTCAAGGTGGCGCCCTGAAGCTGAATGGAACCTTCACTCCATGCCTTTCGATCTTGCCGTGTCAAGCGGGGAGGGAATCCTTCAGTGTTTTTTTTCTCTGTGTGTGTGAGATGCTTCTTTGCTTCTCGAGTTTCTGAGGGTATTTAGTCGTGCTTTTGAGTGCTGTTAGAGCTCTTTCCGCTGGATAGACGTGGCATGGTACTTGTGTTCGCTTGGTGTGGCCTTGCCTCTACCTACATGACAGGGTGAAATCATTTGTATTTCCAGCTCCCCTCGACTGCATCCCGTGCCGTTGGGAGCAGGAAGTTCGACATGGCTCCAAAAGGGATGACTCATTCATACATGATGCTCCTGGTTTACCTACATTACCATCTCGAAACCCTAAACCCTTAAACCTAGACTTTAAACCTACTAGAGACCTGAAATCCTAGTCATAGAAGTCCCAAAACCTAAACCCTAGACCCTAAACCCTCAGCCCCAATCAGCAAAGCCGCAGCTCTGATTGCTAAGGTTGCGTCGCTGGGACGAGGCGGCACGGGATGTCGTGATCTGCGACTAGGGGTTCAGGGTTTAGGATTGGAGCGTCGGTCAGGTACCATGCTCTGCTGGTTTTGTGCTTCTCCAGATTTTTGACAAATCCTGCTCACAGACATGCATCCTTGAATCCCAGCATCATGAAACCAATCCTAGAGCTCATCAAAGTGCTAGAACAATCCGCACTGATCCTACACCCTCAACTCTAAACCATGAAAGAACCCCAATTCAACCTCAACTCCCCTTGAGCTCCAGAGGGATGCTGGTTGATTCTTTGATGGTCGGCTACAGGAAGAAGTGCAGCATTTACAATCAGCACCCGAAGCCGTACGCCCCGAAGCTCAACGTTCTCTAGATCCTAAGCCTTAAGGCCTGAATTGTTGTAGATGAAGCACGGGAAACCCCTAATATAGGGACCTTAGTAATTAGAATAGGTTTGGGGGCTCAATATACTATAATTTTAGTAAGGAGCCCTCCAGAAAAGTATAGGTAATTAATTGTGTAGGCCCTATATTAAGCCCGCAACCCGAACTCCAGGGGTCCTAAGCCCTCAAAGCCTAACGAATGGCACCACCGAGACACAACAGCCTTAGCCTAAGAAAGATCCAAAAATCCTACAGCTCTTTGTTTAGTGTTTAGGGTTTAGACCTTTCCCAACAATGAACCCTAAACTTTTAAGTCCTGCACGGAAGCCCAGAGTCTCAAACGAGGAAGCGCTGTGCCAGGAGTTTGCTGCACCCAACAGCACAGCACCCCTCAGTGGGGGCACTTGCGAACCTGATGAGGGTGCCGAGGCCTTGAGAGAGGTTGAGGGTTTCCGGCCCAGTATGGCTGAGTCGTAGAGTGAGTTGGCGGGACTACATGGTGCTGGAGAAGTAAGATGGACTTCGAGTACTCGTTAATAGTATCCCACCTGATTCCTTGGATCATCATGCTGTCGCACACGCAGAACTTCGTTCTCATTGTTAAGGCCGCTATCATGGTTGTTCAGGGCTTTGGGACTTAAGGGATTTCGGGCCTATGGCTTCGGATCACTGGGTCGTACTGCTCGTGATCTCTAGGGTATTTAGGGCTACGGAAGCGGTTGGAGGTTTCCCAGAAGGGCCCGGGATATCCACAGATAGGCGAAAATCCCGAAGTCGAGTAACTCCACACCTTGTAGTTCCACCAGCCCCAAAGCTCGAAGCCATGAGCCAAAACCGCCAATGCCAAGTCAAAGCCTGCTTAAAGGATCATGGGGCTTAGTAACTAGGGTTATAAATAAGGTAGCTTATACTTATAATTACTTATAACCCCAATTAAGGGTACTTATAACCTTACTTACTAAGTCCCCTGATCCTCCAAGTACCTTCTGCGACCTCACCAGTGGGAACTGCGGTCGGGGGTTGCTTGGTCTTTGTTTAAGAAGGGCTTAGTCCGGAACCCCTTACAAATTCCGCCTTGGTTTGGACATGAGGGCGAGGGCTTCTAGGAAACAAATTCTGCGGCCGATGGTCGCTGAAGTCTTAAGCATTGCAGCCCGAAAGCCAATGCCTATGCTGTACCAGCCGGGGTTAGCATCCTTCCCCTAGCTAGGAATGCCTCACGGGCAACACAATGGAAACAGTTTGAACAACATAACCTTTGTAGTTAATTTTTCTGGCTTCAGTAATGTAGACACCTGACATAAAAAGGCTGTGTTGAAGGGCCGTCATATAACGATCCTTGTCACAAACCGTGTTGAGTGAAGGGGGTTCAGTAGTCGGGGGTTTACATGGTTCGGCAGGTAGTCATGAGAATGCTGTGCAAGCCGCTCTTTGCCTTGCAAGCTGTCACGGAGGCCGGTGAGCGATACTCGCGGGTTTTGGGAAGGGGAGGTTTGTTGCGCTCGAAGTTTGGGATAGCCTTAAACCTTCTAAGCCCTAACCCAGAAGCTGTAAGCCTTTTCACCCTTATGATAACGAGGAGGCGACGGACGAATCGGGAACCTGTGCACCTCCCACTAGAATAGTACTCTTATAGATCCCTCATAGTACCCCTTATAGACCCCTTTAAAGGAACCCTAGTAAAGGCCCAAGGTTTCTTAATCAGGTTCCTACATTCTTGACTTTTACGGGTCAGGCCACGCAGGCACCAGGGGTCTGGAGGGTCTCCGACATGACGACCCCATACACCGGCAGCCATGGCTCATACTTGATGCAAAAGATCACTTCGAACCTTTACCCGCTACGGATTATATAGAGTTTAGGGATCAATGAGCTTTAAACCCGGAAACAGCTTCGAGACATTTCTCGGTAGATCAGCCGAGGAGCGTCCATGGCGCGTTGTTCGACTTGAACCTGCAACCCTATGAAAAGATGCTCAAGATGTCCTAAACCCTGAAGCCTAAACGCCTCTTCGACCCCCCTCTGATGGCTACGAGGGTGACATATATGATGGAATCCTTCAGCTATACGTGCGGTGACTTTGTGGGAGATTTCCTATGTCGGCGGTGACTTGTTCCAAAAGATCTTTGTTCGAGCAGTTTCGCCCAAGTGCATGCCCGTGGGGGCAGGAGCCGCGAGAGGGGTCCCTGTGCACTTTAAAACAAACCCCAACCCCCAACCACCAGGTCCTGGATGGAGCTCGGCACTGGTTGTACGAGCCTCTCAGCCGCAAGATAGGATGACCGGAGATTGAGCTTGCAGGTTTCACGTCAAACCCAGGCCCCAGCCCTATGCCCCCTACTTAGAGGGGGATTTGGGGGTCCTTATAATCAAGATCCCACTATTTAGGATATTAACTCAGGGTCCCCTGTTTTCGGGAACCCCCCAGAGGATCACGTAAAATTCTGGGTTCCTGAATTGGGCTTATAAGTAGTTATAACTCTAGTCACCTTACTTATACCCCTAGGATGCACAGTCCCCTGATCCTGCAAGGATGCCCCTTTAGCCCTCAACCCTAAACGCTGAGGTGTAATACCGGCGCCGAAGTAATTATCAATACTATCTTGGGCTTCCTTCAAAAGGATTCCTTCAAGGGGTGTATAAGGGATCTATAGTAGGGTTCTATATTATAGGGGCCTACATAATTACCCATACTATTCTGGGGTTCCTTGTTATGCGTATAGTATAATGGGCTCCACAACCCTATTGTAATTTTTAAGGCCTCGATGTTGTTTTGAAAGGCACACAAGATGGTGGATCCTACGGCTTATTACGAGGCAGACAGACAAATTATGTAGCCCATAGAAGGGTATATACCTGGCAGTGCCACACTATTTGCTCCCCGAAACTCCTTTGTGTGGTGCAATAATTTGGCAGTCGTGCTCGCGCCACAGTCCTGCTGATTTTGGGGTGCGGTTCGACCTCACGCTACGAGTCCCGTGCATTTTCGACTCCGGATATCGCGCCCCACGTGTTTTGGGTTCTGCATGGACTGCACGGTGACGAATGCACAGGCAGCTTAATCTAAGCTACCATCTATCGATCCGTCGCACTGTGGCGCCGGCACGACTGAGTTTCTGTTTTTTTAGGTACGGGAGCTGAGTGCAGAGCCGGCAAAAACCTTCCGAGTAGGATTGTGCACTTGCAAGGTCAAGGCGCCTGTAGAGTTTGTTTGTAAGATACCATTTCACTATAGAGCCCTTATCGACCCTCTTAAGGATGGAGCCGTCTTCCCCTCTTGCCCTGAACCCCAGACCCCTGAACCCTAAATTAAGGCCCCTACCGTACTGAGACTCAGACTCAAAGTTCTTCAGCTCAGCCCACTTAGAGGATCATGGGACGTAGTGCCTAGAGTTATCTGTCAGGTAACAGGTAGCCTTAAAGGAACCCTTACTTACCTGGAACCCTAAACCCTAAACCCCTAAGCCTTATAATTAGAACCCTAAAGATCCCTTAAAAGGAACCCTAAACCCTATAAACCCTCCAAGGAACCCTAAACCCTAAACCCCAAGCCCTAAACTTAAACCCCAGTTACTAGTTGTCGCAGGCTCGGGTGCCGCGGAGTGGCGGGCTGCTGCGCAGACCGCAGCCGGGCGGCAAGATGCAGAACACGCCGTACCCAAGGGTTTAGGGTTTAGGATCCCCATAACCCTTAATTAAAGATTATACCTTAAACTATAGGGGGCTTAATCTTATGATTTAAGGTATATTCCTCATTTAAGGGGTATGGGGATCTCAGGGCCAGGGTTTCGAGGATCTAGGGTGCGGGGTTTGGGGCCTGGGGATTTGGGGCTTAGGGTTTAGGGTGTAGGGTTGGTGTAGAATTTAGGAGTTATAGGGTTTAGGGTTCAGGATCTAAGGTGTAGGGTGTAGAGATTAGGATGTAGGCTGCAGGGTCTAGCGTGCAGGGTTGAGAGCGTGGGATTTAGGGTTCAGGATTTAGGGTTAAGGGTGCAAAGTTTAGGGTGAAGCCTGCAAGCTTATGCCTAAACTCTTAAGCTCTCTGGCGTTCAAGCCTCAAGGCTAAAGCTGAGACTTTAAGCCCTAAACCCTTCAGTCGCATCCCTTTAGACGAGCCTCGGACATCCTAAATCCTAAGTTCTATAAGCCCTAAACCCCTAAATCCCCCCAAGCCACCGCTAAACCCCCAACTCCTCAAAGCCCTAAACCCGGATGCCTGCAGCTCCATGAGGTCCTGTAACCAGCGGCCCGGACCATGCGAAGATCGCGGCCAGAAGCTTGGGAGTTTCATGGCTGGGCGGGGTGCTATGGAGCTCAATAACTAGGACCTAGAGTAGGCCCAGAGTAGGCCCTTCTTCCTCTTTTTTAGGGTTTAGGTTCCCTTATATGCCCCTTTAAACCAAAAAGGGCACCCTTTTTCTTCCTAGGTTACTCTTGGGTCTAGATAAGGGTTCTGCAAGGGTTCCAAAAACGGTGCCGGGAGGCTTCATGTGTTTGCTTTTCTGTAGGACCCTAAACCCTAAACCCCAAACCCTAAACCCTAAGCACTAAATCCAGGGGGAGCCTTTTACGTGGCGCTAACGATTAGGAGCCTTAGACATCAAGACCTGCAGGGCAAAGCCCCTTCCTACAGATTGCAAGCATGCCTGAATCGGGAGATCGTCGTGAATGAGAGTAGGGTTTGGGGCTTGGGGTTTAGGGCTTTGGGCTCAGGGTGCAGGTTCCCTCCAGAATTTCGTTGCTCCAGGGTCAGAAACGATAAAGCTCATACAGATGGGGGAACCTGATGCAAGGCACTACGTCAGTTCACCCAGGCCCTGCAAGCAAACTTGCAGATGGCATCTGCTGCTGCAATGTTGAGTTTCCTGTCCCTATGTTCTTGGAACCAGAAACGAGGATCCTATAACTAGTTGTTCCCGGCAAGCCCTCGTGAAACCAGAACTAAGGCAGGGAATCCCGTCATAGAAAGCCCCCTTTGAATGCCACCACGCCCGCAAACCCACACTCAAAACCCAACAGCCCTAAAGCCTAAACCTCGTTCAAATCCACAAAACCTGAAACTCAAAGCCCAATTTCCCCCCAACCCTAAACCTTAAACTCCCTTCAACATCAGAAACATCACAGGCGCCTGGCCAGCACCTGGATGGCCGCTCTCTGAAGGAGAGAAAGCCCCAGGCGCTCAAAGGGCTTCTGGTTTGTTTCAGGGCTAATTTTATAGGGGGTTTAGGGGATCTCGGTGATCAAGGGGGTTTAGGGGTGTGTGTGTGTGTGTGTGTGTGTGTGTGTGTGTGTGTGTGTTTGTGGTTTTATATAGCTTCATAAGCTCTGTTTTTGCGGTTGTTTTGTTGCGATGTTTTTTGCCGTTGTAGGCTGTTAGTGCTTACGGCTCCGCTTTGGGGGCTAGGCCGAGGACCAGCTACGGGAGGATTTCTACCATAGGGGTTCTAGTATAATGTACCCCGAAAACCTATTCTAATTATTAAGGCCTCTACATTACGTGAAGTTTGATGTAGTTTGTTCCATGTCCGGTTCAACGTATGGAGGTCGGGTGGTGTGTCTTAAATGCTGGCCGCCATGAGCCCGAGCTGCTTGGCGTCAGGGTCCCGTGCCTCCCGTCCTGAGACAGAGTCCCCAAGAGTCGTATGCCCCGCTATTCTCGCGATTCTTGATTGAAGTTGAATTCTAGGGATAAAGGTATCCTTATTTTGAAGGGTTGTGTTTGGGTGTTGTCGGATTGAGAACTTCAGTTTGGGTGTTGCCGTTGCCACTCGAGCATTTCAGTCCCAGCCCCTCCTGGTTGTAAAGGCCGCTGTATGACCTAGAGCACACGTCTTGCCTTACTTGCTGGATCTATGGGGGGACTAACAAGTATGCAGGCCTGAATAGTTATTTGCATTCGTCCTTATGGTTCCTCCCAAAAGACCTGCCTCTTTTTAAGAACATATACATAGAAGCCATAGTGAGGAAGGCTAAAAAAGCAGGTCTTTTCGGCTACAGGTACACCTTAGACTCCAAGCCCTGAGCTTAAAATCTAAGCCCGAAGTCTTCAACTTCAAGCCCTAAACCTTCGAAGCCGTAAAGCTTCAAACCCTTAAGCTTCAAGCCCTAAGTCTCAAACCTTACCCCCACTAAGCCCCTGAACCCTGAACCCCCACTAAGCCCCCCAAACCCCTGAACCCTGAACTCTGAAAAAAGCTCTACAAGCTACAAACCCTAAGCCCCAGTAACCAAAGCCTTAATCATGATCCCTAAACCCTAGACCCCTATAGCTTTAAAGGAACCCCTAGAGATCCCGAGAAAGGAACCGCTATGGATCCCTTTAAAGGAACCCTACACCCCGGATCCTCTGCGCAAGCCGCCATCACTCGCAAAGCTGCAGGTCGAGGACGATTCGGCACCCGAAGGTGGGACTACTACGGTTGATGATAAAGGATTTCTAGGGGTTCCTTTAAAGGGATCTCTAGGGGTTCCTTTAAAGGGATCTATATAAACCCTGCATTACCTTAATAACCCTAGGCTGTGGGAATTATGGTATATTCCTTATTATGGGTAACGCATAATATCGTCAAAAGCAAAAGTAGTCAGAGGACCAGTGCCCGTATCGGAGCTGTAAGTAGCGATAGCTATAGGAGTGCTATAGGTATCTTATTTGTAGACTTAGTTACTACGGTTGATGATATAAATCCTGCATCGCCCCCATCATAAGGAATCTACCATAAGTCCCATAGTTTAGGGTCCTTATGGGTCATGCAGGATTTATATCATCAGCCGTAAGTCCCATGATCCTCTTCGTAGGGGTCGAAGGATCCTTGAGGGTTGACGGTTTGGGGATCCTTAAGGGTTTGAAGAGGTTTGTGAGGGCTTTCTGCTTCCAAGGGTTTAAGAAGTTTAGGGGAGTTTTGAGGTTTGCAAGGTTTCGCGCTGAAGATTCAAAAAGGATTTCACAACGCTGGAGGGTTTGGGACGTTAGGCTTCTTCCGGTTTCAGGTTCAGGGTGCAGGGTTTACACCCCCCAAGCCTTCCGAACTTGTTCGTCAGGTTTCAAGGAGCCACGTAAACAGAAACCCTAAATCCTAAACCCTAAACACTAAATTAAATCCTAAACCCTAAATGCTTAAGCTTCGTAAGCTCAAAGGCCTACCCACGATTGCGGGTTTCCTTAAAGACCCTGTTCTAATTATCAAGGCCCCTATTCTATACACCCTTATAGATCCCATATAGAGCCCTTTAAGGATCCCTTCATCCTTGTAACCAGGTCAACTAGGATGCCCAGTAGTACCCTTATTCCCTTTTTGTAGGCCTAGGTTCCTTATAAAGTTACCCAATACCAAAAAGAGAGGCCTTTTTGTTCTTAGGTTACTGGGTATCCTAGTCAAGTTCAGTGATTGTCTCCCTGAGCCGGCCATTGTGTCGCATCTAGAGTGACTGAGACTTCGCCCTAGGTCAAGGTTTGGGGCCATATTCGAAGGCATGTCGTTTCCAAGTATTCAGACCCCGAATACCTAAACCCTACACCTTAAAGCAACATCCTAAACCCTGAACCCAAGGAACCCTTATAGATCCCTTAAAGGAACCCTTATAGATCCCTTAAAGGAACCTTTATAGATCCCTTTAACCCAGATTAGAACGACTGCTTTGCCTGTTCAGATCGCGAGTTCTACGCTATCGCGGTTCGCGTCCGCGAGGATCCGGGTTTGGGGTTTGGGGTTTAGGGTTCAGGGTTTAGGGTTTAGGGTTTAGGGTTTAGGGTTTGGGGTTTAGGGTTTGGGGTTTAGGGTTTAGGGTTTAGAGCTTAAGGTTCAGGGTTTAGGGTTTAGGGTTTGGGGTGTTCTGTGAGCTCGGGGACTCAAGTTTTAGAGTTCGGGGTGTACCTGTAGCCGAAAAGACCTACCCTTTTTAAGGAAGTATACAAAGAAACCATAATGAGGAACCCCACAAAGGTAGGTCTTTTCGGCTACGGGTAGCGGTTACGGCAGGGTTTATAGCACAGGTTGAGGGTTTAGGGGTTACAGGGTTTGCATCACGGGCTTAGGGTTGACGGGGAGGGTTCAGGGTTTTGGGTCAAGTCCACATATTGCTACGGGAGAGTAGGGCTGAGGTTGAACTTAAAGTAGGCCAATGTAGGTGCATTCAAAGCAGGGAGGTTTGATTGACGCACGCAAACTCATGCCTCGAAATCCAGGCGTTCGCAGATATCTCATGGTACCAGTTCAGTCTTGCAGCATTAACGTGTATGGCCTTCTGGTCGAGTTCCTAGCGCTTCGGGTTTCGAGTTGTAAGCCCCTGGCAGCATTTCAGTGCTCCGATCGGGTAGAGCTGCAATGCTTACAGCTTACAGGGTCATGGGGCGTAGTAAGTAGGGTTATAATAATTCAGATAACCAGAGGTATAGTTAACTACTAGTACTTGTATCTCCAATTAGGGCGCTTATAGCCTTACTTACTACATCGCATGATCGTCCAAGTGACGTAAGCCAAGGCAAGCATCGGAAGCTCTGAAGCCATATACGAGAACAGCTACTTGGAGGGTCGGTGGACTTAGTAGGGTGGTTACTCTTATTCAGCAGGCTTAGTATGTATTCTATGTAGGATACCCCAATGCCGGCTGAAGTAGATCCCAAATCATGAAAAACCTCACCAGCATGTGTGTGTGTGTGTCCAGAGATTCAACGGGGCTCTGAAGAAGAAACGTATTTGCGGCCCTAAACCCCTAAACCCTAAACCCTAAACCCTAAACCCTAAACCCTAAACCCCTAAACCCTAAACCCCTAAACCCTAAACCCTAAACCCCTAAACCCTAAACCCTAAACCCCTAAACCCTAAACCCTAAACCCTAAACCCTACCTGCTAGCCCCAAAGGCCCCTGAATCCGTGTCTGGAATTTTATTCTAACCACAATTAGGATAGTTTAGGGTTTAGGGTTTAGGGTTTAGGGTTTAGGGTTTAGGGTTTAGGGTTTAGGGGTTTCGGGTTTCACCTACCTTACTGTGTCCCCTGCATGTTTCGGAAGCGATGCAACTGAAAACATCCCCCCAGGGCCTTGAATCCAAGAGCCTTGATCCCGACAAGACAGTTCTTCAAGAAAGTCCTCAACCCTGAACCTTAAATCATTAAGCCTTAAACCATCAAACCCTCAAACCCGAAGCCCCTAAACCCTCAAACCCAAACCCTAAACCGAAGCTTCTGGTGACCTCGAGTCCGCATGAATCACCCCTTGCAACTCAAGACCCCTGGCACCCAGTAGTGCAAACGGCTTCACACTGGCGTTTGAGTAGTTGGCAAGGGTGTTCCTTGTCACGTCTGTGCTGGTAACTGCCAGTATACCACAACCTGCACCAAAACCCAATTCTAATTGTTCCGGCCCCTCCAAAGCCATGGAAAACCTTTCAAAGCCCCGTAAAAGCCTGCGAGAACTCACAAATCTCTCAAACCCCAAACCCGATTCGAGTCGCTCAGCCCTCTTCTGGTACCCTAAGCTCCACTTTGGGCTCTTGGGGAGGATCTAGAAAGTAGATCCCTAGTTTGAACCCATACTACTAAGGGTACTTTGTCGGAGGGATCTACTTTTTGGATCCTCCAAAGGGGGTCTTCAAAGCTCTCTACCGCATGCCAATGTTCCAGGTCAACCATAATTCACATACCAGTAACCGTTTCACACAGCGTACAGGAATCAGACAAGGCTGTCCCCTCAGCCCTTTTCTGTTCATTCTAACGATGCATGTCATGTTTTCTGATGTAAAGGATAGCTTTAATGACACGAATCGCAGAAAAACTTTCCAGGGCATAAATTTTCAAGAGTTGTTGTACGCGGATGATACATTAATAGTTGCAAAAAACCAAAAGACTGCCAATGACTACTTACATTTAATTGAAGAAGAGTACGATTACCTGCAGTTGAAACTAAATCAATCTAAATGTTGTTTTCTTGCATATAATGCCAGAGGCAATATACGCTTCAAGAGTGGGGAAAGAATGAAGTGTGTGCAAGAGACGACTTATTTGGGAGCGTCGGTCTCAAAACGAGTTGACCCCAGTCAGGAAATCCTCAGACGAATCTCTGCTACAATGGTCATCTTAAAAAAGCTGGACATCTTTTGGCTTAAAACGAGTTGTAACAAGAAATGGAAGTTGTTGGTCTACAACGCCGTCATTACAAGCAAACTTCTTTATGGGTTGGAGACATTGGAACCCACAGAATCAGCGGGAAAATTGCTCAATACTTTTCAGCTGAAAGGATTGCGAAAAATTCTGCAGCTGCACACTACGTTTATTAATCGCAGCAACACAAACGCGTACGTGTACAAAAGAGCTAACGAAGTCACGAATGCCCCAAGCGCGGGCATACACAGAAAAATCAAGCCCCTCACAGAAGTTCTCGGAGAACAGAGACTAAAGCTTTTAGGACATGTGTTACGTCGGGACCGCCAACATCCGTTGCATCAAGCCGCTTTCAAAACGCAGTCTGCTGTGCCAAGAGAAACAGAACAACGGAGAGTAGGCCGTCCAAGACAGTTTTGGACTACCACGAATATGGAAAAAGCTTGGAACATAAGCACATCAAACGATGTCTCGGTTCCGAAGGTGCCTTTCAATAAACACGACCGAGCAATACGAGAGACGACTATTGATCAGGCCAGAAGATACCAACCACCTTTCCATTGATCGTACATTGATACATCTATTGAACATCGCAAGTGTGTTGGTTGGTTTCAGCTATTATAAACAAATCGTTGTGAAGCAGCTCGATGTGAAGTCTCTATGTGAAGAAGCTCAGTGTGAAGCTCAGTGTGAAGTTCTCTCTGTGTGAAGTAACTCAGTGTGAAAGCCTTCTATAGGAATCAAAGAAGTGCAAAATCAGTGTTTATGAACATTCATTGCAACAGTGACGCCGGGACCGTAGGAAACTAGCAGGAAGTAGGTTAGCGCCAACGACTTGTTGCTTTTGCTGCAAGCTAAGGTAATAAAAAAAAGGGGGTCTGGGTTTGGTCTCTTTGGGAAGGAGGCCCCAAACCCAAAACCCAAAACCCTAAACCCAAAACCCAAAACCCTAAACCTTAAACCCTAAACCCTAAACCTTAAATCCTAATCCCTAAACCTTAAACCCTAAACCCTAAACCGTTTTATAAGCTCCACTTTGGGCTCTTTGGGAAGGAGACCCTAACCTCCTTCCGGGCCGCCGCCGCGGCGTCGGCCCCCCCAGGCGCCCCGGTCGAGAGCTTGGGGTCTAGGGTTTAGGGCTTAGGGCTGTTGGGTTTAGGGCCTTTTAGGGTTTTAGGGCTTAGGGCTTAGGGTTTTAGGGCTTAGGTTTTACGGTTTAGGGCTGTTGGGTTTAGGGCCTTTTAGGGTTTTAGGGTTTAGGGCTTAGGGTTTTAGGGCTTAGGTTTCGGGTTTAGGGCTTAGGGTTTAGGGCTTTATTTGGGTTTGGGGTTTAGGGTTTAGATGCTAAGGTTTAGGGTTTAGGGCTTTTGGGTTTAGGGCTTTTGGGTTTAGGGTTTAGGGCTTAAAGGGCTGTTGGGTTAGGGTTTAGGGCTTTAGGGTTTAGGGTTTAGGGCTTAGGGCTCAGGTCCTAGGGCTTAGGGCTTCCTTGGAGGGTCATGGGACTTAGTAGCTCCAGGGTTATAAATATGGTGGCTGTAGTCCTTATCCGCTAAGCAGGGCTTAGCTTTTAGGTCGTTGGGTTTATGACTTCGGTTTTTGGATATCTGATTGCTGGAGTTTGTATTATACACGAACCCTAAACCCTAAACCCTCAACCCAGCGCAAGCCAGACTGCTCCTCGAGCCCCTGGGTTTCAGAAAGATCCTGAGCAGTGGGATCCTTACAAGTTGAGGTAGAAACTCTAAACCCTAAGCCCTAAACTCTAAACCCCAAGCCCTAAACTCTAAACCCTAAGCCCTAAACTCTAAACCCTAAGCCCTAAACTCTAAACCCTAAGCCATTCAAGAATCTTTGACCTTAAACTCCAAACCCTAAACTTTCGACTCTAAACCCTAAAACTCCAAACGGCCCGAAACCCTAAACCCTCAACTCTAAACCCTGAGCCCCGAAAAGGCCTCGAAGTGCTTCAGCAAGCCGTTCCCAGAGAGCCCAATACCCCTTAATTAAGGAATATAACCTAAATCATAATATGAGGCCCTATATAATTTAAGCCATATTCCTTAATTACGGGGTATTGGGCCCTCTGGGTCTGTCTGCTCGTCCCAGGCGACTCTGCTTCTGCCGGGTCTCCCGTCGAAGCCCTGGGCGCTTGGCTCGGTGGAGCCCCTGGCATCAGGGGTGTGTACCTAAATGGTTTGGGGTTTAGGGTTCAGGGCCTTAGGGTTTCATGGTTTTAGTTTGGGTTCGTTAACAATTCGAATGGGTTTTGGGGCCCATTATGCTATAACAATAATAATGAGGAGCCCGCAAAGTTTGGGTTCAGGGTTCAGGGTTAAGGCTTAAGGTTCATGGGGAGCTTGGGCCAGGGTTTCATGGTTTCAGGGCTTAGAGAGATCTACTGGGCTCTACAATCGAACTGAGGGCCCTGCGGTTGGACTGTACTTGAAGGATCATGGACTTAGTAATTAGGGTTATAAATAGGGTAACCATAGTTATACCTACTTATAGCCTCAATGAGGGTACCTAGAACCTTACTTACTAAGTCCCCCGATCCTCCAAGTAGCAGGGCAAGGGTCTGGGATGCAAAGATTGAGGCGCTACGAGCTCCAGTCAGACCCCAAACCCTAAACTCAAACCCCACCAAACCCTACACCGTAAACCCTAAACCGGCTGGACCTCCTGCGAAAAAGGCCCCATATTGCATGTAAAAAAAACCCTAAATCCCACACCCTAGGCTCCGAGCTTTTTGCTTTGGCGCAGTCAAATTTTGAGCTGCTGGGGGCTCAACCTAAAGGTCCTAACGGTGGGGGGAACCTGAAAACGGAAGGTTTCTGAGACCCCACATGAACCCAGGCACTCTCCCTAGGAGATTCCGGACCGTGCTAAGGAGATACCTGGACCCGTAGCTTACCTTCGGCTAGTACGGAATGGAAAATGGTAGTAATAGTACAGTAGTTCCAATTGTACCCCATTCCTCCATTCCTTACTAACCAAAGGTAAGTTAGGTGCAAGGTGTGTCGGATGTCGGTGTCGCTTACTGAAGCACCCGCTTAGGGCTTCGAAGCTTTGCATCTCTAAATGTCGGGTTGATGTAGGGTGCGGGGCTTCGTACGGGGCAAAGGGGCAATCAGTATGAGTATTACCGAATAAAATCTGGTGAATGTTTCCCAAAAGCTTATTCAAAACTTGTCAGGCCCGGTTCTCGGGCGGTTTAGGGTGTTGGGTTTAGATTCGGTTGTTCTAGCAGCTTAATTACTGGCAGACCCATGCCGTCCGCTGCAGGCAACGTTCTTCGCGCGCCGAGGGTGCGCCGCCACCTGTAACCGAACACCTCACCACGAGCTAGCCTGTTGGCTTGGATAGGGGATAGAGGCTTACTTGAAGGATCAATGGACTGAAGACGCAGGCTACATTATGTAGCCTGACGTACCCCACTGATAGTGATTATGTCAACCTCAAGCCACTACCTCTGCCCTAATTTTGAATCTCCATCTGACACCGAACCCCAAAGTTGTGCACCGCATCCCAGAGGTGTGTCCTAAACCCGAAACCTCAACATCAAAGCCCGAGCGCAACATGGACAGCAGGAGCCCCGAGACCGCCAAAATCCCCCAAGCTCTCTTAGACTCCTACTTCCTAAACCCTAAACCCCTAAACTTCTGCGTAGTTCCTGTTCCCTGAACCCATCACATTCTAATTCCTTCACCCGTGGAGTGCGGTCTTGGGTTAGGGGTTTAGGGACTTGATCCTGCAACTTCAACTCCTAATCGTACGGGTAATTTAGAAATACTTTTTAATTTTCAGTATGGTACGTTATTATAATCCCTAAGTTCAGTATAGTAATTCCTGCACCCTAAACCCTAAACCCTAAATCCTTCGTGTCTGCCGCGCAGCCTTGCCTTTGCTGCTCAAAGCCTCTCGACGCCGTGGCGACTCACCAGAAGACCGCGGCGCCAACATACAGCATGAAGGCTGTTAGGAGCGAGGTTTTGGGTTTAGGGTTTAGGGTTTAGGGTTTCAGGGGGTTCTTCGGAACGAAGGGTTCTAACCTTTTTTCAGGATTATAACAGGTTTTGGTACAGCATGAAGGCTGTTAGGAGCGAGGGCTTTCGGGGGGTTTCCGGTTTAAGTTCTTAGGGACGAAGGGTTCTAACCATTTTTCAGGAATATAGCAGGTTTTGGTAAGAAGGGCTGCAACAAAGCATTGGCTGGAGAGAAGGGCTTTTGGGCTTTTGAGGGGCTATAGGTGCAAAAGTGCTCTGTTTGGAGCGAGGGGTTCAGGGTTCAGGAATGGGGTTGTGGGGGAAAGTATAGTACAATTGTGTCGGGCCTGCGAGGGAGTTGCACCACTACTTGGAGGATCATGAGACTTAGTAATTACGGTTATAAGGAAAGTAACCATAGTTCTTATTACTTCCAACTCCACTGTAATCTTAATCCCTGAGTCCCATGGTCCTCCAAGTAGTTACTCAAACCTAACCTGCTACTAACACCTCGCCGCCGAAGATCCTAAGCAATGCGTCAACTTAGCGGCATTCCTCCTTGAATGCAAGGCCACGGCAATACCAAGCCCACGATCAGTATTAGGCGTGGATCGAACATAAAGGAATAAAGCCTAAGTGTTTGCCTATCTTAACTGAGTATACTACCATCTACCCTGAACCCTATTTTGATAATTCAGACCTCCAGATTGGGCAATTCACTTCCACCTCCCTCTCGAAGCCAATGCCCAGAATCCAAAGAAGCATGTCCAAAGCCCTCTCAAAGCCTTTTGTGCGCTTCAGTGTGTTTAGCGAGAACCTCAAAGTTACAAGCCCTGATCCTGAAACCCCTGCTGAGATCCACAAGCTTCAGCCCTTTTTTGTCGTCTGGCAGGAGTCTTAAAGCGAATGGCGCGCCGAAGCTCCCTGCTATTGCATCAAGATATGATTCAGGTGCGGCTGGGTTCGGAGTCCAGGTACAGGTTTGGGGTTGAGATTGTCAAATCAGTGAGCTCCACTGCAAGAGTTGTCAGGGATTTGATGTGGCATTGCTAGACGTTTCTTGCTTTCAATGCTAAGGATCCAATATAGACATCGGAATAGCTGCTACTAGCAGCCGTACTGGGCAAGGTTTGGGTTTCTCGCTTCAGAGTTCAGCTGCGCAGGATGTGGTGAAGGGGTTTTCTTGTGATGACCAACAGGGGTCCCTATGCAGTGTAGGAGCCTTGGTGAATCCGGTTAACAGGCTTTGGGTTTACTGTCGTCCAAACTTCTTATGGAACTGTCCGGAACAGTAGTAGTAGTACTATACTCAATCTTTGCTCCAGTACATGGACATAAGTTCGAACCTCCATCTAATGAGAGACATTCTCGAACCAGCACAGAGTCGGCTGAGGTTTGTGGTCCATTCATTCTTGGTTATTCGGTTTGGTTTAGGGTTGAGGGTGTAGGGTTCAGGGTTTAGGGATTGTTTCGCAGTTTCAGGTGATAATGAAGCCAATCCTAAACCCTCTCAGCCCTACTAGTAAATCCCAAACCATGCAGTGCTCCAAGCTGCGGACCCCCAGCAACCGTTCAGGCCGGAACCCTAAAGCAGCCTTTGAAGGAATCCTTTAAAACCTTAAACCCTGAACCCTAAACTCCAAACCTTGAAAGCCCTAAACCTTAAACCTAGAACCACAGGAAACCCCAAAACCCTAAACCCTAAACCTAAATGTCACAGGAAGCAGCTCAGCTAGTGACCAAGACGATCTCCAATCAGAGGCGCGAAAGGTTCGATGATTCGGGGCCTAGTTTAAGGGTCGAACCAGGCATTAAGTCTTAGGGTTTGGGGATTAGGGTTTGAGGTTTAGGGATTTACGGCATAGGGTTTGGGGTTTAGGGTAGTAAGTCTATCCCTAAACCCTACACCCTGCCCCCCCTAAGCCCTACACCCGATAGAATCGAGGCAGGATATGCCCTCAGCACCCTGCATGAATCTCCAATAGGAAAGCCCAATCAAGCTCCATAAGAGCTTTTTCCAGCTCTACAACAGCCCGTTGAATTGAGTTTACACTTAAATTCTAAACCTCCTATATACTGCTCCAACTCACCACTCCTATTCCCACTCCTACTCCTTTTCATACTACCTTTAGGGTTTACGCTTAGGGTTTTAGGATTTGGGGTTTTTGAGGGTTTAAGTTCAGACCCCTTGTAGAACACTTGTGATATTTGCAAACCGCTCGCCCCCTAGACCCTTGAGTGTTTGGGATTTCGTGCTTAGGGTTCAGGCTTTAGGGTCGGGTTCAGGGTTCAGGGTTGAGGGGTAAAGTCCGGGAATTCCTAAGTCCTACCTTAATCCATGGAACCTCGGCCTTAAACCGCCTTAGCCCTACTTGGAGGATCATGGGACTTAGTGACTAGTCATAAGTACCCTATAGCGGTTGATAAGATAAAGCCTGCATTACACATAATAAGGAATATATATATATACCATAATTCCCATAGTTTAGGGTCATTAAGGTAATGCAGGATTTATATCATCAACCGAATTACTGAGTCCCATGATCCTCCAAGTGTGAGCCCCTGAGAAGCCGTAAGCCACCCAGGGCTCTCGAAGCTCTTTGCCGTTCCCGCCGCGGACGAGCTGCTTGCCTTCGGTTTTGGCTGTGTTCAGGGCTAGGATACTTTCAGGATTTTGGGACGCAGCAAGGTTATAAGTTATAAGTAACTTAATTGGGGTTTTATGTAAGTACAGCTATAGTCTCCTTGCATATATATCCCGAGTTGCTGAGTCCCATGGGCCTCCAGGTTTAAAGTTTAGGCTTCTGGGTTTGGGGTAGAGGGTTTGGGCTGTGGGTTTGCCAGACTTTTCGGCTCGAGGTGGAAAAAGTTATACAATGGAAAGTCGTGCAAGCCTGCAGGTACAGATGCACCCTGGCAAGGCAGGTTTTGGTTTCTGGAGGTAGCCACTACAGGAGCACCAGCAAATATCATTCTACGTTAGATCTTTTCGTGCGCTCAGTTGCGAGGGAAATCCCTATGGTCTTCGGTGTAGCTCCTTTCTTGCCAAGTAGCCAGGTTTGGGGGCAACCTCGGTTCGCCTGAAACATCCCCCGGACGACCACGCATCACAAATCTACACAATCTACACGTCGTGCAATTTCTACACGACTCCTGCGCAGCACGCCCGACCTAAAGTCTCATACCCCTAATGCCTAAACCTCAAACTCTAAGCCCTAAGCATCCCCAAGCCTTATAAACTCTAAATCCTAAACTCGTAACTCGAAGCCCTAAACCCTAAACTTTAACCTGTAATCCCTAAACTCTAAACCCTAAACCCCCAACTCTAAGCCCTAAGCCCTGATCTCACTTCGCCGAGGTTCAACGACAGCCGAGGGTCAGGCGGGCTGGCCGTGCTTTGCATTTGTGCCTGCGTGGGAGTTTGAGGGCCAAGACAAGCAGAAGGAGTGTTCGGTGTGAAAGATATTAGAGTCCTTTTTGGGGTTCAGGGGTTAGGGTATAGAGAGGGATATAAGTAATCAAAGAGAGAGAGAGAGAGAGAGAGAGAGAGAGAGAGAGAGAGAGAGAGAGAGAGAGAGAGAGAGAGAGAGAGAGAGAGAGAGAGAGAGAGAGAGAGAGAGAGAGTGAGAGAGAGAGAGAGAGAGAGAGAGAGAAAGAGTTGGATGACTGGGATTAGGTCCGGTGAAGCACTCTAACTAGCTACTAGCTGTTATTATGCCCATTTCTGACCCGCCCTGTCCAGAACCTGCTAGCCACGTGTCCAGATGTTGGAGCCTCAACGCCCACTGTTGTAGATGCCGATGGTCCCACTGTGCACCATGTGCCACAGAACCTTGATGCAGGCTAAGGGGATAGAGCCCTAAACCCCGAACCCCAAACCACAAACCCTAGCCCGACACCCCAAACCCTAAACCCACCATAGGTGTCCTATCCTAAACCAACATAGGGGTCGGAAGAATTACCAAGAGTATTCCTCAGAGTTCCTTAGTTAGGGTTTAGGGTTTAGAGAACAGTATGGAGATAGAAAAACACACCCCCAAAGCCCAAACTTATGGCGGTTCCCTTGGAATCCTCAAAAGGCACCACTGCCTCGACTGTCGCGCTCTCCTCCTTTGGCAGCCGTCTCAATGACAGGTTTAACCATAGGGGTTTTGGATCTTGGGGCATTTCCAGGGCTTGGTGTTGGGTTTCGGATTGTCGGCGCGTTTTGTGAGGCTTGATGAACTTGTTGGGCATCTGAAGGCCTTATGTGCAGTTATAGAGAGTGTTCCGTGAGTAGGAAACAGTCGCTTGGGCCTTCCGCGCCGGCATTCACAAGGTCCCAAGTTTAGGCAAGTTCCCATGCAGTGACAGCCGCGCAAGGGTCAATGTTATTCTTAGTCCTCCTCTAAGCCTCTAAGCAAGTTTGCAACTTGTGGGTTTACGGTTTGAGTTTGAGTTTGCTGTGTAGGATGCCTGGCATATGTCCTCGATGGCCGGGACCGCTGCCACAAAGTGCATGGTCCCGAGAATGTGAAGAATTCAGAATTCCTGTCTTGGAGGTCTTTGCCTCAGGCTTTAGTTAGAGACTCTCGGGTTTAAGGTGTAGGATCACCGATGGTATAGGAATTGGGGACGTCTCATGGCAGGCCAGTGCTCTCCGAGTGGGTAGCAAAGCTATTTGGGTAGTTGTCAAAATGATGGTCCCTAAATTGGGTACCCTAGAAATACTAGGTGCCGTATTAAAATAGGGACCTTAAAAAGGGACCATAATTTTGACAACCACCCTTTTGTTGAGGGGCGGCTTGGGTGGCTGTGCCGAGGTTCAGAACAACGCTGATCTGCAGGGAAATAGTTGGGAAGAGGCACCCGCCCTTCCCGGCGCTTTGCAGCTGTGAGTTGCTTACTATAGGGGCTGAAATAATTACCAATACTATTTTGGGGGTTCCTTAATCAGAATTATAGTATATTTGGCCCCAAAACCCTATTCCGATTCTTCAGGCCCCGACATTACCTTGAGCCGGAATAACCTACCTTTTTAAGGACTTATATAAGGAAATCATAATAAGGAACCCTAAGAAGGTAGGTTATTCCGGCTTAAGGTAGGGTCTGGGGGTTTGGGTTTAGGGCTTAGGCTGGGTTTGTGGTCAGTTTAGGGGTTCAGGCTCCAGGGCTAAGAATTCGGCCGAGAAAGTGTGCAGAACAAGGCCTGTAATGGGGCCTCTTAGAGGGTTCCATAAATGGGTCGTACGTGAGGTTTCATGAAGCTTTCCCAAACCCCAAACCCTAAACCCTAAACCCTAAACCCTAAACCCTAAACCCTAAACTCTAAACCCTAAACCTCTAAGATTAGCCCCTAAACCCGGGGCTCCTATGAGAGATTTGGGCCTTAGAAGCTCCAAAAAGCACTTGCCTGACTTGGAGCATATGCCATATGCCTTAAACTATAGAGGGGACCATTTCAAGTATGCTTCTTAAGGGATACAGTTGGGTATCCTTCTAAAGATCCTTGCAACGGATATTATGCAAGGGTCCTCGTAGCCAGGGACATTACACGGGGTTCCTTGAATTCAAGGAGTGTTGGAGTAACGGAAACGACTTGGGCATGGGGTTTTGTTTGCAGGGACTAGAGTTGAGGTTTCGGGGATCCTGGTTTAGGGTTGGTTATTTGGGAATTTAGGGTGTGAAGTTGTTGAATATGATTTCAGGTTTTAGGTTTGGGAATGTAGGGCTGCAGGTTTAGGAGCTTAGGTTGAGGGTTAAGCTGCAAAACTTGGCGCCCCGAAGCAAGAATCATAAGCATACCTAAACTGTTAACCCCAAACCCCAAACCTTGACACCGAAACACATAGACGAAACCGCGCAAACACCAAAGCAAAAGCCATGAAGCCGAAATCTGCATGGTTGCATCCCAGTAAATTCTAGACGGCCGGAGCATGGACTAAGGATGAAGTGCAGGGGCTCCCTATGCTGTACCTTAAGTGGCACCAGAATCTCGATGTTCCAACTTACTGGCTTCTGGTTTGGTGTTCACAAAGCCCTCAACCCCTATAGAATCATTGCAGAGCTTTTACAGAACCCTGAATAATGGTAGACACCCTCAACTCCTCGAGCTTGCATATGGGAGTTTCCGAAAATAGGGGTACCTTATTTGGGGGTCCTTATACTAAGAATCCTACTACTAAGGGTACTATACTAGGGTCCCCTAAATTTCGGAAACCCCCATATTTGGCCCTAAGCCCGAAACCCTGAAAGTCGTAGTGCCTACGGATGTCTGGGCACTCGATCCGATGCCAGGACAGGCTCCGTGCGAGGCGACTCATGGAAAGCCAGGCCTCTTGCTTTGTGGTGGTGTTTAGGGTCATTGTGCTTAAAGATCAGATGATGATGATGATGATGAGGATGATGCTGATGATGATGATGGTAATGATGATGGCAGTGATGGTTTTAGCCTCCAGGGTTTACCCAGCGGGGCCAGGAACAGGGGTGGTTTCGACTGGGGTTTTTCAGGATTTCGTGTTTCTGGTTCAGCGGAAAAAAGGGTTTCACAAAGGTTATGTTGAGGTTTTCGGATTGATCCCCTGGAGTCTTGGAGTCATTCATGTTTATGCTATGTTGTGTTATTATGCTATGCCATCAAGAGTGACGCATCAGCTATGTATGGCCACGGACTTTATGGTCAAAGGTGTTTCAGCCAGGCTTTGGAGCTCGGGATTCATGTTATCAATGCAGAGTTGTAATCCTTAATAACTAGAAAAGTGGTTTGGTGTATATTATTTAAAGCCCGGAAGCGGGCAACGCAGGCATGAGCACGCCCTTCGACTCATAGCTTCCGCGTTCCGTCGTTCATTCAATCATTCATGCAGTAACTCATTCATTGGGCGGAGAAGAAATGAAGGGCGCAAGCGCTCATCGGTTAATTCAATCCTTGGCGAGGGAAGAAGGATTCATTCATTGGGTGGGCGCGCTCATTCGTTGAGTCAATCATGCATCAAGTCACTCATTCATTGGGCAGTGCTGGAAAGATGAAGGGGGGGGCGCGTGCGTGCGTGCGCGCACGGTGTCCGAGCTGTGGACACGGCAGTACCGAGAATGGTATTTCTCACTCGCTTGGCCAGAGGCGGTCGGTGAAAAGCCCAATAAGTATGTCATCATCCCCCCACCCCACCCCCCACCCCCCAACACCGAACAAAGAAACCTCAAGTAAGGCAGCAAGATAGGGCGCAGAAACGCGTGCCGCGTTTCTGCGTCGAGTCAGTGTTGACAAGCAAAGACGAAAGCACAGAATGTTCATGAGCTAGCTCTGGAAATGTATGGCAAATGTCGTGCATGCCACGTTTTCAAGCAAAGCCGAAGTGAAAACCAAGAAGCCCTGACCCAAGAGCCCTCCTATTCATGTCTAAAATCCTCCTTGTCAGCGAGCCCGGTTGCAGGGTTTAGGGTTTAGGGTTCGGTCATGATCATTTTCATATTAGCATTGTTTTTGCTGCTCTTCTTCTGCGTATTATTAGTTTCATGATGATTACTGTCAATATTAGGATGGTGGCAATGACAGTACCCCTCTACAATCCCCTACACCTCCTTTGCACCTGCACCATAGTTGACCCCAACTTGCACACCAGTCATACAAACCCTTTTGTCAGAACTCTGAACCCCGAGTACTACAGCCCCTGACCCTCAAGCCCAACACACAGTGATAGCAAGATGCAGTTCCTGGGAGCCAAGCCCCTATAAACCCCGATCCCTAAAGCCCACCCTATTCAAAGCTACTTACCAGGTCCTGCGATCGGTTTGCAGTTTCGGATTTGTGCATCAGGGTTTAGGGTTTGGGCATTTTGGGGCGTAAGGTATAAAGCACAAGCATAAAGCCTCAAACCCTAAACTAGTCCCCATTTCCTCAGTCGCCTTGACCATCCAGAGACATCGAAGGCTCTATGGCCGTTCATGTCAGAGCGACTGCACCCTAAACCCTAAACTGTAAAAACTAAACCCTGGTGAACGCAGAGAGCCGTAGGATGATCTATGGCGCAATAATGGTTTAGGGTTCAGGCCATAGGGTTCAGTGCAGGGCTTGTAGAGGTTAGGTCCCCAACCCTGAACCAAAAACTCCTAAACGCAACAAGACTCTAAACCCACGTTCGTAATCAAGCCTTAACGCCCTAAACCCCTAAACACAAAAAAGCTCTGAACCCAAATCCTTAAGCCCGGCACAGGTGCCATTGCCCTTCAACGAAGGTGGATCTCCCTCGCTTAGGGTTTAGGGTTTAGCGTTTAGGGTTTGGGGTTTAGGCTTCAGGGTTTGGGGCTTAGGGTTTAGGCTTTGGCTGAGAGGGAGTAGTGATGCGAAGTTAAAGCGAAGCAGTGGCAACAACGATGGCGTTGTTGCAGGATGATGGTGCGACAATGATGACGAGTTTGATGATGTTGATGATGGTGATGGCCATGTCGATGATGTCAGAGACGATGCTAACGATGCTGGCTACGACCGCTAGCTATCCAAGTCACCTCGGCACTTAGAAGTACAATGCTGGTGTGAACCAAGTGCTACTGCCAAAACGAATGCCTGGACTGCTACCGCAACTGCTACTCATATTAGTATCGAGCACGACGACCACAACAGGGTCCCTCGAGAGATGAGACCGTGGCAATCATGATAACCGTGCGGTTCAGGGCTACTCCTGATGTGATGTCGCATGTCCATCTCTTGCGGTGTTCATGTACTAAATTATCATTGTGCAAGTCGTCTTGCCTGGAACGGTTACGTGACAGATTTAATGTAGGGGGCTTAATAACTAGAAGAGGCTTTTCGAATTCCTTATCAGAATTATAGTATAATATACCCCCAGACCCTAATTATTCTAATTTTTAAGGCCCCTACATTAAAACCACAAGAATGCACTGCAAGGCCTCTTCCCTGAACCATTTCCTGGGCTGATTTCAAGCTGAACTGAGTTGAAGAATCGGGGGGTGTCGAGTTATGTAGCGGCCTTAGCAATTTCCTATGCAATTTTGGGAGTTCCTTCTATTATAGTTGTAGTTGAATGGGCCCCAAAACCCTATTCCAATTAGTAAGGCCCTCATACTACAGAGAGAACATTGCTGGCAATCAACACGTCCAACGCACTGGAATCCTCAAATCGCGCATGACCTACGCTGTACACGCGGCATGGGGTTCCGGGTGGCCACTTCTCGAAGGTGGCATGAATCTGAAGCCCTCAGCCCGAAATGTCTGAAATCCTGAAGCCGATGCCAAAGAGTTGAAACGCTCGAAGTCAGCGCAGGTTTGCCCATGACGGCAGCGTGCCGCAGCTGCAGAGAGATGACACAGTACAGGGGTGGTGGCATTCACAGGTTTTCTGGGTTTCAGGGTTTCGGATATCGGAATTGGGGCACCTCAAGTGCCGGGAACCGACCCATTACTGAAACGCCGAAACTTGATTCTGTCCTTTAAGCCCGTTGAAAATTATTTACTATTATGGTTCTCTACAACATAGTAGGGGAAATCAAAAGGATCCCAAAGGACAACCCAGTATCCATGTTGCCAGGGTGCGGGATGAAGGGATTAGGTCCTCCGGGTGTACAAAGCCAAATCGGAGCTGCTAAATTTATGCTGTTCTGTAGCATGTCATAGCCTAACTCAGAAACCCTAACCCCGAAAGCTAAACCCTAGAGCCGATGGCTTACAGCTCAGACTCTAAACCCTAAACTTCTAAGCCCCTAAGACTAAAACCCTATCCTTAACCCTAAACCCTACGCCCCTAAACCTAAACCCCTATGTCCAGGGCAGGGCGCAGAGAGTTCGGTCTAGGCCGTGCGGCTCTCAGACTAGGCTCACCTCTTGGCGTCCTTTTTATAAGGGTGCCGTACGAATTTGGGGACGAAAAACGGGACCCCAATTTAGAGAATTACCCTTGCACTATGAGGCAGGAATTTGGGATGTGTTATACATAGAGTCCCCTATTCTTGTTTACGAATACTTTCAAAGGCCGTAAAGGGGCCTGGCTAGACGGAATGCTATAGGCATGAACCTCTAATAGCCCGAAACCGTTCAGTTCTTTGCCGAGGATTGCGAAACGCAAAACTCTTCCGAGGAAGCTGCCATCCCTGAAGGCAATTGGTTTAAGCTTTCGGTTTTAAGATTTAAGGGTTTAGGGTTTCAGGGGCTAGGGCTTTAGAGGCTTGCTGTTCTTGGGGGCATCGGTTGTGGTTGCTCGGGAATGGGGCGCTGGTGGCCGGGAGCACCACTTGTCACTCGTCATACCCTGCAAACCCTAATTTCCCCGAAAACCCGAGGCCCTACCTAGAGTCCCCGAACTATCCTCTACCCAAGGTTCATGTGGTGATCCTTGTTAGTTAGATCCTTAGCCCCCCAAAAAAACACAATGTCACCACGTGCGGTGTGCAGTTGGGCTATCGGAGGGCCTAGGGGCTTTTGCCTCTACGAACAGGCGGTTTAGGGTTTAGGGGTTTATGGTTTATGGGTTTATGGGTCACAATGGCCTATGGCCCGGGCTTGTCTCACTGTAAGGATTGGGCGCCGACAGACAGTTGTCGACAAAGGGCTTCGGCGTCCTCCGGGGTTCGGGTCTAAGACTTGGGACCTTGGCAAACAGGAGTAGGCAGTCCCGCAAAGCATGTGCACCATGTTATTCAATGCTGCTTTGCAGCCTGCTGGTCTGAAATAAGACCAATCCCAAACCCTTAACCGAAATCTCTAGTTGGTAATGTACCAAGCCAAGACGGTGACAGGGCCAGGCGCCTCAGAAACAGCATGAAACAGCTCTTTCCGGGCTAATCTTGTGTAGTTGTTTCGGGAAATGGTGGGGTCGGATCAACATGACAAAATTTGAAACAAGCTCCGCGCGATCGGGAACGATCCTGGGAAACAGAAGCCACGGGCCAAGGCAGAACAGACTCCGCTGTTTTAGTGGATTTCCTATTTCGGTTCAAATTTTCCGAGTCGGTTGTTCCTTGCCGTGCAGTTTCCCTTTGGTTTCACATTCCTCCACTTTTGACTGTTACATATTCTGTTCATTGCATTCTGTTCTCTTTTCCTTTCGTTGCAGGTGACACGTCCATTATCTTGAATTTCCTACCCTCCTTCCTTTGCAATGGTTTACCATAGTGTTTCGTTTCTTGTCCTAAACGCACTACTGTCAGGTTTTGGGATTTGGATGAGGAGTTGGGGCTTAAGCTTTGATTTTGTGCTTTTGGGTTGTTCTGGGTGATGTTCGCGTCTGTCATTCCCCAGACAGCGTGGTTCGTGTTCCCAGGAGGCTCCGGGCGTGTCAGCAGATATGCCTTGTGGTACGGTGTGGATTTGCAGGAATTTGCGTTCTTTCCGCAGTGGCTCTGCGGTCGCGTCCTCCGGAATGCCCACTTCATTGTAAACTCCAGTACTTTGGAGCTTGCGAACCGTGCTCCTGCAGTGCCCTGCGTGTTTTGGGGTGTTCTTGGGTGGAAATCGTGCTGCTCCCGCTGCAATCCCATGCTCCTTTCTTCAAATCGCTCGAAGTACTTCAACGTCCCAGCAGGGCTGCAAGGTTAGTCACTATTGGCCGGCTGCTTGGTGGGGTTTCGAAATCAGGCAAATATACTTGGAGGATCATGGGACTTACTAAGTATGGTTACAAGTATAAGTAGTTATGAGTATAGTTACCCTAATAATAACCTTAGGTACTAAGTCCCATGATCCTTTAAGTATAAGTGAGTTTTGGCTCATGGGGTGGTCTTGCGAATCTCCGGCCTGGAAAGGTTCTTGGGTATCTAGGGCTTGGACTGCCAGCTGTTTTACACCTGGTTTGGTTGTCGTTGGGAACAATGAATCACTAAACGTTCGTCGCTTTGCCAGGTTGCAGGGGATTCAGTTTCAGTTTTAATTGAAGTTACTTGGGTTTGGGACTTACGGTCCACTCCGTCCAGGTTGTACAGTTCAAAATTTGTCGGAGGATATGATACCCCTAAGTCCTACTTCTGGTGCACACGTCTTTAGTCGCTGGAGAAGCGTGAGCAAGCCTGCCTGTCGCCAGAGTCATGCAAGTGCAAACCATTGCGGGTGATTGTCGACCAACGGGATGGCGACAGGGCTGGGTTTCAATCAGCGCACAGCAGGCGATGAAGCTGGTAGGACCTGTAACTGTATCCGCTAATTAGATATCCGAGTGTCTTCTTTGGTTGGTTTTCCGATCCGTTCCGCTCAGAAAGAAATGCGTGGTTTGAGATGCAACTTCAAGTTTGCATTGTTCCTACGTGTACAGCCACCGGATACGAACCATTGGATGCTGGAGCTTTTGCTTTCTGCACACCACGTTTGCTCTGGAAGCGCAACTCAGCGTAACATATTAGAGGGCGGCCTAAACTTTAGACATCTGTTGCTCGCACGCTGCTCCACACCTTGCCGGCGCCTCGTTCGAAATCCGTGCTGCCCTGGCAAGCCCCGAAACCTGCACCCCTAACCCTAAGCCGTAAACCACTGTAGGCCCTATACCCTAGGCGCTTTAAACAAATTGTATACCCAAGACCCCAAACTCCGAGCTTTAAGCGCGCATCATCCCGGCTGTCAGGCTTTCGAGGACGACCCTCGTGAGCTGGAGGCACGATGGCGAAGTTGAAAGAAGTTGCTTGAAGCCTGTCCATAAGGCTCAAAATAGCCCAAAAGCCTATACAGTATGGTCTTTGGGCCCAAAAGCCTTAAAACATGAGTCCTTGGAGCCTAAGGGTATTAAACTAGAACCTATCCCCCCAAGGTTCTTATTTCCGGTGTTTTCATGACAAGCCAAGCCACAACGAAACCACTCCCACCCGACATACAATAAGAACCTGACCCCGAAAGCTCGTAGCCTCAAGTTCTCAATTTTGAAGCAACCTGAATTTTGTGAATCCCGGCGGGGTAGGGGCTCAGGTTCTTAAACAGTGGGGGTTCTTATACGGGACATTCACTGTACCATAGCCTACTTGTTCGTCGGTTTCTTATGAAAAATCGATTATACTAGTTGGTAGTATCAGCAACCTTGCGTGTTAGGACCTTCGGAGGGGGTCAGCTCTCGAAGATGCAATGTTGCCAGTTTGGTACGGTTGAGACTCTGGTTTGGCGAGATCCGGGGACCCCTGCATAAACACTAAGCCTCAGAACCGACAAAGCCCTAAACCCCATGGAGCATGTAGTTTTGGGATGAACGTGAAGCGCTCCGGGTCAGGTTTTGGGAGTAGGGATCGGGCGTCTTACGTTCAGAGTCCAAGGAACTTTGTTTTTGGGCTTCACGGCTTCGGGTCGAGATTCAATACATTCAGGGAGGCTTTGAGGGGCTTTTGGGCTTCGGGTGCCCGGTGGTCCTGAATGATGCCGACATTCATCCGAAACCCCCAAAATCACCAGCCGTCAAGCCAACTGCAAGCCATGAGCCCCAAAACCCTAAGGGGTCGGTGTACGCAAAAAAAAGACCTGAGCCCGAATCACTAAGGCACATCGTGTCTTGAAGTTTTAGAATCTTGAGGGGGAGCTCCGGGTCGAGGGCTTCCCGGTTTGAGGCTTTTAGTGGGTTTCGGAGTTCTGGCTGTTCTGGTTGCGGTTTAGGCTCCCGGTTTTTCGGCTGTCGGGCTAGGGTTTGGGGGTTTGGGTTTGGGGTTTAGGCCGAGACGAGGGTGGCCAGCAAGAGCAGCACAGGGCTGTGCCGGGCAGCCCTGCAGGCGCAGCATGCCGAACAGCTCCGGATGAAGTTTCGCATCCAGGGAGCAGAAGACTCTGGCCTAAAAGGCAGGAGGGATGCATCAAAGATGCACAGCCCAATGGCGAAGCAGAAACTTGAAACTTCAAAGGGTCAAACAAACTTCAAGCTCTACGCCTGGTTCGGCAGCCGGTGGGGACGACTGCATCCCCGCCTTCGGTGGCTGCACTGCTACAATACCGAAACAGCTGGTGCAGTATCAATAGGGGATAGGCCCTAAAGGCCTGAAGCCTGAAACCTGGAACTCTCGGGTTTAGGGTTTAGAGTTTAGGGTTTAGGGTTTAGGGTTCAGGGTTTAGGGTTTAGGGTTTAGAGTTTAGGGTTTAGGGTTTAGGGTTTAGGGTTTAGGGTTTAGGGTTTAGAGTTTAGGGTTTAGGGTTTAGGGTTTAGGGTTCGGCAAACCCTGAACCCTAAATCCTGAACTCAAAACCCTGTTGTACCCTAAATAGGGTTTTCTTTAAACCCTATACCGTACACCCTAAACTACTATTTGCTTAAGAAACACCCAAAAAATAAAAATAATAATCCCTATATTACACCCATAAGGAATATATTTTTTTATTTTTTGGGGGTTCTTAAGCAAATAGTAGTAAACCTTAACCTCTATACCGTATCCCTATACACTACACCCTAAACCCTATACCCAATTCTCTATACCCCAAACCCCAACTTCTGAAGCACCATCGGTGTGGACGATCGCTTCCGTGCTTGGAGGATCATGGGACTTAGTAACTAGGGTTATAAGTTTTATAATTAAAGTAACTACCCATAGGCTCCACAGTAGTTCCTTCTTGGGATTACCTTATAGGATTCTTATCTATGAACCCCCAAAAGGAGCTACTATGGAGCCTTACTCCCTATGTTACATGATCCTGCAAGTAGACCCTATACCCTAAACTCTTATAGTACCCCTATAGATCCCTTAAAGGGACCCTTGAAGGAACCCTTACTCCCTAAGTCCCATGGTCCTCCAAGTCGACCCCTAGCCCAAATTACACCCTAGACCCCGTAGACCCCAGATCCTCAACCCCAAACCCGAAACCCCAAACCCTAAACCCCAAACCCTAAACCCCAAATCCTAAACCCCAAACCTTAAAACCCTAAACCCTAAACCCTATCCCTTGCTATTGTCCTCCACGTCGGTGGTTGTCAAAATTATGGCCTCTTTTTGGGTACCCTAAATAATCGGTGCCGTACTATATTAGGGACCCAAAAAGGGATCCTAATTTTGACAACCGCCCAAGTGGCTCTCAGGGCATCTTGCTCGAGGCACTGGTTGCTTGAGATTGCCCTACCGGGCCATCGAGGCCAGAGTACTTCTGAGAGGGTTTGGGGTTTAGGGTTTAGGATTTAGGGTTTAGTTGGGGTTTAGGGTGTAGGATTTAGGGTTTAGCATTTAGGGTTTAGGGTATAGCGTTTAGGATTTAGGGTTTGGTGCTTAGGGTTTAGGGTTCAGGGAACTCTAAGAGATTCCTGAGAAGCTTCTTTTAAGGGCTTCGTAGCGTCTACTTTATACTGTTTGGGATATGATGATCTGAATCAGTACACTCTATACTTTGGGGGGAGTAATATGATCGTGTGTATTTTTGGGGCCTATGAACTCAAAAACGACGGGGGTAGTACACGGGTTCTACGAGGATATTATGAGGGCTTTGGGGTTTAGGACGCACGGGCCTTTCGGAGTTTTGTGTTCTTTACAGAAGCCTGGGTTAAGGATTCAGGCAGTTTTTTATAGAGTTTTTTATAGAGATTATAGAGGAGGGATTCAGGTCAAGGGGTTCTGGTAGTAAGTGTGGCTTTGGATATGAGGGCCTGGCTTTTTCACCATCGGGAACGTGGGTGCTGGAGTTCCTTGCCAGCATTGTCATTGTTGGTTGAAGATTATCTGGGGGGTTGAGATTATGGTGCTTGGCTAGGGGAATGCTCCTGGCAGTGAGGCATGCGGGTGGGGGTGGGGCTCTTTGCTTTCATTGGGTATTTTTACCATGGGGCTTCCCGCGTTTCGAGTGGACCCAGTTTTCGATAAGTTCCAATCCTTTCCAGATCCCGAGTGCCAGAAGCCTTCTGGATTTGGGTTCGAGCTGGAGGTACAGGAACAGGAACCTGTTGAAAGGATCAGAAAACTTAGTAAGTAGGTCACAGGTGTTGAGCACCTTTATGTGGGTTACCCGTCGCGGGATGCTTGTAACATCTGTGATAAAATCTGTACTGGGTCGCCGCCTCCGAAGAGTAGAGCTAAACCCTAAACCCTACACCCGAGATGCTCAACCCTCAAATGGGTCCCTTTTTGGGTCCCTATTATAATACGGCACCTAATAATACTTAGGGTGCCCAAAAAGGGACCCTAATTTTGGCAACCACCCAAATAGCCTGGAGAGTTCCTAGGGTTTCGGATCACAGAACGTCTCCGGCCCCAGCACGCCTGCGCAGGCATGCAACAGACATGCGATGAATAAGCCACTGTCCTGCCGCTCCTTTGGCATTGGCTTTTATTCATGCTTCAAAACCCTAAACCCTAAACCCTAAACCCTAAACCCTAAACCCTAAACCCTAAACCCTATTAGGCTGCATTCCATCCTTCGAGAAGTTGGACCCCGAGCCGGGACACGCCAAGGTTTGTTGTGGTTCAGAAGTTGCTTGGGATTCGGAATGGCTTTGAGCGCGTTGGGGCTGAGTCTATGGGTCTCGAACGCCCGATGCCCTAAACTGCACACGTTGAAAAACTGCACACCCGAGACCTTAAACCTTCCACCGACGGACCTGAGGGAATTCGTGGAAAATCCTCGAACTCTAAAAGCCATCAAACCTTAAACACTAAACCCTAAACCATGCTAGACCCTAAAGCCCGAAAGCCCTCAACCCTGAACCCTAAACCCCAAAGCCCTAAAGCCTCAAAAGACACTTAAAGATCGCACGCTCCAGGCTCCTACATGTGTAGGACGGAGCTGGAGCAGCGAATTCGGGGCGGGAGCCCAAGTGCTCTGCTTGAGGGCTTGTGCATTTCGGGTTTTAGGGTTTAGAGTTTAGGCCCTGAATAATTACCATTGCTATTTTGGTGGCTCCTCAATTAAATCATCGTATGAGTACCATTTGATCCAATAATTATTCAGGCCCCTATAGTAGGCCTCTTCGAGCTAGGGTTTAGGGTTTAGAGCTTCTGCGGTTTCTCAATGCCGTTCAGGGTTTTATGAGGGCTTTGAAGGTCTGGTTTTAGGCTTGAGGATTTGGGCCTTTAGGGTGAGTGAGGGCCGAAAGGCATGACAGGGTTTAGGGCCTACCTTGACGACCCTCCACCCCTGCAATGCTGTCCTGGTTCCTTCCAGCTCCATGGCTCCTTCGGCCCGAATCCGTACCCGAGCCTAAGCAGAAGTTCCGAAACCCCACGATTCAGGAAACCCCCTTACGTTGTGTTCCAGATCCTGCACAGATCAAAGGGGTGTGTGTTTCTTAGGGTTCCCTGGCTACCCCCAAGCCTACCTGGCATGCGGGCCTCCGGTTTGTCTGATAGAAGGAAGCTATACCTAGTAGTAGAGTAGGTAACCTTTAACTTTTTTTGGGTACCATAGTCCCTATGTAATCCTTGCTCCCCATGATACCCGACAAGTAGGTATAGGCTCATTTGTACAATTTTAAATTTAGGATCTTGACCCAGGGAAGAACGGTTTAGGGTCTAGGGGTTTAGGGTTGACGTAGGGTTTAGGGTTTAGGGATTTAGGGTTTAGGGTCGATAAAGGGTTTAGGGTTTAGGGTTTAACTATTACAGCACAGAACTAGGATCATGGGGTATAGTAGCTAGGATTATTATTCGGGTAGCTACCCTTGTACTTGCTTATAGCCTTTTAAGTCCGAAGCCAACGCGAGGTTAACTTGCATGACCGTACACTTCTGGCCATCAATGTGCTTAGGACGCCTGCCGGGCAATCAGTGCCGGTGTTTAGTGGATTTGGATGTTTTGATTGCATGCCCCAAGCCCTAGGCCCGAAATCCAAACCCTCAGCCTTAGACCCAAAGCCCTGGACCCTAAACCCTAAACTAGGCCTAGACGACCAGACCCCAAACCCTGAACCCTAAGCCCTACACCCTAACACCCCAAACCATCACCTAAACCCCATGCCACAATCGCTAGACCCTAGGCCCGTTGGGAGTTTCGCATCTGGTGAAACAGTAGCAGCAAAATCAAACTCAGTTCCAAGGCCGAAATGACTTGTCATAGTGACCCTTAGCGGGGTAAGGGTGAGGGGGGTAGGTAAAATCGGCCTTCTTAGGTCCTTTGTTTGGGCATTAAGGCCCTCCCCGTACCCCCGTAAGGGTCCCTATGAACTAGTAGAAGTTGAAAAAACCCGAATTAGTATTTTGCCCCTTCGGGGGGTCGACATAACACCTGGTAATTTTTCCCTCCTTATTCCCTAAAGGAGTACAATCAGTAGAGTTCCGGAGTACAATGACAATGGAAAATGTCCCAAAACCCTATTCTAAACAAATCCTAAACCCTAAGCCCTAAACACTAAGCTCATTTCCTATATCTGGGATCAATGAAAGACAAGCATGGAGGAGGGCAAGTGATGGCCCACCCGAAACCCTGAACCCATGGGCCTCTTGGTAAACGTTCACTGTCGCTCCTATGTGCCATCTGTTTCAGCAGGGCTTTGCTAGGGCTTGAAGGTTGGTTGTGATCCCTCTAAGGAACCCTATTTATCCCTTTAAGGAACCCTATAGATCCCTTTAAGGAACCCTATAGATCCCTTTAAGGACCCCTATAGATCCCTTTAAGGGCCCTTTAGGAAAGTGGCTTGTGGCTCAGGATGTATGTTTCTGGATCTGGGCTGGGGTCTTTTGATTCCGGCTTCGTGGTTCCGGATTTGTTTACACACCTCGTAGAGCCCTGCAGAGCCCGTATGTACACAACCGTATTAAGACCCTCTGAAATCCTAACCCTTATAAAACAGACCTATATACGCCTAAACCCTGAACCCTAACCCTTATAGTGTCTAGGAGTTTACAGGTTTCAGGCTTGGGAGCATGAGTCCATGCAGCTGGGTCCTGTCACACAGGCAACAGCTGTCCTCCGGTAGTTGAGGGCTCTGACAATTCAGTTGATTCCTTATCGCTAGAAAATGCAGTTATACCATAATAGCACCCAGAACTCTATTCCAACTCTCCAGCCCTTCCATGACTCAGACAAGGTTCTAAGCGAGCTCCGAAACGATAGCTACGTATGTGTAACGTCCTACATACCCAAAACCCATTTGCGTGTAAGTGTGCATAAGTACACATTATTTAGTAACATAGAGGTGCAGAAGCTACTCACGTGTAACAGCACATACTAAGACTGCATCGTCGACAACCCCGCCAGAACCTGAACCTTAAGCCCCACAGAATCATGAAAACCCTTCCTCTCCCCACAAACAAGAACCAGCTGCCCCCGAACGCACAACCGCCGATCGCCAGGAGGGCTTTGCCATGTGTTCTTGCGACGTCGGCTTTGACAGAGACTGGGCCTGTCGGTTAAGGGTACAGAATTTGGGTTTCTAGGTCCGAGGCCCTGGGGTGTTGGGGTGTTGTGCTTTGTGGGTTCGGGATTTGGCGTCGCAGTCGCCGTCGTCGTCGCCGCCATCGTCGTCCCGTCGTGCCGTCGCTGCGAATTGTGTCTTGAATAATCAGTAACAATCATCATCGCAGTTTTCATCATCGTCATCATCAGCCTCATCATCATGATCTTCACCATCACCGACATCATCATCATCATCAGCATCATCATCATCACCACCTTCATCATGATCACCATCAGCCTCAGCATCATCATCATCATCTTCATCATCACCGTCATCATCATCATCATCATAATCACCATCACCAATAGCATCAGCATCAGAAGCGTCATCATCATCATGGACATCATCATCATCATTGAATCATCACCATCATCAGTATCAGTGTCAGTATCAGTATCAGTATCAGCATCAGCATCAGCATCATCATTATTATCGTCACCATCGTCATGGTCATCGTCGTCGTCGTCGTCATCGCCATCGCCGTCTTCATCAACAGCATCGTCATCATCATCAGTTCCATCATCATCGTCATCATCATCCTTGTTTATGTTTGGCACGAGCAACTCTTTGTTCCTTCATCGTCAACTCCCTTTTGATTTCAGGACCCTCGTCAGCGCCAGTATTATGAATTATCGCGATCGTAACAGACACCATCACCGTCACCATCACGGTCGTCTTCCTCCTACTCCTCACCGTCGTTGTGGACATCTTCGTCAGCATCGTCAGCACTATCCACCATAGTAATGATGATGATGCCCGTCATCATCATCACCAACACCCTGAAAGTTACGTCAGACCAGGATCGTTGTGGGCTTTCGCCGCAGGGGCGCTGGCTTGGTCCTGCGAAGGAATCCTTGCGCACTTTGGCAGCAAAGTCGCCCGGCTTCCGGGTTCCTGAGCTTTCACCCATAATATACAAGATGTATAGTACAGTAGATTGTTCTCTGAACCCTGGACACTTGTTCTGAAGAGGGCCTCCAGGGTGGCTCAGGATGAGCAGATTGGAGTTCTCGTTCTTTGGTTTGGGATCCGATGCAGCCTTCATTCATGCGGGGCTTGAGCGAGATTCGAAAACTGCGTAGCGTGTAGGGTCACTCGCGAGATTTTCCTGCTGCAATCAACCCATCCCAGCGCTGTGGTAGGATATGTCCGTGTTCATGTGAGAGAGAGTGAGAGAGAGAGAGAGAGAGAGAGAGAGAGAGAGAGAGAGAGAGAGAGAGAGCGAGCGAGACACGATGTATGCATGCATGCATGTATGTCTGTCTGTCTGTTTGTCTGTCTGTATGTATGTATGTATGTTATGTTGTGTAATGTAAATGTAATGTATGCATGTATGGATATATGGATGTATGGCTGGATGTATGGATGTATGGACGCAGGGATGTATGTATGTATGTGTGTATGTATGTATGTATGTATGTCTGTATGTATGTACGTATGTATGTATGTATGTATGGCGGGCTGGTTGGCCTAAACCCTAGACCTGAAAACCACATCTGGCTTCATAATGGAGTTAAGAACCCTTCCCTAGGACCTCGAGTAGGCCCTTATTCCCTTTTTTTAGGGTTCAGGTCCCCTTATAAGCCCCTTTAAACCGAAAAGGGCACCCTTTTTGTTCCTAGGTTACTGTTGGGTCTAGTTCCCCTGCAACCCAAGCCCGACGTCGGAAGATCCATAGCACTTGAACCCTACTTGGAGGGTCTTTAGGTGACTTAGTAAGTAGGTAGTAAGTTGACTTATAAGTATCCTAATTGGGGTTACGGTACTTGTAAGTCCCTAAAATAACCAGTTACTAAGTCCCCCGACCCTCCAAGTAAGGCCCAAACGCTCAAACCTAAGCCCTAGCCTGCATCGCGAGGTCAGCAGCGAGAAGCTTGTGAAAAATCCAAGTTCTCTCTTACCCTGACGCTCGTGGATATTTCCTCCGCCGAGGAACGTCTGAGGGCATGGGTTATTTTAGGGACTTACAAGTACCGTAACCCCAATTAGGATTCCTTTTAGGGTACTTATAAGTCAACTTACTACCTACTTACTAAGTCACGGATAGCAGATATCACAGCAATTTGGTAAGATCTCCGGCTTAAACCCCAGAGAGTGGAGCCCTAAATCTCGAAGTTCGACGCCATAAGCCTTGAAGACTACACACTGAAACCCTAAACTCCAGAAAAACACTAAACCCTAAAACCCTACGTAAAGTTCTAAGCAGTCTGAAACCCTGAGCCCTTGTCACAAGCTTTGGCGCTCGTGGAAGCCAAACCCATAGCCCAAACGAAGTGGGGTTTAGACGGTTAAGAGTGTAGGGTTTAGGGTTTAGATTCAGGTTTTGTGGAGTGTCGCTCAAAAAGTATTGGTAAGGGTATTCCTGGGCTGGTCAGTCAGGGCGACTACTTCTCAGATCTTCCGCTACTTAAGCTCAGGGGACTTCGTAAGCAGGCTATAAAGGGGCTTTTCACATGTACCCTAAATCTTACTTGGAGGATCTTAAGACTCAGTAACAAAGGGTTACAAATACGGTAACTATAATTATAATTACTAACAGCTCACATTAGGGTCCCGTACTTACTAAGTCACATGACCCTGCAAGTACTTACAACCTACCTACTAAGTCAGGGCTAAACCCAACTCCAGTGGTGTAATATATGGGCCTAAACAGTTACCTATACTATGTTGGGGGCTCCTTATGATAATTATAGTTTCAGTTGGTCCCAAAAACCCTAGTCTAACTATTAAGGCCCCTATGTCAGAAGGCCCAAAGTTGGAATTCTTCGCTGCGCGCTCTAAGCGTTTCGAAACGCCGTGGTACCCCCCCCGAAACCATTATGAGGCATGATCCGCGCTTTTGGGTTTAGGGACCCTAAACCCTAAACCCTAAACCCTAACCCTAAACCCGGAATCCCCCCCTTTGTAAGTCCCAAGCTCCACCCACCGAGCAAATCGACTTCGGCTGCGCCCCAGTCGTTCTTTGGCCTCAGGGTGCTGCCATGTGCTGGAGCGAGGGTATGAACAGGAGAGACCGCCCGGGTTCTTACCGATTGGGTTCTAGGGTTCACAGGTTTTCAAGCAGTTTCGCTTGGCAAGGTTGAAATTTAGGTTACGGGAATAGGCTTTCAGGCAAGATAAGTGGTGTGGTCCACGCCGACGCCATGCCTTGGATAGTTGTTCGTTATTTCCCTGTTTATGCTGTCAATAGGTCCACTTGCCCAGCATGCGCTCCCTAAGCCCTAAGACAAAATCTCAAGTCTCTACATCAAACAAGTGGCTGTGACAGTGGTCCATGCAAAGCCCGCTATGCCTTTGTTTAGAAGTCCTTCCCCCAGCTGCAACCTTAGCCCAGCTTAACCGAAGCTCTCCGAGCTAGATGCAGCCTTAGGCATAAAAATCGAAACTCTGCACCCCAAGTTCCTCCGAAGTGGAGCAGAGATCCACGGGACTGTCGGGTTTAGGCAGAGTTGGGGCTGAGGATTGACTATAGGGGCCTAAATAATTACCAATCCTATTTTTGGGGGGCTCCTGATTATAACTATAGTATAATATGCCCCAAAACCCTATTCCAAGGCCCCTCGCCTGCAGAGTTATAGACGTCTTATAGTAATCCTTATGGATCCCTTTAAAAGGAACCTTGCTTTTATTAAGGCCCCTTTCTTTCGGGTTTCTGAAGGCGGTCTCCGGCCTGGTAAGCTCCTGACACGAAAGGCAGCGGTGGCGGCGTTTAAAAATCTTTGCATCTCCGGCGAGGTATGGGATTCAGGGTTCCAGGGTTCAGGGTTTAGGGTTCAGGGTATAGGATTCATTGTTCCAGGGTTCAGGGTTTTGGGCCTTCGGGTTTAGGGTATAGGATTCAGTGCTTTAGGCGTGGAGCATGTTAAGTTCACCGCACATATAGTACGGCTAAGGCCTGAGGCCTCAGGCGTCAAACACCCTAAAGCCTGAGCCGCAACGTTAAGCCGAAGCCCTAAACCCCAAATCCTAAACCTAAGCCTGGAATAAACCCTACACCTAATTTAACATTTTGGCCCGAGTTGTTTTAACCTCACCGAGACATTTCTTGCCCATGGGCGTCGAATGAATGACTGGCTCCCGGTGAAACAAACCAGCTGCCGGTTGTCAGTGGCTTGGGATCTGATGGCCAAGGGTCCGCGCAGCTAGCCTTCAGCCTTTTTGGGTTTTCTTACATACAGTACATACCATGTGTAGATACATATATGTGTGTCTCGCTCTATACACTGAAATCTATCTTATCATTTGTCGACCTATACACAGATATACGTGTGTATATATACACATATATATACATATATATATATATATATATATATATGCACAACACACACACACACGTACAGACACATGTGTATGTATGTATATGCATTTATGTATGTATGTATGCATGTATGTATGTAGACCTAATTCAATATTGGAGGTATATGTGGAACCTCTGGGATATGTGTGTATGTATATGTGTATGTCTGTACGTATGTACGCATGTACGCATGTACGTATGTATGTACGTATGTATGTATGTATGTACATGGTTATGTTCGTATAGGTGGATTTAAAGAAAGTTCCGTTTTTGCCTGTCGTCATACCAAGGTTCGAAGGGAAACTTGTTTGAGGCCAGGGATCCCTAGATCCTGAAGCCCTAAAGATCTGCAGTAGGGTCTAGGGTTGGGCTCAGAATATTACGCGTAGGGTTAACGTTTTCCCGCCAGGAGTGACGGTACGTTAGAAGGGTTTAGGGTTCGGGGGAGATTTGCTCGGCGTCGTAGGCCGTTGGCCTGTTGGTCTGTTTGTCCGCTGGCATTCCTTGCCCTCTGGTCTTCGGGTACTTAAACCCTAAACCCTAAAACTTCCCTAAACCGTAAACGCTACACCACCCCAAAAGAAAGCAAACCCTAAATTCCTTGCCATCTTGTCTTCTGGTCCTCTCGTCCCACGGCACGTCGTCCTCTGGTCCCTGGCCTTTTCGCCCTCTAGGCGTGGCAGGTCATTCCTTACTTTACTCTACGGCATCAGACCTCAATCCATCACCAGAGTTTCATGACCCGCACCATCCCGTACCCTAAATCCCAAAGGGTCCAAGTATCATTATGGCATATACTTAGGCTCCCCAAATACCCCATAAGTATGTACCATAATGATGACTGGACCCTTTGGGAATCCTAAACTGCGGACAAGGAGAGTCTAGTTGCGTTGTTGTGCGCGTGACTTGCAGCCAAGTGCCCCAAGCCACGTATATGATTGGCGTGGACAGTTCCAAAGGGTTAGAGTCCTACCTGGCTTCTCCCATGTTATGGTTTATGGCAAATCTGCTGCCGCTGACTAAGCCTAATCCTGAACCTAAAGCCGTGTGTCGAATCCCGACGCACGGCAACTTGATCCCAAACGCCGAGCTGGGAGTCCAACATACATGGACAGACGCGCTCGAGCCTAACCTTTATAAGCCCTATATCCTAAACCCGCAACCCTAAGCCGAACTGCCTAAAAAGCCGCACTGGTTGGCTCCTGGATGAAGCCAAACCACACATGGCAGGTCCGTGAGGAACACGCCCGAAAGCCCATCCCTGAATCCAGCCGTTCAGATGGTTCAACTCTACAAGCCTAAACTCGGCACCTCCTGTTGTCGCCCTAGTAACCCCTGCTTTAAAGCCACTGGGTGTGGTATCCTTGATTTTGAGAAACCCTCGAATCTATACATTCCAGCAGGAGTCAGCAGGCAGTAGAAATTCGCTCTCTTGCACGGAGGCGGCTGAGAGAGCCCAGTTGTGGCAAGTCAAGGCTTTGTAAGACTCACAAGATAATTACCAATACTATTTTGGGGTTCCGCTTTATGTTCATATTTTGATGGGCCTCCGAATCCTGTTCTAATTATTAAGGGACCTACATGTGGGTTTACTGTAGAGTGCTAACTTCGTTGTTGTGAGCTCCGGAGCTCTACATACGCTGGGGTCGTCAGGTCTTCTATTCTTTTTGCTTTCGGGATCTATATGAATTCATGGAGAGTTTGGAATGGCGGCCGTTTTTGTGTTTCTCAACATCTTCGTAGCTCTTCGGCTTCCGATTACAAGGGTTTCTACTTCTAGGACCTGACTCACACCGTCTATGACCAAAGGGGCTCAAAAAAGGTTATACTATTGTGGGGTTTCTCAAAATAATTATCGTAAAATGGACCTCAAAACTCTATTCTAATTATCAAGGCTTCCAAATTAGTTTCTTTTCACCATCCCGGATTCTGAGAAAGGCTGCACCTAGGCACAACTGCGGCTCATTGCATCAGCATGCTGCAGCCCATTCCAAGCAGTAAAGGACCCGCGGCCCATGTTTTGGACTGGACCGGGCCCCCCTCGCGCGCGTGATTCTTCGGAGGCTTTTCGGCTTTCGCATCTCAGCAGCTACAATCAAAACCCTGCACTTGCCTTAAAACCGGTCTTAAACCCCTAAAGCCTGACCCGAAGATCGGAAGGTTTGGCATACGAGCATTTGCAAGGTGGAAAAAGCCGTTAACATCAACAAATTGGAAGGTGTAGTGCCAGGGCTTAAGATCCAAATTTAGGGTACGGATTCCACAACACCCTGACGGTTCAACAAGGTGACGTTCTTGTCTTGACACTCCTGCTTGTGAGTCAGATCAGATTGGTCTTTTTCTCCTCTCAGACACAATGCCTGCTTACTTCGGTGCTCGCCAGGACACGAGTGTTGATCATCGTCATCGGTTGTGCAGTAGTAGTAACTATCGGCTGCCACATCAACCGTCACGCCACCAGCAGCAGCAGCGAGCAGCTCCAGCAATGGTGATCGATTCTTAGTCTTTTCGTCGTCGTACCTTTATATTAATTAAAATCCTGACCACTCCTGTCATCATCGGCGTCATCATCATCACATGGTCCTCACAAGTTTCGGTGCGACCCAACAAACAATTGCCAGAATGCCCGACGGCAACCAGTGCATCTGCGTCATCCAAAATAGCACTCGTAAATTGCGGTTTGGGTTATCACTGCTATGAAAAGTCTTTTCTCTGCATCTGCCACTCCTATTGTGCCCACTGCGCGGCTGCTGCTGCTTTTGCTGCGACGACTATTGCTGCTCCGCTGCGACTCTTACTACTTCTCCCAGTACTTCTACTTCTTCTACTACTGCTGCTACTACTACTACTACTACTACAACTTCTGCTGCTGCTACTACTACTACTGCTCTACTGCTCTACTGCCACTACTGCTACTACTGCTACTACTGCTACTGCTGCTACTGCTACTGCTACTGCTGCTGGTAGTTGTACTGGTTCAGCTAGTACATTGCGACGACGTCGGGGCGCCCGGAGAAAGTCATGGGCTTTTGGACAAATCTTGGCCTTGATCGCGAGTCGCTTGACATAGACTCAAAGCCAGACCAGTCCTGCATCGTAATCTGGGGCTTAAAAAGTTACCAGTACCATTTTTGGGGATTTATGATAACTATGATAGCTGCAGCCTAATGGGCCCCAAAACCCTGTTCTAATTATTAAGGCCCCTATATTAAAGCCGGGGACGGCCTTGACTACTACGCCCCCCAACACTAGAGGCAGCCAGCAATCAAGCCCGGGGAACCGCCATAGGCAGGAAGGACTGAGCCCCAAGCTCAGAGCCGCCCTACACCCTAAAACCCTAAACCCTAAACCCTAAAAGCCCTAAATCCTAGAAGCCCCAAGCCCTAAACCCTAAACCCTAAAACCCCTTAATTAAGGAAAAGCCCGACATTCGAAATCCGAGCTGAAACCCAAACTGCCAAGCCCTAACGCTTTTTGCTTGTCTTGCGGTCACTGCCTGGGCTGCGATTCTTCTGAGTGCCTGAGGACACAAGTAAGAACAGCTGATAAGAATAGCTCAGGCGTGAGACTCTGGCTTTTCAGGTTGAATATAAGGGCCTTAATAATTAGAATAGGGTTTTATTATACTACAGTTGTAGTAAGGAACCCCAATTGAGGCCCCTATATTAGGGCTTACGAACCAGATTCGCCGGTCCTCTGACGTGAACTAAGCGCCCTCAACGCAAGAATGGCGATAGTGATGATGTTCGAGGATCTGCTTTACGCAAGAAAGCGTTGTTGTAGGTGTACCTTTGGGATGTGGCTTGGAAAAGTCTAGTCCGCTGCTCATGTGAGGCAAAACATATCGTGAGAGTTAGTAGTTCGTGCAGCGTATCGCAACGAACGTTAAAGCTATTGCTGGTATGGGCATTTCTCAAAGTTATGATTTCCTGATCAGGTCCCCATAATGGTACGGCACCCTTATAAAGGGACCCTAAAAGGGATTTTAATTTAGAGAACTACGCATATGGGTCGGCCCCACTCTTTCTCTGGGCTTCTTGTCAACTATAGAGGTCGCAACAATTAGGAATAGTTCCCCCCTAATTTCTGATAGTTACAGTATCGTGTAATACCAGAACAGTGTTCTAGTTCTTAAAGCGCTTATGTTGTTCTTGGATCCTCCCGGCACATGGCTGGAATGCAACAGTGCAAGGGCTGCTTCTGGTGCGGGCGGGGGAGGTGCCGGATGGTCAACGGTTTCAGGTCTAGGGGTTTAGGTTTATGGCTTCTAAGCCCAACCCTAAGCCGTACGCCCCAAGCCCTATTCTCAAAGCAGCTCGTCCTACACTCTAAACTGCAGGACCCGAACCCCGAACCACAGCCCTAAAGCCCCCAAACCCGAAGCCCTGCATCCTAGGCCTTGGCAGTAACTTTAAACTTGTTGAACGTTTTAGTCACTAGCACAGAGGGCTGTCACCTCTTCCGCGGCAAGTACAGAGCTGCCAGAAATGACCGGGCATGGCCCAGACAGGCTTTCTGGACAAGATATTGCTTCACACTCCCCAAAGTGTTTTTTGCCATTGTATGTCCCAAAGTCATGGTCGAATCACTACCCTAACCCTGAACAACCGACTCTTTAGGGTTCCTTTTTATGATTTCTTTATATAAGTCCTCGAAGATGTAGGTTTTTTCGGTGTTAAGGTAAGGCCTTTATGGGTTTGGTCGGCTTCCGTCCCATGGTCCCATGTTTTTTTGTTTGTTTTTGGTCTGTTGTGGTCTGGGGTAGGGTTTAGGGTTTAGGGTGCGTAGATGGTCTCGGGGACATGGAAAGCGCATCACAGCAAATGCGTCAAGGGCTTCCCAGACCAGTCAAAACATTGAATATGAACTACCCTGACACATGGTAACCCTTATAGTGCTCCTTAGAGCCTTGACCCTAAACCCAAACCCTTAAAGTAGTAGTCCCGGACCTCTGCGAATCCCCAGACTCACGGCTTCAATGTTTAGTGCTTAGGGTTTTGGGGCTGAGGGTTCAGGGTGTAGGAGTGTAGGGGTTCATGGTTTAAGGTTGAGGGGTTTAGAGTGTGGGGTCTGGGGGTTCCGAGTGTTCGATTTGATGTAAGAGCCCTCTTCAAGACCCAGTGGGTTAATGTCAAGTCCTGCAAGCATTGTGTACCTGTAGTTAAAGTATATAGTTGTTAGTCCGTCACTGCACACCAAACCACAACTTTAGAATTACTAAGACCTGTGCCAGTTCTGCACAGAATTTGTTTGGGCCCGCCCTGTGCCTTTTTACCTTATGCGCAAGCCTCACGTTTCGTATCTTATTTGCCTACACCTGATAGGCGTCGAGGACAGCACAGCGCAGGGTGCATCTTGAATCTACGCTCTTTTGGGTCCACGCGTTAACACAGTTAGTTACGATTGAAGCTGGCGTGTAAGGTTCAGGATTTAGGTTTCAGGTTGAGGGTCTCGGGTTTCAGGTTCAGGTTTTTCAGAGAAAAGGGAAAGTAGGAATAAGTTGTTTTTTGTGTTTTAGGGTCAGAGAGGTTTGCAGTCTGCAGAATGTAGGGTTTTCTACGGTCTTCTATCCCAGAAAAAACTTAACATAGGGGCCACTAATTACCCATACTCTTTTGGGGGTTCCAGTAACCCTTTTCTTGTTGTTTCGGGCCCCTATACGAATTAACTGGCTGTCAACCCTGGAACTCTGCAAGTGAGGGGCCTTCATATATAGAATGGGTCATTGCGGTTCGTCAAACTTATTGTGGGCCCCCCAAGTTGCAAGGATCCTCAAGATAGGGGTCGGAATGATTACTGCTACGTCATTAGAGCTCCTTGGAATTATAAACAAGAAATTAGACTACAACATACCTCGAAAAGCCGTGCTGACTATGAATGTCGCTACATTAAGCGAGGACCCCCTATCTTTAAGAACCCCCCTCATATTTAAAGGTTCACCCTGCCTGCTCCACAGTAGTGAGATGCTGTTGTGGAATGCATGCCCGGTTCGAAGAGGCAGGCGCCACACTATGTTAAACTGTGTTGAAAGCAGGGGTTTAGGGTTTAGGGTTAGGGCAGAGGGTCTTGGATTTTAGGGTTATTTTGTGTTGACAGCAGGGTTTACATTCCAGCAAAGCGAAAACGGCTCAGTGTGTTGACGAACCCTCACGCGTTGACCGTGTTCGACTTCGTGCTTCGTGGTTTCTGCGATCCCAACACCCAACCCTAAACCTAAACCCTAAACCCAAAACCCTAAACGCAAAACCCCAACCCTAAACCCAGAACCGTAAACCCCAAACCGTAAACCCTAAACCCGAAACCCTAAAACCCACAGCCCTAACTTAGCAGTGAAGCTTGGGAAGCTGAAGCTGAGCCCAAATCCTGAAACATTCCACCCAGTAGCCCCGGCAGCTTAGGGTTTAGGGTTTAGGGTTTAGGGTTTAGGGTTTAGGGTTTAGCCAACGTGGAACCTCAGCGAGGGCCATTTCGAATGAACAGTGGTCTATAGTATGAATCGGTGATGTGACTACTTGCTGAAGCCATAGGTTGGCGGGCTGGCTTGTATAGCTACGGGATTAGGGATCAGACAACTGAGATGCTATCGGCTTGGTGGAGGACACCCTAAACCCTAAACCCTAAAAACCTGTGGTCGTCTTGCCTCCGCTCCGGGCTGTGTCAACCGGGACGATTTGCTATTTTGTATGCCCGCGGAATGTCTGGCGAGGTCGTTTTGGAGCTGTTGCTTTGAAACTGATGTTTCGGGACCTGATCCAGGAGTTCGGTGTTAGGGTTCAGGGCCAATTTACGTTCTTGGCCTTTCAGGTGAGGGTCCCAGCCTGAAGTCTTGGCAGCAGCTTATTTGCCGATGCAGTTACAATGACCGCTTGCACCACTGGGGCTTGGAGACAGGCTCTTGCCCCACTGCAAGGCCAGGCTTCCCACAGATTGCTTCCGCGGCCGCGGGTCCAGTATACAGGTTACGTGGCCTCGGAGTTTCTGTGATGGGCTCGAAGGAAACGTGGGAACGAAAAGGTGGCCCGAGGAATGTCATTGCCACGACGATGGTGGTGGAGATGATGGTGATGATGCTGCTGCACATCTTTGCTGCTGCTGATAACGCTGCTGACGATGATGTTGCCGACGATACTGCTAACGATGATGCAGCTGCTGCAGATGATGATGATAATGATGATGATGATGATGATGATGATGATCGTGGTGGTGCTGCTGATTGGTGACGACAATGACAGGAGGATTGGGAACATAAGTAGAACCATGACCATCACCAAACCCATCCTCATCTTCATTAGCTCCAGCGCCGCTTTTTGCGCTCGACCACCGCCACCACCAGCATCATCCTAGCATCTTCATGGTCGACACCCGTGTCCGCATTATCACGCGCTGGGCGTAACAGGTACTATCGTCACGCCATCACGACCATCATGAGCACGAATAGATTGTGACCATCACTCTTACTTTCTTCATCTTCGAAATCACGCCATTATACCGTATTTGTTCTCGTCTTCCAGCAGAGCAGCCTAATGGCTTAGATCCAGTCACCCCCCAAGAGATAGGTCTAAAAGTCAAGCTGGGTTCAGTTTAACTTACCATGGCAAGGACTGTGATAAACCTTCTTTGCCATAGATCCCAGCCGAAAGCCTCAAACCCTAAACCGTAACCCTCGCCTAAACCTTTGAACAGATCCGTGATGCAGCCCTTAAGGAAACCCAGTCTATCAGATCTTCCTTTAAAAATAGTAAAAATTCATGTTTTTTATTCTTGTTTCTAATCCTTAAACTCCGAATCCTGGCGATGCGAACCCCAAACTTCAAGCCCAACCTCGCACGCAGCTCTTGGTTTCTGCCCGCAATGTGCGGTGGCCAAGATTTCGAAGGTCTCCCCTAGACCCTAAGCACGAAAACGCTAAACCCTAAATGCAAAAAGCCCTAAGCGCTAAATCGTAAGCGCTAAATCCTAAACGACCCTAAATCCGAAACCCGAAACCTTACACCCTAAACGCAAAAACCCGAAGCCTAGGGACCTTTAAGCTGGGAGTTTATGAGAAGTTGAGAGTGGAATTTCGTTTATAAATTCTCATCGTTTTTCTGAAGTGCTTGGAGGATCATGGGACTTATGAGTACCCGCTAATTGAGATGATAAGTAACTATTTTTGCAATTACTTTGTTTATAACCCTGGTTGCTAAGTCCCATGATCCTCTAAGTAGGGCTTTGAGATTCCTGGGCTTGCAAGCTGCTCATTGCTAAGGAAGCTGCCATGTGGTCCGGTTTAGGGTTGCGGTGTAGGGTTTTTGAGGCTTTGGGCACTTCACTGCTACTACTACTGGCGAAAGGCAATTAGGGAACGCTTTGGGGCTTAAGGTTTAAGGTTTACGGATAAGTTTCAGGGTTTAAGGTGCAGGGATTAGGAAGTTGAAGTACGTTTCGGAATTCCTGGTGCAAGCAAGCAACCCGAAACAGGGCACCCTGATGCAGACCGCAATAGTTGGGTTATTACATTCAGGACCCAAGCATGAGGGATTTACGATTGTAGCACGAGCCTCAAGCCCTCAGTATCGTCAATTCCGGAGCCGTATGAAGCTCCTAAGCAGTCCTAAACGCTACATGCGCCTTACTCGTGAACATCTCGTTTCAGGCAGAATAATAAGAAATTTCAGAGGTTTTCTAGAACACCATCAATGTTGAATATCCCTCGCCGTGAAAGTCATCCCAGTCGAAGCAAAGCCTCTGAAGAGATAATAGAGAAGTTGGCGCATATCCTCGATGTTCCTTGAGGAACCGCACATGCACTATGTGGGGTGGAGGCTTTGCTAGTCTTCGGGGATTGAGCAGCTACTTTCCCAGAGGGCCCAGTACCCATCAATTAAGAAATCGCGATATGACGCACGTTCCAATTGAAGGTATACTCCTCGCTTAATGGATATACCTGAATAAATCACGAGATCACGGCCCTTAGCAGTTGAGGCATCTTCTGTAATGAAGGTCCCAAACCCTAAACCCTGAACCCTAAACCCTAAACCCTAAACCCCTAAACCCTAAACCCTAAACCCCTAAACCCCTAAACCCTAAACCCTAAACCCTGAACCCTAGGGCGACTCCAATGTTACATCTAGAGTAGTTCAGGTGTGTAGTACGGGGGCTTTTATGGTTAGAATAGAGATTTGGGGTATATAGTACTAAAATACTAATACAATTATTTAGGCCACTTGTAGAATTGCCAATGTTATTCCTAAGGCTTTCAAGAGAATGGGAAAGAAGGTGACAAAGCAGCAAATCACGAGCTTTGAAAGGATCAGGATCAATACGAGAGGCGTTCCTTGCTCCCACGGCTGGCTCCTCTACAGACCGACTGATAAGCAGGCAGGCGGCCAGCATGGCAGGAACTGACGGCCAAAATCCCTACTATGACTAGGCCAAAAAAGAACCTGAAATTTGGATCCAAAACCATCCCTAAACCCTAAACCCTAAACCAAAAGAGGGGCCTCTCCGGGTTCCTCCGAGTCCGACGACCACGGCGGCCTCTTTCGGGGTGGCTCCTTCGCCGGCTGCGCACCAGAAGGCCTCAGAGGGCCTCTTTCGCGTGGGGTTCAATTTTGGGCTATTTGTGGTTTAGGGTTTAGGGTATAGGTCCTCATTGTAATTAATTATAGTATAGTGGGACCCATAACCCTATTCTAAATTATTAAGGCCCCTACATTAGGGGTTTGGGGCTTGGAAGGTTAAGGTTTAAGGGTTTGGGTGTCAAGGAGGGTTAGGAAGGGGTTCAGGATTAAGGTCGAAGCTTTGCAGCATTGTCCTCCTGAAGCTGAGACCCACAGCCCCAACATCCCCAACAGTGAACCAGAAGCTTGAATAGGCTCCCAAGGTGCTATCGAAACCCTAAACTCTAAACCCTAAAGGCCACTGCACTTCAAAAGAAGAAACCTAAAGCCCTAAACCCTAAAGCCGTGGACCCCTTGTCTTGTCCTCTGGACCGAGAGAGGTACATACGAAGTCCCGTTATTGGGAGACTTGTTTTTTTGATGTCGGGTCTAGGGCTTAGGGTATTGACATCAGTGCGTCAGATTTGGCAAGAAAGCGCAGGGTGACATGGACTTTGCATGTCGGTTCTTGTTCGGGCAGTGCAAATGCGGAAGTCCACTCAGCTCACCCAATGGCGCGTAGGTGAATGTTGCAGGTGCCAGCATGGTTATCCTTCAAACCCTGCTCAACCATAGAATCTAGGCGGGACCGTCAGCGAGTAGAACCGCCCGTCGAATATCGGTTGGAGCCATTTAGAAGCATAGTGCTTTGTTGAGACGAAATGGCAGGCTTACATAGGAACGGTACTGGATGTATCAGGGGATGTGCGTTGTAGTACAGCTTGAAACCTGGTTGAGTATATCCCAGGTTTTCAACCGTCCACCCTATCCCTCAACCCTAAACCCTAAACGCATTCTCTCCCGCAACATAACACACGCTGACAGGTGACTCAAGGTGTGGACATGATATGCAGTACCAGCCCCGGAACCTCCTATGACCCGAAGCGGCTTAAGCTCTGATATTAAACTTTTGGGGGTTCCTTACTATAAGTATAGTAACGCTTGTCTTCCACTACGGGCTGTTGACGGATCCAAAAGCCCCCAACATGCAGCATCACGCTGTGTCAGAACCTTCCTTCTCTCCGATCCTGTAACCCCGAGTTTCGAAACCGAAATCCGAAGCCCTACAGGCAGCCCGCCCTGCCGGAAGTTTCTTTTTGAAGTCCCCCCCTCCCGCGCTCGCTGGCGACAACTGCCATGCTGCGCGTCGTTCTGCTGACTGGTGAGCCAGCCATCCGACCGCCTCGAGAATAAACCCTACCTAAACATGATTTCTTTATATAAGCCCTTAAAAATTTAGGTTCTTCTGGGTTAAGGTAAACCTTAAACCTTCGCTTAGGGCTTGTGGCTTTGCAGTTTCTCCGCCTTGTTTGAAGCTGTTCGGATGTTTGGAGTCTGCGGATTAGGATTTGAAGCTTAGGCTTTAAAGTTTAGGGCTTAGGATGATTGAGGGTTGGAGGGTTTAGGGTTTTGTTGAGGGGGTTTGGACTTCTGGGGCTTTTGGGGAGCCGAAGATTTCGGAAGCTCACCGGTTTGAGACTTCGTTCTAGGTGACCCTAAAAGGCACAATATGGGGTATATAGTAGTACTATAATTTATAAGGGTCCCAGGGTTTAGGGCCCATACCAGGGCTCACTCGAGAGGCGCAGAAGCATGAAACCGAAAACCCGTAATCTCGAGCTTGCTGCTATGGTTGAGGGTTTTGGGCCTTTGGAGTTAAGTTTAGGGTTTCGTGCTTTAGGGTGTAGAGCTTTCCCCTAAACCCTGACCCCTAAACCCCGAAACCCTAAATTCCAAACCCCAAGACATTGCATCTCTGAGGTAGGTAGTAAATAGACTCATAATGACTTATAAGTACCCTAAAAAGGACCCTAATTGGGGTTAAGACATTGCATCTCTGAGGTGGCCACGTTCGATGCCGAGGATGTCGCGCTTTTGGGCCCGAGAGAGCCCTGCTTCACGTCCTCCCTGTGGCCTGGAGGATCAACCCAGAGAGCCCAACACCCCTTAATTAAGGAATGCCTAGGGCTCCTCTTAAAGGGATCCTTTAAGGGATCTATAGGGTTTAGGGTTTCAGGGATCCCAATACCCCTTAATTAAGGAATAATTATGGCTTGAAGCATATAGGGCTTCATATTATGATTTAGGCTATATTCCTTAATTACGGTTAATTACGGGGTATTGGGCTCTCTGGGAAGAATCTAAGATCCTGAGTAGCTTGAGTGTCATAAGAAGGCCCCCTCAAACAAGGGTCCCCCTCAGTTTCAGAACTTCTTCCAAGAGCCCTCAACCCTGTGCCCCAAACCGTCTGCCAACAAATCACTTGCACAAGTAGAACAGGCTTCAAAAACCGCTGCAAATCCATGATCCAAGCCTCAACTGCAATCCTCCACCCTCAACGCCAAAGCTTAAACCGTAACCCTACACCCCAAAAGGGTAAACCCTAAACCCTGACCCCTGAACCCTAAACCTCTGGACCCTAACCTAAACCCTACACTCCAAAAGGGCAAACCCTAAACCGAGGAAGAAGTATTTGCAGCCTCTTCTCGGCGCCTCCGCTTGCAGGCAAAGGCTGTTGTGTGGCTCGGCCCGACGGTTCTTGTTGTAAGGGTTTAGGGCTTGGGAGTTAGGGTTTAGGGGTTTAGGGGTTTAGGAACTAGGATTTAGGGGTTTTAGAGTTTAGGGGTTTAGGATTACGATAAGGGCTATTTTGGGGGTTTGCTCTAGGGGCCTAAATAATTGCCAATACTATTTCGGGGGTTCCGTATTATAGTCATAGTGTAATTGACCCCAAAACCCTATTCCTAATTACAAAAGCCCCTACATTAAGTCGGGCTCTATTCGCTTTTTCGGTTCAGGGGATGCCAGGGTTTAGGGTTTATGGGCCTGTTGTGTTAGTGCCATTTCCTATTGTACAATCTTGCGATATCATGTGCTAGTTACAATATCTCCAGGGTCTCTGTTTTCATTGTGTATGTGTCTGTTGTGTTCTTGCTATACTGTGATGACCATGCGTTCGAGGCCTTTTGATGTTTTCGGGTTTCCATAGACCTGCTGGATTGACGGCTTACATTTATTCGCGTTCGGCTTTCGTGAATTATGGTTTTGGGGCTGTTCGGATGAGCGGGGGTGCTTTGGTGTTCAAGACTCGACCCTAATTCCTGAACCTTGAAAACCCGTCCCCTCACCAGTCCTCCGACCCTCCTTCTACTCAGGGTCACAGAGCGTAGCAAACATAGCGCCTATTTAGTAGAGGGTTTGCGCGGGTAATTTTACAGAGTTGCATGGGGACACCTCCAATGGCTTCAGGAAATCTTTCAAGCTCGGGTAAACGTCGACATGTCCAGCCACATCTTTAGCATGAGACTTCCTTCGCGAGGCTTCTCACTACACCTAGATTGTTTACTAGGTGGCAATTTGGGAAACTGTTTAATTTCCCTTATGGTTCCTATAGACGTACCTATTCATAAATACTTTTCAGAGCCCCAAAACTACAACCCAGTTTATAAAAACAAATTTGGGAGCCCAGGACTGAAGCGACGCTATAGGACGCGCCAGGATGACCCTGCTACATAGATTCCTCCGCCCCTATACAAACGGAGCTCCAAGGGTAAGAGGAGGGACCCTTCATAAGGACCCCTAGGTATATACCCTTAATAGAGCTATTATAGCACCCATTGTATAGCCCATTATCGGGTAGGGGTCCCCGATAAGGGTCCCTCCGTTTCCCCTTTGAGGAGCTCAAAGCTCAAGCCCCTAAACCCATAAAGTATAACCCCTAAACTCCTGGGCCCTTAACCCCGAACGTAAACCCCAGGCCCCAGACCCTAAACCCTAGGAAATTCAGCCCGTAAGCCCAGGCAACGGAACAGTGCTGTTTGACGATTGCTCGCCACTCCTCTCGCACCAAACTCCCAGGCTCCAATTGTGCTTATTATAAGGGCCTTAATAATTAGAAGAAGGTTTTGGGGTGTACTTTACTATAAATATCAAATTAGAATAAGGTTTTGGGGTATACTTTACTATAAATATAGAATTAGAGTAAGGTTTTGGGGTATACTTTACTATAAATATAATAAGGACCCCCCCAAAGTAGTATTGGTAAGGATTTGGGCCCCTATATTCGACAGTTCAGGGCGCACGAGTGCTCCGGAGGCTCTGGTTCAGAATCCTCCATCACGGGACATACTGTTGATGGACAAAATCCTGCATTACCCGTTATAAGGAATATACCATAGTTCCCATAGTTTAGGGTCCTTAAGGTCATGCAGGATTTTGTCCATCAACAGTACCTCGTGGTTTAAGCTTCGGAGTGCAGGGTTTTGAACATTCCATAGTCCTCAGTTCAGGAATGTTAGATGCAGCACTGGGCAGTCGATTTGAGCGTTAATTTTTCTTCATTCCAGTGCCTTTGCTTCGCCAGCGCCTTTCTTTTGCGCGACAAGTCATAGCAAAACACACAATTCCCGAAGCTCAGGTACTAGATATCCCTTACAGGAACCCTTAAACGAGACCCTTAGCAGGAACCCTTAAAAGGAACCCTTCGAAGACATCCGACAACAGCAGCACCAACAATCCCAAGCTCAGGTTCTGCATAGCACCCTCCCCTAAACCCTAAACCCTAAACCCTAAACCCTAAACCCTTGAAGGAAACTTTGAAACCCTCATGCCTAGACCTCCAAATTCCCAACAAAAGTAGGAAAAATCCCAAGACCCTACAAAAGGCCATTATTTTACATGCTTTGAGGGTCCGGGTAGAACCCTTCCTTACTTGGATGATCATGGGACTTAGTAAATAGGGTTAGAAGTAAGGTAACTATGGCTATAATTACTTATAACCCCAATTAAGGTACTTGTAAGCTTACTTACGTAGCTCAGGTTCGAGGACATCGGGATGCCTGAGGAGCTCCAGGTCTTGGTCGCTTCTCAGCCGGTCTTTTGGGTTTAGGGTTTAGAATCCTAGGGCTCAGGGGTTTAGGGTTTAGGGGTTTAGGGTTTAGGGGTTTAGGGTTTAGGGGTTTAGGGTTTAGGGGTTTAGGGGTTTTTGGGGTTCAGGGTTAGGGTTGTCGGGCCTGTGCGGGCTCCTTTTGAGGGCTCTTTGTAAGGGTTCCTTTCAACGGTTCCTTGAGATGGTTCCTTTAAAGGGTTCTACGAGACTTTTATGGGCTCCTTCTGAAGGCTCCTGTCAGGGTTCTTCTCAGGGTTGCTTGCAAGGGCTTCCTTTCAAGGCTCCTGTTCGGTCTACTACCGACTTTTAGGGGTCCTTTTGAGGGTTCCTGTGAAGAGTTCTCTCAAGGAGCCCTTTCGAGGGCTCCTTTTAAGGGCTCCTTTTGAGGGCTACTGTTGAGGGTCAGGGTCGGGAAGTTTGGGGCAGTAGGATTTACAGACTATGCTAGATCCAAAAGAGTCCCCTACCCTAAGCCCTACGCCTCCCCACTAAGTAAGAAGCAGCAAACCGCCCCCTAAATCCTGAACCGTATTGTGTAGAGAGAAGAAGATATATAGATAGGTACATAGATACATAGATACGTAGACGGGTAGATAGGCAGATGGATAGATAGATGGATCGGGATGCGTAGAGAGAGAGAGAGAGAGTCTCCTTAGATCCCTATAGAACCTCAACCCTAAACCTTAAACCCTGAACTCTAAACCCTAAACCCTCAACTCTATGCCTCAGGTTCCTTACACCGGGGAGAACCCACGGGAGCTGATGATGGCGGTGAAGGAGGGTAACGAGTGCGAGGCCATACTATAGGGGCCTTTGGGTTCCTTTTGGGGTGTAAGGATTACTACAAGGGGTAGTATGGGGGTTTAGTTAACAAGAAGAAATAAATAGGGTTTGGGGGTTTAAGTTATACCATAACTAGAATAAGGAACCCCAAAATGGTATTGTTAACGAGTGCGAGGCCATGGCCTTGGCATTCCCATACTTTGGTGCTGGAATCTTACGGGCTCGGTTCCTGAATCTTAAGGGTTCGGTTGAGAGGGATGAGGGTCTATTCCTGAGGGTTTGGGGTTTAGGGTTGAAGGTTTAGGGTTGAGGGTTTAGGCTTGAAGGTTTAGTTTTGAGGCTTTAGGCTGGAAGTTTTATTTGCATTACAATAGGGGCTCGGATTTTTAGGCACACGCACAGGGTTGATGGTTGTCTCACACGGACGGGTTTGCAGGGTGACCGCCAAACACCTTGTTCAATTGCCTGTACAGTTGTGCTCAGCTGCAGAATATGTCGGCCTACATCATTACCAATTCCATTTTGGGGGTTCCTTCTTATACTTAAAGTATAATAGGCCCACAGACCCTAATCCGACATGAAGAAGAACTCGTACAAGTAGCAAGCACTCTAGCATTCACGTCTCGTTTTGGTACACATGTCTTTATAGTTCGATAGTTCGAGTTGCTGATGCATAGTCTTTGGGCCGATCAGCCTGAATATGTACATATGTATTTTTTGCTGTATCCATCTGCCTGCCTCCCTGCCTATCTAGCCAGCTAGCCAGCTAGCTAGCTATCTACGTACATACGAGTCCTTTGACTTGAGCATTCAGGGTAGATCACATCACTCTCGCCTCGGCGCTCAGGTTAGGCGGGCCCTTGAGAAAGGTATCGACCCGAATATCGAGGAGGGGGAGGGTAGGGCCATCATTCGGATTTATCCTAATCCATAAACTTAAGCTGTTTACCAAAGGTTTTTGCCATCTAGGAGTGGATCGCATGAGGGCCAAAATGAGGGTTTGGGTCTACCCCGCCGTTCTTTCAGCGGTTTGGGGTTTGGGGGAGCTTGAGAGCAAACTACGGTTGATGATATAAACCCTGCACTTCCCTTAATCAGGATAATGCCATAATTTCCATAGTTTAGGGTCCTTAAGGTAATGCAGGATTTATATCATCAAACCGTAGGGCTGGAGCTGGGGCTTTCAAGATTTCAACTTAGGGTCTAGGGTTTGATTCAAGGTAGGGTAGGGTTTCGGGTTTTGCGGCTTTCAATTTAGGGCAGGGTTTAGGGTTCGGGTTTTGCGGGCTCAGGTTCAGGGTGCAGTGAAGGTTGCAGACAACACTCAGCCTCAAGCCTCGAAGCCAAGAAACGGGTTTTGGTTGAAGGTTTAGGCTTGAGGTGTTCAGGGTTTAAGGTTTAGGGGTTTGGGGCCTAGGGTTTGGATGGGTTTGGTTTTAGTTAGTGGTTTAACAAGAGCCTGAAGCTTACCGGAAACACCCGACACCATGCGGCTCCACTTCCGGCCCACAACCGACCTAGACTCCAAACCCTAGGTGTTCACAACATGGGCCGAGTCACTAGATACCCCCAAACCCTATGCTAGCCATGAATGACAAAGGCCACCGTATTGGTGGTTTAGGGTTCAAGTAAGCCGCTTCTAGGATGCCCGGTAGTACCCTTATTCCCTTTTTGTAGTCCTAGGCTCCTTATAAAGTTACCCAATACCAGAGCCCTTTTTATTCCTAGGTTACTGGGCATCCTAGCCTTCATCCCGCCCGAAAAGCCTGGATCTTGTAGGAGCTCTTGAGCGAGCACGACTTCCAGGCGCTCCCGCAACTGGGTAGTTCTGAAAATTAGGGTTTGGGGTTCAGGTTTTAGAGTTATTTCTAGGATCCCAAAAGAAGGCTGCAGCCTTCTACGAGCGACCGAAGAGGGACCCTGATTTAGAGAACTACCCATTTGAAACCTGGGAGTTTGGGGTGTTCTGGTGATTATCTGTTTGCTGATCCGTGAGCTCGTTTGGCTGTTCTGAGTGTGGGAGTTTTGAGTATAGGGTTTGGGGGCTGTGCAACCCCAACTACCAATACTAACACAATACTAATCCCCAGGGTCCCCATTATAGTGCCACTATAATACATGCCCCGCAACTCTATTCCGCTGTATGGCGTCTTGAACCCGACCCTGCAGCTGAGCCCTACATCCTAAAGCTGAGGAGCTTGCAGGATGAGCCTTTGAGGGCCCCAAAGGTTCGGGCTCTGGGTTTGGGGTTTACGTAATGTAGGGACCTGATCAAGAAACCCTGAGCCTATAACCCCAAAATGGTAGGATTCATATAAGGAACCCTGATGAAGGCCCAAGGAGTCTTAATCAGGTTCCTACATCATTATAGTACCCGTATACATCCCTGATAGATCCTTATAGTACCCCTTATAGACCCCTTTAAAGGAACCCTAGTAAAGGCCCAAGGTTTCTTAGTCAGCTTCAAGGATCGTATGATATTGAAGTTCCTAGTACTAATCAGGTTCCTACATTACTAAGTACCCTTATAGAACCCTTATAGTAAAGTAACCTTTATAGACCCCTACATTAGGGTTCAAGGATTGTATGATATTGAAGTTCCTAGTACCCGCCAGCAAGGAGCAGGGAGGCCCAGAGTTGAGAATCCGAGTTTTCTCTCTAAGCCCCAAACCCTAGAATGTAGAAGCATGATTAATTCCCAATATTATTCCTTATGGTTTAGGGAGGGTCTAGGGTTTAGGGTTACAATGTAGAAGCCTGGTTAATTACCAATATTATACCTTAGGAGTTATTAAGGCCCCTACAGCACCCTCAACCTCAAACCCAAAACACGAAACCCTGAACGCTAAACTCCCCAGACCTTAAACCTCAGCCGCGAAACCGTTAAAGCCAAAACCCCGAAACTTTCTGGGTCCCTGTAGAACCCTTGAAGGAACCCTCAAAGGAACCCTTGTTTCAGTGTTTGAGATTTGAAGGCCCCTGCACTCACAGCGCGGCAGGCTTTTACCCGCCCCCAACGAAACTTGGCGGGTCGGGCGACTTAGGAAGTAGTCTCATAGAGATATTAGTACCGCAAACCCAACTAGGATCCCGCTAATCAAGGGCACATATCTCTGCAGATTATCTACTTACTACATCCTCCGACCCTCCAAGAATCCTACCCGGGCCCTCATGGTCATTTGTAATCCCTGTTGGGTAACCTTGTAGGAACCCAACGCCTTATACCGTTACACCCTGAACCTCGTAGAAACCCCGCAACCCCAATCTCCGGCTACAGGCTTTTATGCTGCAATCCCTAAACCCCAAACCCTGAACCCTAGACACAAACCCACACCCCCAGTTCATACCTCAAACCTCAAACCCCAAGCCCCAAACCTCCAACTCCAAGCCTTAAGCCCCAAAGCTCAAACCTCTGGCTGCAGGCCCCCTAAACCCTAAACCATCCCGAAACCCCAACCTTAAACCCTAAATCCCTTACTAAACCCTCAACCCTAAACCCTTACTAAACCCCAGCGCTAAACCCTAATACTAATATCCGAAACCCCAACCCTAAACCCTAACTAAACCCTTACTAAACCCAACCCTAAACCCTAAACCCTACCTTAACCCGTACCTTAACCCAGAAGAACCTACATTGTCAAGAACTTATATACAGAAATCACAATAAGGTACCCTAAAAAGGTAGGTTATTCAGGGTTAACGTGAACTCTACCTGCAGGCTTTTACGCCCCTCTACTGTGCTGCTCTGAGTGGCCGCCTCGACCTTGTGCTTTGGCATCCTTTGAACATCGTTTAGGGGTTCAGGGGTTTCGGGTTTCGGGTTCTTTTGGGTTTTTGGATTTAGGGTTCCTTAGGGTTCCTTGGGGTTTAGGGTTTAGGGTTCTTTTGGGTTCAGGGGTTTCGGGTTCAGGGGTTTAGGGGTTCAAGGGGTTTGGGTTCAGGGGTTGCGGGTTTAGAGTTCAGGGGTTAGGGTTTAGGGTTAAGGGGCAAGGGTTTAGGGTTTGGGGGTGAGGCTTTAGGGGTTTAGGGTTCATGGGTGAGGGCTTATTTTGCTTCGAGGTTTACGCATTCAGCTTAGTCCTTATTGTAGGGTCTCATAGAGTTTTCAGGGCTTTGGGGATTTTAAAGTACTACTGTAGGATTCATACTACTGTTTTAGATCGTACTACTATTTTAGGATTCGAGCTACTAGTTTAGAGTTCGGTCCGTAAAGGGGATCAGGCTTTGAGTGAGGAAAGGGAGTGCTTGGACGCCACATGCGCGGAGGGCCTTAGGGGTTCGAGGTAAGGGCTTGTAGTGTAAGTAAGGTTCCTTCAAGGATTCTATCCGGGCTCTGTATCGTTTCTGAAAGTTTTTCATGCGGTTTCTACTAGCCCTAAACCCTAAACCCCTAAACCCCTAAACCCTAAACCCTAAACCGTTGAGGCTCGGACGAAGAGAAAAGGTGCCAAAGGCGGAGGCAAGAGCTCCAGCTTCTCAAGAATGGGGTCTAGGGTTTAGGGTGGATGTTCGGAACGCTCGACATCGTGACGATGCTCAATCTCGCATTCACGCCGCTGCAGCAGATGGGAGTCTCCGAAAGGTAGGGGTACCTTATACTGGGGTACTGAAACTGCGGGTCCTACGGTTTAGGGTGCTAGATTCGGGCCCCCTATTTTCGGAATCTCCCAGATAAAGCCGGCAAAGGCGAGAGAGATGCCAGCGCCGAGGATTCCTCGAGCCTTCGTCCGCCTTGCCGTTGTCGCCGTTGTCATTGTGAATACTGTTAATGCAATGATCAATATTGTTGTTTTTATTATTATCATTATTGACATTACTATCACCTTTATTACTATTATTATTGCTATGTTGATGATGATGATGATGAGTATTATTACTATTATTGATGCCTCTTTATGTGTTCTCCTCTAGCAGAAGGGGGTTACTTGGCGTCGTTTGCTTCTGAAAGGCTAGCCGCGTCGGCAAGAAAGTCAGACAGCGTCAACACCCTGAACTCTGCACCGCATCGCAAGCTTGATCATGCATTTTTATCTGCACTTACTTGGCGGTTTTGTGAGCTGAGCTTAGGGTTTAGCGTTCAGTGTTCAGGGTTTAGGGGAGCCACCTTAAGCCCCAACATGCATGCACATCAGGTTAAACTCCTTCTCGATGCTGGTGCCGACAAGGACCCGTGCTCTTGTTCTACACTCTTGCATCTCGCCCTCAAATCCAATGCGTTGCACCATAGACCCTAAACCGTTGTCTAAACCCCCAAAATCCCGGACCCGAATAGGCTTTTGAGACCAGGTCCCCAACATCTGAACCTGTCAAGTCTCGGAACGCTTGATGGTATAAATCCTGCTTTACCCATAATAATGAATATACCATAACTCCCATAGTTGAGGGTCCTTAAGATAATGCAGGATGTACATCATCAACCCTAAGCCCTAAACCCCCTATAGATCCCTTTAAAGGAACTCCTATAGATCCTTTTCAAGGATTTGTATCATCAACCGAAGGACCAGGGCGGATTTTCAACGCCCCTTGTCGTCGCCTCACAGAAGGGCCACCTAGACATCGTTGAGTACTTGACTCTTGGCTTTAGGGTTTCTTTTGGGGTTAGGGTTTAGGGTTTTAGTTTACGGTTCCTTTTTCATATTGAAGCTTGGCGGACTGGGTTCATTTTAGGGTTTCTTTTTGAGGGGTCTACAAGGGCCACTATAAGGGACCTATAGCGATACGACAGGTTCGGGTTTAGGGCTTTAGGGATTTAGGGGCTTTGGGACTAGGGTTTAGGGTGTGCTTGCATCTTGGCGGATTTTAGAGGCTGGGGTTCATATCACATTCAAACTAAACCCCGTACCCTCAATCCCCAACACGGCGGGGTTGAACGAAGCTGGATTCTTGTTGAGAGGTTTGATTTAGCTACCACTATGGGGATCTACTGTAAATAATACGGCTTTCTTCATTATGATACATTAAGTTAAACCCCTTAACAAGAACCCAAAGCCCTTAAACCCTAAACCTTAAATCCTAAGCTCTAAACCCAAAGTCCTCAACCCTGAACCCAAATCCCTAAACCCTAAGCCCTCAACCCCTAAACCCCCAAACCAGAACCCAGAAAGGAGGTTTCAGTTTGAGGCTCGTGTGGTCGCTCGGAACTAGAAGCTCTGGCCCGGAGGCCCGAAATTCCAAGCTGAACCATAGCCCCTGTTATAGGGGCCAAGGGGTCGAATAAGACTTGATTTTAAAGGGATCTATAAGGATTACTGTAAGGGGTATTATATTACCCCGATTACCTATACTATTTTGGGGGGCTCCTTGTTATATTTAGTTGCATTATAATAAGGGCCCCAAAATTGAACAACATCAAGGCCCTTATATTATGCTCTTGTGGCTTCGGTGAGATCGGAAAGACTTTATTGGGTTTAGGCTTTAGGGTTAGGGTTTCGGGTCTTTGGCAGCTAGTGCTCCTGGTGCGACTTCTGGGCGTTATCACTTCGACACACGCACTGACCAGGCCAAGCGCTTGGTGTTTACAGAAGGTGAAGGGTTTTTGTGGGATGAAGCTTGTTTATCAGACATGGATGCAGATGCTTGCATAAGCCTGGGTAGATCTCGAGCATGACGACCGCACGGTGAATTGCCGAAACGAAGATGGGATGCTCCCGGCCGGAGTACCGAGAATCTTTTGTATCAACCATGCTTGGAAAGATTTGTGGCCACTTATGACCATTCGCCACCGCCATGCGGTCGAAGCTGCGTCAGCAGCGCAATCCAAAGCAAGAACTACGACAGAAGCAAGATCTGTACATATCTTTCTTCGGGCTGAGTAGCGTTTCAGTAGGGTTACGCATAGGATGGCCCCAATGAGGGTTCCATTTAGGATACCCACAAAGCTGCGTTACGTACCTACTTGCCAAGTCCTCTTAAAGGGGAAAAGGATGGACCCTTAATGGGGACCCCTACCCTATAATGGGCTATATAATGGGTAAATCATGGCTATATTAAGCGTATATACCTAGGGGTCCTTATTAACGGTCCCTCCTTCTACCCTTGGATCCTCAGACCCTCCAGACAAGAACTTGGAAACCTCTGTTAGACTCCAGCAAAAGAATTCCTTCCCCCACTAAGGCTTTAAGATCCTTTAACGGAGCCCTATTCTATTTATTTAGTAGTTTTTGTTGGGATTGCCTTGTAGGATTCTACATATGAGCCAAAAAAAGGAGCCGTTCATGAACAAACACCTCGCAAACTTATACAACACCCTGTATTATAGAACCCTCTGGGACCCCTGCGGAAGCACCTAAAACGCTACAAGCCCGCAAGCCCTAAACCCAAAACCCCTAAACCCCGAAACCCTGAACTCCACAGCCTAAAACCGAAGCCCCTTCTTGGAGGATCAGGGGACTTAGTAAGTATGGTTATAAGTACTCTAATTGGGGTTTTAAGTAATTATAAGTATAGTTACCTTATTTATAACCCTACTTACTAATTCCCATGATCCTTCATGTACTCTAAACCCTAAACCCTTATATAGTACCCCTATAGATCCCTTAAAGGGACCCTATAACCCCTAGTTACTAATTCCCATATGATCCTTTAAGTAGCCCCTAAACCCTAAACCCCATATATACATCCCTTTAAGGAACCCTATAGATCCCTTTAAGATTTAAGGAACCCTTACTACGAGCCCATGATCCTTCAAGTTATGCAAGTTCCGCGACTCCCGCGCGCAGACCGAGGATCGAGGCCGGTGCTGACACGCAAAAGGCGGCCGAGTTTGGGATGACGCCGACGCTCTGCCGTTACTTAGGGTTTACGGGTTTAGCGGTTTAGGGTGTTTAGGGTTTAGGTTTATAGTCCGAAGGTGGGATGAAGATAGGTGAGATGATCCCCAACTAAGAGCCCATATATGACGGATCCTCCATCGCACCTACCGTCATCCACTTTTTGAGGCTCCTGATAGCCCAGGGTTTCTTCAGGGTTTTATGAAGGGTTTTAAAAGTTTAGCGGGCGAAGCCAGAGTAAACCTTCCTCAACCCTAAACTAAACGAAGTGCTGGGGCCCATTATACTATACTTATAATAGGGAGCCCCTGAAATAGGACAGGCAATTGTTAAGGCCCCTATATCACTGTACCTCTACTGCAGGCGGAAATCCCTCTTACATCTTGCAACAGCCACCGAGAACTTCCCAACTAAGTTCACTGCATGGAAGCCCTCAAGCCCCTGTCTTCATAGCAGTCTCTAGCCGACTGTGTCCATGGTAGACAAGGCTCTATGAACCCTAAACCCTAAACCCTAAACCCTAAACCCTAAGGCTCTATGAACTAGGAATTCAGGAACCTTCGTAGGGGTACTTGGTAGGAGAGTGGCGCAGCATTCTCTGGGGAGATCCAAGTTCTAGGACCCAGAGTAGGCCCTTATTCCCTTTTTTTGGGGTTCAGGTTCCCTTATAAGCTCCTTTAAAGCAAAAAGGGCACCCTTTTTATTCCTGGGTTACTCTTGGGTCTAGAGTTTTAGGGTTCGACTCAATATTACAGCGTCCCCCCAACCAAGTTGTGATATAGGGCTTACTCCGACGACCATAGTGTTTCGAGATAAACCCTAAGAACCCAGAATAGAGCGCTGAACTCTAAGCCCAGGAAGGGCGCTACAAGATAAAATGCCTGTTGAGGATCAACTCTGCCTCAGTCGGGCAGCAGACACCCGTGATGCAGCTGCTTGCATGCACCAATATAGGGGCCTTAATACTTAGAAGAGGGTTCAGTGGTATATTATATTCAAAGCAGCTAAAACGAATTTTATTTACCAATCAGCGAGGCTTCTATGTCAAGGAACTTATCGCGTAGTGCTTGGGTTCAGGGTATATACTTTCATTTTCGAAGAGGGGTGTTACAATCTGCTCTTAAGGGAGGGATCATCGGGAACATGCGCTTCCCCGTAAGTGTATTGCTATTTTCGGGATAGGTGTTTTGAACAACTGCCAGCTGTCTTTGCACATGCTAGTGCATCTAAGAGAGAACCACAAGGGGTTGACACGAACGGGCCACAGACCCTACAACAGAACTTGGAGGATCATGGGACTTAGTAACTAGGGTCATAAAAGGTAGCTACAGCTAGATTTACTTATAACCCCAACTAGGGTAGTTATGACCTTACGCACTAAGTCCCAAAATCCTCCAAGTCAGCCCTCAACTCGCAAGACTCAGACTTGGATGTGTGCCTGGGCGTCTCTGGGTTGCAGCCTCAAGCAGCTTCTGGTTTGAGACATAAGTTTTAAGGTTTAGGGTTTTGGATTTAGGGTTTAGGGTATAAGTTTCAAGGTTTAGCGTTTTGGATTTAGGGTTTAGGGTTTAAGGTTTTGGATTTAGAATTTAGGGCATAAGTTTTAAGGTTTAGGGTTGTGGATTTAGGGTTTAGGGTAGCCGCTCAAGCGGTGCTGCACCTGGGTACTCCTCGGGTTCAGTGTAACAGCAACATATCCGATGGACTACCAGTCTTACTGCTGCTTTTCTTGGGACTCCTCGGGGCTGATTGATGCTCCTGTACTACTATCGGCTTAGGCTCGCCGCCCATAAGATGCATGCTGGACATGAGTGTTACGGTTTTGCGATTCAGTGTAAGCCTTGCCCGCAAACATGCGCCTCCTAGGCCGAAGCCCAAGGTTTGCCGGTTTACCTTGGGCATCCACACCCCGAGTTCCGGTCCCAGGTACCTGCTGAGAGTGAACCGAGAAAAGCAATTCGCGTCCCTCTGTCTGGGGGAGGAGGATAACAACTTCTGAGCCAGTAAACCTCAAGACAAACCCAAAACACTAATTCCGAAGCCATCCTGATTTTGGGAACCCTGGACCCTACAGCTCTTTTTTCTTTCACCCGAAACGATTGAGCTTATGATTTAAACTTTAGAAGCCCGCAACCTTGGCTTTACATGGGGGCCTACTAGGAGGGTCGGGGGGCTTAGCAGATAGGTAATAAGTAGACTTATGAGTACCTCAAAAGGGATCCTAATTGGGGTTATGATACTTATAAGTCTGGAGGATGACTACGTAAATACACCGTCTCCCTGTAGTAAACCCCATAAAGTTGGAAACCGGATTAAGGCTAAATAGCGCTGGGATTCCCTTTACATTACTCTTAAGGATTGAGTCTGTTGGGTTTCCAACTTTTGGGCTTCTACTGTACATCTCCAAGTAGACAGTCAGAAGAGGATTCTTTGAGGTTGCTCGAGAGTCCATCGGCTTACTACAAGGTTCCCTCAAGAATTCCTTTTAAAGGGGTCTAAGAGCCTATAGGGACTTTATGGTGGTTTAGTATAGGGGCCTAAATCATTGCCAATACTGTTTGGGGTTCCTTATTTGCAGTATAATATAGCCTCAGCGCCCTATTCTAATTATTCAGGCCCCTACATTAATGGCTTTTTGACCGAACTGCCGGGTCTAAGGTTTTGTGGTTTCAGTTGGTTTGGGGTTTAGGGTTCGTGCAGTTTTCGGTGTTCGGACTAAGTTGGGGGTTTTGGAGTTTCGGTGAAAGCTCCGCACTGGCTCAGCTCTCTTGCTTCGCGCGGTAAGCAGGTCGTGCCTTGTCGCAGACGTGCAGTTGCGCACCTTTTTATTGCAGCTTTGCAGCCTACTACAGAAAGATGGTCTGTTCCGAAATGACGAAGACAGGGCTATGTAGGTTTGCAGACACATGGAAGGGTGTTTTGGAGTGGGATGGGTTGGGGTAATACAGGGGACTAAACAGTCACCTATACTATTGTGCGGGTTTTTCTTATTGTAATTATAGTATAGTGGGCCCCGAAACCCTAGTCTAACTAACAAGATCCCTGTAGTATCAGGATTTGCGTGGTTTCGCTCGATGGAGCGACAGGATTAAGAGGCCAAAGCAACGACTGTCTCGTGTTCCGGGTTTAGAGTTTAGGGTTTAGCGCTACACCCTGAACTATAAACTTGTTCCCTAACCTTCTTTGCAACCCGTGAAGTTTTGGATTCTACTTGGTTGCCAGTTTAGGGCCTAAACCCGAAATCGGTTAGGCTTGACCCTTAGGCCTTAAACCTAAAGTTTATTATATCTTGAACCATAAACCTGAACTAGTTGCAGCGCGAATGCGAGTCCGACTCCATCCGAACTCAAACCTGAAGGTTCTTTACTGGGGTCTAAGGTTTATAGAAGGGTTCGGGTTCTAATGGGGAGCTGCAATAGGCTAGGCTTTTCGAGGATCACCGAAACCAATTTGTGCCAATTTGCAACCACACGCAGATTTTGCGGGCGATCGAATGTTGTGCATGACTTTGGCATTTGGGGTTCTGTGATCATGACCCGAAAGTCAAAACATTCTGCAAACCCCAAAGCCGAAACCCTGGACCCGAAACTCTAAACGATGAACCCTCGACCCTAAGCCCTAAGCCCTGAGCCTAAACTGGCCTAAACATGAGTCTGAGGAAGGGCTGCAGTTCGCTGCCACTTTGTTTAATCAGGAGGGCTGTGACGGTTTAGGGTTTAGGGGTTTAGGGTTTAGGGTTTAGGGTTTAGGGTTTAGGGTTTAGGGTTTAGGGTTTAGGGTTTAGGGTTTAGGGTTTAGGGTTTAGGGTTTAGGGTTTAGGGTTGACTGCTCCAGTTGGTTTAGGGTTTCGGATTTAGGATGCAGCGCTAAGCCGCATATCCTGAGTCCAAAGCGTATGGGTGGTTGTCAAAACTATGGTTCCTTTTTGGGCACCCTAGATGTTAGGTACCGTACTAGCAAAGGGACCATAATTTTGACAACCACCCGTGTAAAGACTACTTAGAGGATGATGGGACTCAGTAACTAGGGTTACGAGCAAGATAGCTGTAGTCATGATTACTTAAAACCCAATTAGGGCTCACTAAGCCCCATGATCCTCCCTCATGTGACCTGCCCCCCAGACCGTATGAGTGTTAGGGTTGAGGATTTAAGGTTTAGGGCGTTTAGGGTATAGGGCATAGAGGGGGCTTGAATGCGGGGTATACCCTCTGTCAATGGCAACCCTGGCTCTGAGCTTCAAGCTTTGTAAGTGTTTACTGTTTAGGGTGTACCTGTAGCCCAAAAGACCTACCTTTTTTGAGGAACTATATATAGAAACCATAATGAGGAACCCTAAAAAGGTAGGTCTTTCCGGCTACAGGTAGGGATGGATTCGGGTTTGGGATCATTTTCCAGAAGCTTCGCCCCTCAGACCTAAACTGTCAACCTTAGCCATACATGGAGCTCCGCCTACTTCGTGGCCATATCCCCTTACAGTCCCTACATAATCGTACTACACTAGACCCCAACATGCTATTCTAAGTACAAAGGTCCCTGTGCAAGCCTCAATTGTGGAACTCTGGAGCTAGGCCATATCTGCAGCGATTTCCCTGGGGGTGTCCTGTTCGGCAGAGTGCCAATTCGATCGATTCTTGAATGAGTGAAGCCCTGCACGACAGGCATCGCACATTGGGCAGGGGTTGGTTCCAACGCGAGGGTATCTGGGCTAGCTTAAAGCTTTGGGATGATGGTTTTAGTTGGGATTTTGTCTCGAAGTAAGGAGAAGGTTGAGTGCAGTGCTTCTGATCATTCCGCCACGCGCAAGAGGGATGCACCCAGGGAGCCCAGCACCTCTCGGTTATTCCTCAAACTACAGAGAGAACTAGGGCTCTCTGGGGCTTATACTCAGGATTTGTTCGCCCGTGTTCTGATGCACCCTCAACAACCCTCAGCTAGACTCGACATCCTAGGCGTACTTACAGCCGCAACAAAGCCGAGTTTTCAAATACGCACATGTAAACCTTGCAATCACATATGCACATGCAAACCTTGCAATCCATAATGTGTAGGGTCCGCAAAGCAGGGTCATGAACCCGAGTTAGCTTGACTGCAAGCCACAGCTTGTGGCTGCAAGAATTATGAACGCTGCCAACACGTTTTCGGTTCAGGGGTTTATGGTTTAGGGGTTCAGGCTTTAGGGTCTAGTTTGAACCACCACGACTACATCTTTGCGAGGTGCTAAACGGTACATCCCGACATAGAGAGTTATGAGGCTCTTGCACAACCGGAGAATCCCTAAAGTCGGATTCGCTAAACGCTAAACCATAAAACCCCAAACCCTCACTAAGCCCTCAACAGGAATGTTTTAGGGTTTACTTGGAGGGTCTTGGGACGCAGGAAGGTTATAAGTTTTGAGTACGTTGACATGAGTTATAGGTGAGAATATATATATATATATGTACATATATTTATATATGTTTTTTTGCAGTTGCCTTTACTTCATAACCCTAGTTGCGGAGTCCCATGATCCTTGAAGTAACCCTGAAAATCCGAACATAGAACCCATATACATCCCTGACAGGAGCCATTTAAGTTACTCAGTCCCCTGATCCTAGGCTTTAGGGTTTTGGGGTTCAAGGGTTTAGGGTTTTAAGATTTTAGGGTTGTACTGCTGCGACTTCACGGACGATGATGTGACATAAGCACCCTCTTAGTGAGGTTTTAGGGTGTTAGGGTGTTAGGGTTAGGGTTTTAAAGTTCAAGGGTTTAGGGTTTATGCTTTTGGGTTTACGGTTCCCAGACGAAGAGACACCCTTCTACAAGGAGTGGGATTCGGGGCTTTCGATGGAAGGGTTTACACTAGGTAGGCCTTTGGGCTATTTAGATATTGTCCTTGTTGGGTTTAGAAAGACCCTTACATCATATATACGATTTTTTCAAAAGGCTTTAAAGGCCAGCCCAGTACAGTTTCCGGCTTATCTGACGTGTCACAGATTCGGAACTACGGCGCCTTCCTGACAATCTGCTTGGCCGACGGGTTCAGTCAGTTCGACAAGTTGCCAGGCAAGGCCAGCGCCGCCATGCTCCCTAATCCTAAGTGCCACGCCTTCAAGGACTATCATCGTCACGCTCCGAGCCTGCAAGCGTAGGGATGAAACTCATGTCCGAGCCGTAGAGTCTTTTTTGGTATTTCAAGCTTACCTTCAAGCTCTAACGTAGTCATTTCATTGCAGGATGTCATCAAGATCCCTCATTGGGTAGACCCTAGGCCCTACGCCCTCAAACCGTTGACTGTGCTGTCCGAATTCTCTCCGACAGGGGTGCCAGCAGGACTTTCCTTACCGGACGCTTGAGAATAGGCAAGAGATCCCGAAGGATTAGTTGCAGAAGAGTGTTTGTTGTCAGGGTTGCATAAGGGCTGTACATTGCTATGCAACAGGGAGTTTGATAAAGGTCTTATGAGGGCCTGATGAACCAGTGGTACTACTACTTCCTGGGGTTCGCTAAGGTACGGAGTTATAGCATATCCCTCAACCCTGAACCCGAAACCCTACAACCTCCCAAGGCCCGATAAATGGCAACTACATTGCCCCTGTTGTGGGGTGCGCCACCCACGTTGTCGGCCAAACCCAAATGCAAAGATGCGGTCCACAGAAGATGTAGGACGACATATTCCGTGCGTAATCTCCGAGCAGTTGTGGGTTTGAGGACCTGCTGGGTAACCCCAAAAGCTTATACCTCAAACCCTGAACCCTAAGCCATTCAATCTTGGCTTCCTGTGCTAGCCTGCCGGCGTCGTGCCCGATCTTTCGTTCGCATGGAAGATTTGCGCCACCCAGAGATCCCAATACCCCTTTAAGGAATAGACCTTTAACCATAATACTAAGGCCCCTATAATTTAAGGTATATTCTGTAACTAAGGGGTATTGGGATCTCTGGGCATCTATGTGCCCTCAACCGAAAGTGCAAACTCCTGCGGATGCGAGATGGAGCCTACAGGTTCTGCCGAAGGTTCCGCCTGCGCCGTATCTGCGGTCGAACAGGTAACCGTATTTGAAGTTACGTACAACCCCAACTAAAGTACGTAGAAACTTACTAAGTCCCATGATCTTCCAAGTATCCCAAATCCTAAACCCTACACCCTTGTAGTACCCCTATAGATCCTTTAAAGGGACCCTTAAACCTTACACCAAAAGGACCATGAACTAAACCCTAAACCCTAAACCTATAGATCCCCTAAAGGCGCTTTAATAGACCTTGTTGACCAAGTCCCATGAGATCCCTTAAAGGGGCCCTATTGGACCTTTTTTACTAAGTCCCATTATCCTCCAAGTAAACCCTCATAGTATCCCTATAGATCCCTGAAGGGGGCCCTTACTCACTATGTCCCATGATCCTCCAAGTCGATAATCAGAAGCACGAGGCCCCCAAGCCAGACATGAAACAGGCTTCTGAACGGTTGAGAGACCTTGCTTTAGGGTTTAGGGTTGAGGGTTTAGGGGTTTAGGGTTGAGGGTTTAGGGGTTTTGACATAATTACCTTGTTCTTGGGGTTCAGGAGTTTCTTGGGCGAGATGGCAGAACTCGTCGAGGGGTTTGGGTTTAGGGTTTAGGGTTGCTTACAATTACAATGAGGATCCCAACCTCGAACCTATATTAGGGTCTTCTATTGTCTGATGCTCCTACATCTCCCATGGAGTCCCTAAACCCTGAAACCTAAACCCTAAGACCTCAAATCCTATATCCTGAATCTAATCTAAACCCTAAACCCTTTTTGGAGCCTAGTTTCATCACCCGGATACGGGCAGCTGGGGGTCCTGATGGCCGTTTTGCTGCCAGAAGCTGAAGGGTTTCTGCGTAGCCTCCTACAGCACCTCGAAACGACCACGGTCATCACTGAGCATGACGTCCGTGCCCCATAACTCATCGATCGTGATATTTCCCACGCCCGGTCAAGTCCAATTTCTGATTCGCAACTGCTTGGATCAGGGCTGTACCCGATGGTTATAACACATGGGTAGTTCTCTGAATTATGGTCCGTTTCAGAGTCAATTTTATACGGGAGACGTACTATTTTGGTGACCCTAAACCCTATACGGCTTAGAGAACTACCCACATGCAGAAGTACAAGGGTCCACCGTAGTCGCAGCATGCAATAATGTTCAGATGCAGCCGCACATTAATTGGAACGGTTGCAATACGAATGCACAGCACATGGGAGTACAGAGTATCATCACGTTCTGCAATATTGGCCTTGTGTCAGCAAGCTGGAGCCCGTGGTCACTATCGTTTTTGCTAGAATGCGGCGTTGGGGCGGTGGTTGTGCGCCCCACATGTCCGTTAAGAAGAAGCTTGTCTATGGGTGCCTGAAAGCCCGAGCCTTCACGCGGGTGTAGTTTATTTGGAATAAGTTTTCGTTTCGGTTCGGGTGTATTAGGTTGATGTGACTTCCTAAAGCCTAACCCCCAAGCCCTGAACCAGAAATGCTGAACTCGCAGCGGATTTAAGCCCTAAATCTTAAACTCCTAAGCCGTAAACATGAAACTCCCAAGCCCTAAGCTGTAATCTCCTAAGCTTCAAACAACCTCTAAACCCGAGATCCTGAAGGTTGCCGACTCATGTATATTCTGGGATGGTCGAGCCTACTCTCTAAGGTATACAGTAGAAGCCAGAAAGTCGGAACATCATTATCCTCATGCCCCTAAGTTAAAGTAGAAGGAATCCCAGCACTAAACATCCCAAATCCATGTTCCAACTTTCTGGGGTTCACTATAGACTGATCACCGTCCCTATTTGGTACTCGGGGGCCGAAGATGACTTGGAGGATCAGGGGACTTAGACACTGGAGTTACAAATATGGTAGACTACGGCTATAGGTTCCTCCTAGCTCCAAAAAAGGTACTTATAACCTTCCTACTAACTCCTATGATCCTCCAAGTACTTAGGATGGTTTTTGCAAGCCAGGCCAGAGTTTTGTTGTGAAAGGGTTTAGTATTTCGCCCTAAATTGCTGATTTGGACCCTAAACCCTCAACGACGGAGGGCGATCTGGCTCCATGGCATTGTTCATAGCAGCTGATGCCTCGGAAGAGGAGCAGTTTGAGGCAACCTGAACTGATTCCTTTTAACCCTTCAGCTTTAACCCTGAACCCTAAAACCGTTAATGTAGGAACCTGATGAAGAAACCCTGGCCCTATAACCCCAAAATAGTAGGATCATATAAGGATCCCTGATCAAGGCCCAAGATTTCTTAATCAGGTTCCTACATTATTTAGCCGTTCAGCTGCCCTAAAAAGCCTCTGAAGTGGACACCCCCAAGCTAGGTTCAGCGTTTCTGGTCTGGTGCTTGCGCAGCAAAGATCGAGGGCTGGGTGTGTTTGGCGTGAACGCGGGGAAGGGATAACCCCGAAACCCAAACCCTAATCCCTAGACCAGACCCGCAAACAGGAGGCTCTTACTCAACACCGACACCCCAAAGATCGGATCCCTACAGCCTTTACCATTAAATCCTGGTCCCGAAAGCCGAACTTCAAACCTCAGCCTCAGCTGCATCTTCCGATGATCAGCATCAGCAAGTGTTTGCGGCAGAGAACCAGCAACTGCGCCGGAGGCAACCCGTGGATCGAATTTGAAGTTTTTTTTCTGTAACCATTTGTTCGTTGTGTTGTTTTTGGATCAAGGTGCAGGGGGTTGTGGTTTTAGAGTGTGTGGTGTAGGATTCAGGGTGTAGGATTACGAGTAAGCACAAGGGCTCTGCAGTTAATGCGCAAGTTGGAGCAGCCCCGCGAAATCTGAAAATCTCAACTCGAAATTCTAAATAAGGACAGCTTGTCTGCAGGCCAATCGCTTCAGCCCTGCTTGCAGGATTAGCGGGCCGTCCTGGTACGTCGGTTAGAAGTAAGGCTATTTGATCTTCTGACATCGGTGTTTCGCACGCCCCTGGTGCGAAGCCATCGTCAATAGCTTTCCGGTTCCCAAGCCCTATAAACCCTAAACCATAAAAATCTAGTCGGTCTTGAGAGGTTATTCAACCGTTGCCTATGCTTGAAGGAAGGCAGGTTATCACAATTAACAAATGTACCTCTGAGTAGTCCTAACCCGTGTAGAATTGTAGGACCCCATTAATTAAGTCTTGTGAAACCCTATAAAGCGGAAGATGCTCTCAGCGGGAAGCCTCAGCGATGGCAGCTTGTCATGGTCCCCTGCTGAGCGCTGAGAGTAGACCCCGGCTTGCTGACCGGAAAAGAAGTTGCATGTGGGCCTCAATAGTTATCTATACTTAAGATTTTTGGCGGTCCTTATCGTAGTTATAGTATAATATGCCCCAAACCCTATTCTAATTATTAAGGCCCCTTCACTAAACCCCCGTAATACCCGTTATAGTAATCCCGATCGACCTCTTTAAAAAGAACCCTTAAAGGAACCCTATTCTAATTATGTGTTGAAGATTTAGGATTCGCCGCTTCGAGGTTGTGTCGACTTGCTTGGACCGTTTTTGCTTTTGCTCTTCGTAGGTTTTCAAACATCCCTAATCTAGGGGCCTAAATATACTATTTTGGGGATTCCTTAATATATTTATAGTATAGTATAGTTTGGCTTCAGCACCAGCAGGAGAGTTCTAAAATCGTCTCAGCACATTCCAGTGCCGCAACATGATGTTGAAGGCAAATCTAGAAGCTGTGCAGGTGGTCCTGGACACTTCCACGCAAGGGACATCCGCAGGCTCGCCCAGAGTGGAACTGGACAGCGCCAACAGCAGTCAGAGTTAGAACAGCGACAAGCAGTGGTTGTCTACATCGCAGTTGACTTCGCCATGATCATCGCCAGAAAATCATCATCAAAAACATCACTATCAACACCACCATCATCAGCGAAATCAACATCATCCTCATTATGAGCATCAACTACCATCGTCATCACCACCATCATCGAAATCATCAACTCCTTCATCACCACCACCATCATCATCATCATCACCATTATCATCATCTTCATCGTTAGCACTATCATCACCATGATGATCATCACCATCTTCGTCATCAGCATCATCACCACCGTCATCACCACCATCATCGAAATCAACATGATCATCATCATCCTCATCGTTATAGTGTTATCCTGCTCTTTTTCACCATCATCGTCAGTGTCTTCGTCATCTTCAGCAGCACCACAACCATCATCAGCAGCAGACTCTGCCCCTGCATAGCCCCCAGCGTCACAGTCATGTTCGCAACGGGTGTGAACATCGCACGGATATGGTCATTCCTCATAATTCCTCTTCCTCCTCGTTGTCATCCTTCTCGTCACAGCGTCTTGGTCATCATCGTCGTCATACCGTCACCATCAAGCTTCAGGTTATGATGTTAGTCGTAGCACCGGCAATTACGATACGATTGCTAGTGCTATTACTCCAGCTATTGCCGGTGGTGCTAGAAGCAATGCTAGACGCACGAGTGCCGCTATGAATGCCAGCATCAGACCTTTAAAGATTACCACCGCCAGCTACGATGCCTGCGACGGGTATGTAACCTCACTGTCTGCTAGTCGGACTAGTCCTACTCCTACTCCAACTACTGCCACCACTACTACTACTACTGCTGCTGCTGCTGCTACTACTACTACTACTACTACTACTACTACTACTACCGCCACTACCACCTATCACCACCACCACCGCCACCACCGCCACCACCACCACCACCACCACCACCACCACCACCACCACCACCACCACCACCACCACCACCACCACCACCACCACCACCACCACCACCACCACCACCACCACCACCAGTAGTACTGGTACTGGTATCCGGTAATTACCCAGGACCTAGTAGCTAGTACCCAGTACCCAGTACTCAGTACCAGTGGAGTACTTAACTACTACGACGACGACCACCACTGTTGCTGCCACAGTTGCACCCCCAAAAGAGGGGGAAATTTGGCATCGATGAATTACAGCTAAAGTTCTGGTTAGAGTTTAGGATCACTCCCTGTCCCCATCTAAACAGCAGTTCCGCGCACTGATCAGGTTTGGTTTTTCTCTGCGATGTGTTTTCACCGTTCAGACATGAAGGTCGTGGATTCCGCCAAGACCAGCATGCAGAACTTGTAGCACGCTAAGAGCCCTCAAAACCCTCGGGAAAATCAAAGCGCCGAAGCCACCCACAGTTCAGCTCCCAATTGAATCCTTTCGCAAGGGCGCTGGACTCATCCCCGTCTGCATCTATTGCATCAGGACGGCTGTGCTGATTGAGCTGTACGCTAAGCCATACAGGTTTTGGGGGTGAGGCTGCCCACCGAAACTCAAAGTCAATATGCATCCACTACTGTGGACGAATCCCAAAACGAGTCTTTTCGGTCCTCTTAAGACTCCAAGAACTCAGCCTGGAAAAACACGTGGAAGGTACGATTCCAATATTCAAACCGTACAAGACCCCATCGTAAGTATTCTCGCCCCTGTATTACTGCCTTTGGGTTTGGTCCGGGTCTCGCCTTTCTTTCGGGCTTCCTTACTTTGCAGAGTTGAGTCTCGAGGTTCTGGCATTGCACTCGGGAGTCTTATGCTGTGCAACATGAAGCTATCCTAAGCCCCTAACCAAAACAACCCACAAGCCGAAACTCCAAGACCCTAAACCCCAAGCCCTAAACCCTAAACCCTAAACCCTTAAACCCTTAAACCCTAAGCCCCAAGCCCCAAGCCCTAAAGGCCTTAGGCCTGACGTCGTGAATGCTGAACTCCTCAGGCTCAGGTAGGATCGGGGAACTTAGGCAGTAGTGAATTAGGTAATAGTAGGTATGTGTATCTTCGTTTCAATTAGCACCTTATGTGTAACCTATCGTAGCTTCCAACCTCCTAATCAAATTTGGGATTTAGCATTGATGTTCTCAGTTTCGATGGACTCCAGGCTTGGGTTTGAGCCCAAGTACATACTGCTAGGCTCGGACCGAAAACCTCTAATCAAGGGTTCTTGAGTTTAAGTTAAGATCGCTCTGGAAACTGACGGTGGGGTGTGTGGCACTGCTTGCTTCAATCATGGCGCTATCCTCACAAGCTTGAGATGTTCAGGTTCTGTGGTCAGCACTAAACCCCTTACATAGCCCCTGAACTCCAAACCCAAAGCCGTAGACTTGAAACTGCAAGAAGATTTTTCAAACCCAAGTCCAACTCCCTCCTTGCAACCGGCTCCCAGTTGAGCAAATCGAGGGTGTACTGTTTGGGAAGCACGGATTCAGAGGAATCTTTGGGAATGTAAGGGTTTGGACTTAGGGGTTGTGTTGGTCTCATGTAGGGTTTACGGAGTTCGGGTTCAGTTAGTATGTAGATTTGCACAGAAACATTCCCAGTACAAACCGTTGTGCCGCTGAGCACAACAAATTGTCGCAAACCCCCGAGACCTCAATCCTAAGACGCCTGGAACCAACCAGGAAGCGACGCATTCGAGAATACGCCGGGGCCTCTGCCAAAGGGGGAATGGTTAGGGTTTAGGGTTTAGGGTTTAGGAAAATCATCAGCTTTTCGGCATGTTGGTACCAGGGCATTCCATGTTTTCAGGACCCTGATGACACAAGCTAGCCGTGCGGGCTCTGGCACGCGGATTTCCGGATCGGGTTTCGGATTTGGGGAGTGCTAAACCCTGAACCCCAAACCCCTACCGGTTTTGGGGGGAGCCTCCGTGTGTTTGCAGGTCGGGCCTAAGCTATCAGCACTGGATGTAGGCGAGCGTTCGACTCTAAGCTTTCGGAAAGGCTGAGTTTGGGGTTTAGGAGTTTCGGGTCCGGGTTCAGGGTAGAGAGTTGAGAGTTTGCTTGTTTGAGAGAGAGAGGACAGACAGAGAGAGAGAGAGAGAGAGAGAGAGAGAGAGAGATGGAGAGAGAGAGAGAGAGAGAGAGAGAGAGAGGGACAGAGATGAAGGCGCTATCCGGCAAGTTCCGTTAGGCAATTCGGTGCAAAGACATTTCCACAGACACCTGTAAGGCGGTACTGGCGGTACCTTTATATGTATGTACATATCCAACAGCTCTACATCTGCATTTCTTTTTATAAGTATATGTACATACAGTTTATATATGCGCACGTACAGATGCAGTATACATACATATACATATATATATATATATAACAAACCAATAAATAATATATATATATATATATATATATATATATATATCTGCACACACACACATATGTATGCATGTATATATATACATACTTCTACATGCAGGCATTTCGCTCGGAAGGGAGAGAGGGAACGAGACCGAGGTTGAAATCCTCAAAAATACTGATATCCAAGAAAGCCAGGGGCAAGATCAGTTGCAATTGCAGTCACTGCGGAGGTCCGGGTCCAGTCGCTTAGACGACGACGTGCCGCGGCTGCACTTGTCTCTTCGCCTTAGAGAGTGGCTTTGTTAGCCCACATAGATTGCGGCTCAACGTCTGGGTGAAGTTTTTCTCGGGTTCTGGGCTCCATTGAACCCAGAAAACAGGTCAGCATTCGTGTCACTCTCATAGCAGGCAGTCTGTGGTTTGGGTTTTTTGAAGTTCTCATTCCAGTTCGGGATGACGCTACTCTTGATAACCCATGCGCCTTTGAGTGTCCGCGACTTTCCTGGCTTGCTAAACCACTCTAAACCCAAAGTCCCGAACGATTCGATGCCCAAGGTCCACGGAAGGGTTCTCGCTGAGACAAACTGAAGGAGCCCCGAATCCTCAAGTGTTCATCTAGGGACTCGGAACCTGTTTGCAAGATAGATTTATAATGAACCCCAGAAAGTTGGAACATACAGTCAGGATGATTCATGCTGGGATTCCCTATACTTTACTTTAAGGGCATGAGTCATGAGGCTAATGATGTAAGGGTTCAGGGCCCGGGATCTAGCATCAATTCTAGCTCGAGGAGTTTCGGACACGGACAGTAAGGTGATACTTACCGACAGGCTCCATGGTAGTGCCTTGTTGGGATTGCCTTATAGGATCCTAAATCCTAAGGATAAACCACACAAAGAGTCGGAACATGGAGCCCAGGGGTAGTTGCGGAGTTCGACTGAGATGGGCAACCTGCAGCAGGGTTTAGGGCATGGTTTCGGGATTTGGGTTTAAGTGTCTGGGGTTGAGAGCCGGGGAAATCGAATCCTCAGAAGGGACAAGGCGCGAAAACGACTGAGCAGTTTGCGATGAGGGCTATGCAAGTTTTGGAAGTTTGAGTGGCTCGGCTCCCTTCGGGCTTTCGCAGAAAGGCTTCGAGGCTTCAGGGCAAGGGACTTCAAAGAGCTCTCAGGAAGCTGAGGAAAGTTGGAGCCGAAAGTCTCAAAGCAACAGTCATTCTAACTCCCCGGCGTTCCCGAACTAAACCCTCCAGCAAAGCCCAGTCCAACTACTAAGTCTGTGGAACTACACTACACCCCTAAACCCCAAGTCTTAAGCCCTAACCACATGTAGAATGCGGTTCTTCGGTTTATCTCAGTAAATGCAAGCCCTACCCTATACCCCACCTGCAGCATGCTGCTCAGGTGTACATGGAGCTCTTGTCCGAGGTGGGGAAGTCCGGCCCAGGATTTGGAGTTTCGGGTACTTGGGATCCTAAGCCCTAAATACCTTAGCCCTTAAACCCTAAACCCTAACCGTTAAACCCCGAAGACGAAACCCTAAACGCCAACCGCCGCTAACCCCTAGCCCCCGCAACTCTGAACCCTAAACCCTCAACCCTTAACCCTTAAACCCGAAAACCTTAAGGTATAAAGTCCTAAACCCCGTCTCACGTTGGGTGGTTCTGTGATTTGAAGGGTTTTTGGGAGGATATTCATGCCGGACCCCAGAGCCACAAAAGTTGGAGGAAGGACACCTTCCCTTTTTAAAGGAACCCCGAATTACAGGAACCCTTATCCCTACTTAAAGGAACCCTTAAAGGAGCCTATATGGGCTTTGTTTTGAGGCATATGAGTGAAGAAGTTGCGAAGGTTGCATTGTAGCTTGTCGTCCCTTCTTCTGTGGGTTGGCAGCTTATTGAAGTGCATGTTCACCCTAAGACCCCAAACCCTAAACGTAGACCCAACCCCTAAACCGCTAAACCCCTAAACCCCGAAGCCCCTAAACCCGTAAGCTGCTAAACCGCTAAACCCATAAACCTCTATACCCTTCGGCTCCTGCTGAAGCCTAGGGTGACCGTCAGCCTGAGTCCCCTTGGCTGCTTGGGGTGTTTTGGGACTTGGGGACTAGGATTACGGGGTTCCCTAATATAGGGGCTTAACTAATTACCTATACTATAAGTTCTAAGTATTCTAAGTACATACTATGTCTCCATTAAGGTGCTTAGAGCCTGACCTACCAAGTCCGATGAACCTCCAAGTGGTGATCAGAAGAGTCATCAGAGAGATACGGAGAAAGATCAGGACAAAAAGAGAAGCCCGTGGCATGGGTGATACTCGTTGGTAGTTTCCGAAGCAGGGTACCCTAATGTAGCACCCTATAGATGGTAGGATCCGTATTACAAGGGCCCCCAAATAATGGACCTTTTATCTGCGCAAACTCCCAATTAGCGATTTTGCGAAGCTGTTTGTGTTGAGCTCCATGCCGGGATGGAGCGAGTAAGGAAGCGGCCGCTGCCAAAGGAGTTCTTCAATGCAGTTACCTATATACTATTCTGGTGTATTCCGCATTAGAATTATGGTAGAATAGACCCCAAATCAAGACCCCTCTATTGTTCTTTAAATTCCAACGCTTACCTTTGAGTAAGTGCCCCGCCTCATGTTTCAGCCGCCTGCCTGCAGAGCTGTTTTTGAGGTTCAATATTTTCCTCACTTCGGCACTCGAGCTCACTACCTTGCCTTCGAGCTGCACGACCTCTGGCAGAGGACGTCGGATTCTCAGCGCTACCCCACGTGGCTCTTGAGGCTTCTTTTGGACTGGTTGAAGTCCTTAAACACAGCCTGTTGCACTCCCAGGGAGTGCCTGGTATCTGGACCTTTGAGAAAGTTTTTCTCATGCCACCTAGCATGAAAGTCTGGACCTGTATACATTTAGGGCACTGAATGCACCTGTATGGCATGAACTCCATCCTGGAGTGTGTTGCTTCATCAACTCTGCCTAAGTTTCGGAGCCCTTCAGCCCCGCAGCATCCCCACACGATAGTATCGATTCGGGACAGTTTGAATATCCTGTTAAAAACAGAGCCCTAACCATTTACAACTTTGGCACGTGCAAGCCCATACCCCCAGGCCCTGATGGCTGGAGCAGGCTCGCATTTAAGGCGTCTGCAGATTTCTTACAGGGGTTCGTACAAGTGGTCTGTAGAGGTTCTATAGCTGATCAGAACCCTAAACCCTAAACCCTAAGATCTATAGATATGAGGCTTTGGGATTTAGGGCCTCCCATTAGGCCCCATAAGCACGAATAAACCCTGTAAGGCGCCTCCTGGGTTCGTGTGAAGGACTATAATTGAAGTTATCATAATAAGGACCTATAAGGGTTCCTGTAAGGGTTTAGGGTTTAAGGCTTAAGTAACCATAATGGGGACCTATAGTCAAGAATATGGTTTCTGTAGTATTATGGCAATTTAATTTAAATTCCCTAACAAGGACCTCAACAGCTTTGCAAAGGCCTCGCCATGTGGTGGCCCGCTGCAATGAGAGCGCCGCGCTTACATGGCGAAATCTTTTTTTCTGAGGCTGCGGTGTCGTAAGACTGTGGGATCTGATCTGAGACGTTAGACCCTGAACCCTAACCCTAATAGCTAAACTTGTCATTCTGAGGGATCTTGCAGTGCCTTCCAGCAGTTGCAGGATCAGCGCGCGTGCAAGGCAAGGCATCGGCAATCCCTGCAAATGTGGGGCTTGCGCTGTTCAAATGATGAGGGGGCAGAGCTCAGAGTTGTGGGGGTTATTCTCGTTGCAGATAGTGTGGAACACCGTGTATATGATCGCACTCCCGCCCTCCCTCTCCCTCCCTCCGTCCCCACCTCGCCCTCACCTCCCGCCAATGGTCTCTACACGTGAGCATTAGTTCCCCTCGACCCCTGTGGAATGGTTGCGGGTTTTCGGCTGCGTAGGTGGGTTACCATACAGGGCGGAGTGAGAACACACCATATATAGCCTCCTATTGTGTAGATAACTGGGGGCGGCAGTCTATGAAGGCCTGGCTCTTACAGGTTCCGAGGCAATTGATTTCGAACGATCTGCAAGCACCCGCTCCCCGCCCAAGGAGAGTATTTGGCGTTTCATTGCGTCTGCCAGCGCGACAAGGCCTGGTTCCACTGGTGGTGTTTACCCTAAACTTTAAACCTTAAAGCGGAAACCCTGAGCCCTAAACCCTTGAATTCTGAAAAGGCGGCACTAGTATAGGGCCGAGGCTTCCCGAAGAGGATGTTTCGAAGTGAGGATTAGAGGACCCTCAAGAAAAGATGGATGTTTTTAACTTTTGCAGTTCCGACAACGCTAGTCCCCATATTTGCACCATGTTTTCATATTCAAAAGTCCGTTGCTCTCCCTCATGGGGCTTGTTCTGATTGTTTAGGTCTGATCTAATGTGGCGGTCAAGCAGTCTGAACAGTTGGTAGCGCCACTCCCTTGGAGTCCATGTACAACCATAGTATACAAGAGACTGTAACGCCAAATAAGGCCCTGCAAGACCTCTCTGAACCCTAAAACATCCGGTTCACTGTACTCTTACTTGTTCAGGTCCCTATAGTTGGCTATTTGTTGGGGTTGGGTTGCAGAGGCTGTAGGCTGGAAGTTGCGTGGTTCCGGTTCAGACTGTGGGGTTGAGGGTTGAAGGAATTGTGGTTTCGGGTTTCATATATCACAGGGAAGACTTTGAGATTTCTTACTTATGGGTTTCTATGGTAGGCCTATATGGGAAGAGTGGAAGTGGCTTTGGGCCTGGCGATTGAAGCAGATCGGAGGCAGGTGGCCGAAACTATGCCCAACTATAGCCCTAAAGCCCTAAACCGTCAACCTTACGACCCCGAAAAGCTAAAAGCCCGAAGCAAACAGATCCTGAAGCCGACGCTCTAATCCCAAAACGTCGATTTGTGCACTCTCTCAGCCTGGTGTTGCAGAAATGCAGGACTAACATCTTTGAGGAATAAAGGCTGGACTTTGAAAGCTTCAGACTGGATTGTAGTTGTCGTGGATACACTAACCTTCCGGTTTGGGCTTGGGTGCAGGGTTTTAAGTTTTATCGGGAATAGGGTAGAGCTTGGGGTTCCTTCAATGCCGAAGCACTAACTTATATGGCCGAGAAGCCGAGAAGTCATCCTTTGATGAACCCCCTAGAGGTGCACATGGGGTATGTTGGCGCCCTTTGCCTGGCAACTAAGCACAAGAAACTCTGGCTGCTGCACCTCTCAGGCGCCGCAGGGCTGAGTCCACTCAGAGACCAAATTACCTTTCTAAGCAACAGTAATGAAGGGTAACTTATGTAGTGCGTGTTATCAAGTTTGCAGGGGTTTACCCCTCAATACGTAAGCATTGGCTTCTCTGGGTGCCTAGGATCCAAAACATCTTCGCAAGCTTCAAAGAACCCCTAAACCCGAAACCCTAAAACAAAAACACTGAAAAAACACCACACCCCTAAACCAAAAACCCCATCGCCCCCTAAAGTCCCTCTGCGGATCAACCGTGAAAGCCGCCTTGTGCCAGGCGTTGGCATTGCAACGCAGCTGGCGCCACCTCGGTGAGTCTGCTCTCGGCGTTGCCTCCGAGGCCGTTTGTTTGCTGGTGAGAGGGTTGTCTATTTGCGGTAATTACAAGGTCTAGCGTCTAGCACGGCAAAGACGTGGGAGTTCATTCTGTGCATGTCTGCAGGGGTGGAAGAGGCTTGTACCGGTTTGGGAACTGAAAAGGACGCGGACTGCCTTGAAAGAGACAATGTGAGAGTTTCAGGGGATACGTGACTCCGATCCTCACTATAAGAGCCAGTATGGGTATCCCCAACAGAAAGCCTAAACCCTACCTGAACCCTAAACCCGTAAGCCCTAAACCCAGAACTGCAGTCAAGAACTGTCAAGACCCTCGGACTTCTCTTCAACACTCCCAGAAGCCAGGATGCTCCACCCCAACCCCTCTTAGCCCCCCTATCACGAAAGCGCGACAGCCCAGACACTCTGAGAGTCAGAAGGCTCGACACTATGCAGAAACCCAGAACCCCGGGAGGATCCCAAAAGTAGATCCCTTAATGGGGGTTGTTATAAAGTACCCTTAGTAGTATAGGGCCCCGAAATTAGGGGATCTACTTTCTAGATCCCGGGGTCTGGGTAGGCTTTGCATGTACTATCGCATGACCTAGATATCCTTGACGACTAGTTTCATGACCGTCGTCAGCCCAAGCTACGGAAGGGCTCTGTACACAAAGCCTGCAAAGTTAGCCACAGATAGAAGCTCTAGACTACACCCTTGTGGCACCTCATCTGCCCTGTCTTTAAACCCATGACTCGCAAGTGTCGGAACTGAGCTCTGAACCCTAAGCCCCAACTCTGAACCCGAATCCCTAAACCCCATGAGCTCCCCTAAGCAAAAGCCCACAAACCTGACCCACCTTACATAGCCCAATTGCGACCACAAGCCCGAACATCTTCATGGCAGCCTTTAAGACCTTCAAGTGCCGTCGTGAACTACTATCATGGGGACCCTTAGGGGGGTAGGGGGTGATAAGGGCCTAATAAGGCCTATTTAAGGAAGTATAGTCGCCTACCCCCCTCCCCCCTACCCCCTAAGAGTCCCTATGATACTACCTTACATGAACAGCCTCTCCTGATAAAGCCCTGAACCCTAAACCTTGTAAGACGCTTCTCGTAACATATTGCACTTGTGACCCAAACCCTACAACAACGAAGGTTATGACCCCTTAATTAGAGGGTCGAACCCCTACAACGGTGCAGGCCGATGCGTTTAGAGTTTTAGGGTTCTGAACCAATACCTTGCATGCAAAGCCCCTTCTATAATTATGGTATGGTACACCTCCAAACCCTATTCTAACTATCAAGGCCCCTATATCAAGACCCTTCTCGTCTCCTGTTGTATGCCGATACCTTACATGAACCCTAAACCCTAAACCCCTAAACCCTAAACCCCTAAAACCTAAACCCCTAAACCCCCAAACGCCTAAACCCCTAAACCCTAAGCCCCTAAACGCCTAAACCCCTAAACCCTAAAACCTAGAAACCCCTAAACCCTAAACCCCTAAACGCCTAAACCCCTAAATGAACAGCCTCTTCTCTTCAGGCCCAGCTGCAACAGGCCCTGGAGCGCCTCTGAAACCTCTTGGGCGGAGGCCGCAAAACCTCCATGAACCCAGACCTTCCAAAATCCAATAAATGAGGAATATACCTTAAATTATAGTAGGATCCCTAATATGATTTAAGGTATATTCCTTAATTAAGGGATTTTGGAAGGTCTGGGACTTCCCTGAACCCTAAACCGTAAACCCTGGGTAAGGCGCTTTCTTGTGGGTTTAGGATTAGGGTTTCGGGATTCTAGGTCTTTAGGGTTTTAGGTTTGTGGTGGTTCAGAGGTCTTTGCGGGTTTACGATTCGGGTTTAATTAGGGGTTTAGGGTTTAGGCTTGTAGGTTTTACGGCTTTAGCTTCAGGGTTTAAGGTTGCAAGGTGTTTGGAACATAACCCTGTTGTTGCACTGTACGCACATCGTTCATTGTCGTATACAAACCAGCAGAGCCTCAAGTATTGTTGCCAGACTTGAAACCCCCTACAGCCCTCAACCTTAAACCCTAAAGCCCTACACCCTGGACCCTAAACCCTCAATCCTAAAACCTAAACCTAAACCCAATGCATGAGTCACTATCTTACGCCAGGCGCTTCGTGAGCTTGCCCAGTTTTCGTCGTGTCACGGCGACGCCGCGAACACCAGTCAGGCCATAGCTAGCTGGACCCCCAAAATCTTTAGAGTAATGGCCTTTTGTAGGTATTGGGCCATTTTTTCACCTACTTTGGGGGGTTTAGGTAGCCTGTAGGGATAGGGTTTTCCAAGTCTTGTTGTACACTCCAGTCTCAGACGTCGTTTACTTAGTCAATGTGGTATAGGCTTCAGGATCTAGGGCCTTTGACTGCTGGTGTTGCCTGTTAGTGAGGGGCTAATCTGTAGTATTCGGGAAACTGGGAAACTATAGGTATCCCTAGGCTTAACCTCCAAGACGTCCGGATGAATGTCACTACAATCCAAAGCGGGAAGGCACAGGTAGCTACCTAAGCCATAAGAACAGTTCCTCTCTGTGTAGAAAGCCTATTTTATTTTTGTACGGTATCATGCTAGGGCGCAGTGAATCAATGAGGGATCTCCACGCGCATCGCGGATTGTCGTTGCCGCCGACCACGTCGCAGAAACCTCTCGAACAGTGGCCAGTCGAGGTTTTTGACAGCCGAGCGGTTTCCGAGTTCAGGGCCTCGATGTTTACGGCTCCGGTTTAAAATGACTGTGTGTACCCTCAGAGTTAAGCTGCAATAACCTGGGGTCCTGGAAAGGAACTATGCTTTAGAAGCTGCCCCCACCCTGTAATAGTGGTATAATAGTCCTTATAGTCACTATTACAGGGTGGGGGCCGCTTCTAAACTATGCTCAGGTAAGGCTCAGATGTCACCAGGCCCGTCAGTCTGCTTGAAGCGCCAGTGGACTTCGCAAGCATGGCTCAAACTGGTCGAGTCTTAACGTAAACTTAATCGCAGGCTCAAAGACCGCGAAGCTTAGTTACAGTAGAAACCCAAAAGTTGGAAACTCAATAGCCTTAATAGTTAAGAGTAGTGTCAAGGTAATCCCAGCACTAATTGTCCTTAATCAGGTTTCCAACTTTTTTGGGGCTTACTATATAACCTGCTTAATAAGTCACCTCATCTTACATGTAGAAGACCAGGCCGAGAACTGCTAAACCCTCCGGGTGGCTTCGGCTTGTGTATTATTTGATTTTTTTCGCGGCTGTTACGGTCGACCAAGACCTTTATTTTAGATGCTCTTACGGCTTAGAGTTGAGCTGCTGAGAGCTGATTTATATATATATATATATATATATATATCTGTCTGTGTATGTATGCAAGCAAGTTTGTATGGACGTATGCATGCATGTATGTATGAATGCATGTATGCATCCGGGCACGTGCATGTATGTCTGTCTGTCTGCCTGCCTGTCTGTACGTATGTATATACATCTATGTATGTATGTATGAACTGATATATGTAATGTAGTGTAGTCTAATGTAATGTACTGTACTTTGCGTCTGCAGTGCCATGGTACTATAGACACAGCCCCTTGTTGCCCTTATCCTACATCTTGAGCAAGGCTTAGCAAGGTGCGTGCATCAATCCTTCAGCCTGCGCTAGTCAGCAAAATCGCAAGGCAACCACCAAGATCCAAGTTTGAGAAGCGCTTTGCTGTCAAAAGCTGGCCTGGCCAGATTTGTTTCTATACCCAATGCACATTCTCGGCTGCATTTTCCCAGTTTCAACAGGCGGGCCAACTAGCTGGTCCTCCAAAATCAAGTTTGATAGACTGGAAACACCCGAGAATCTTATTCTTGCCGCTCTCCGACTCTATGGTTCGAAGTATGACTCCTATGTCCCAAAACTTAGCCTACAGGATTCAGGGTGGGAGACCACCAAAGCCGCCCAATACCCCATGGTTAAGCAATTGTAGGCCAGAGAAGGTTCGCCCCCTTGCCTTTAAAGGGATTCTAGGGAGCTTAGCATGAAGGCCGTCAAAGCAAGGGAGTATGCAAATAAGTGTCTACATCATATGGTGACCGCTTGCGAACCCTGAGGTTTCTTGCATGAAAAATCTTTGCCATGACAGGGGCCACAAAAGCCCTACACTCCAGGTATGCTCCTTAATCCTAAACCCTCATCCCTAAACCCCAAGCCCCAAACCCCGAGGGATGATTCTTTTTCACAGAAGTTTTGGGGAACTTGTGGGGACTGTATCATTGGGAGGGGAGGAAGCCTATACATAAGCCTCTTTTTCTGCAGCACCCGCCGCCATTTGTTTTTGTGTGTTCAAGGGTTGGGGGTTCAAGGTTCATGGCTTCAGGTTTAGTTTTGGTACGTATCACCCGAATACCTGTACTCTGTGTGCGCAAGGGGCAATCCCGTTTCGGGATTCTTCGGAAGCTCCCACCCTAGACTAGGATTTGGGGTGTGGCTATAACTATATAGTAGTTTCACGTCGGTTTTCCTCTGAAAGTCGAAGATTTTAACCTCAAGCCCAGTGCAATCCACACATCTCGAACGTGACATCTGTTGCGACTGGCCTCACACGCTGGGATGGGATCTCCGAAGCAGAAGCCTCGGATCTCTTTCTACGAGAGGGGCCTGAGGATGACTCATGAGCCCCAAAATAGTACGGTTTAGAGTTTAGGGTTTAGGGTTTAGGGATAAAAGGGACCTGAAAAGGGATTCTAATTTCGAGAATTACCCATAAAGTACCGGTATAGAAACCCTTATAGATCCCCGTTAGGAGCCCTAAAGGGGACCTAGAGAACTACCCGAACGAGCATCAGTATCAGCACAGTTCCAGTGTACGATTTAGAACTAGGGTTTAGCGTTTACGGCACTCCCTTATTCCAAACTACCTCCTATACCTAAGAAGCTGCCCCCACCCTGTCATAGTGGTATAAGAGGAATATAATAGGGCCGTAATATAATCCTATGTAATCCTTGTGGTCACTATTTCAGGGTGGGGGCCCCTTCAAACCTATACCCCTAAGCCGTAAATATGGTAGGATTGACTTGCAAGTCAAGTTTCGGTCTACGACTCTTGCTCCGGCGTCGGAAGGATTTAAGGCTTCCTAGTTTTGGGTTTAGGGGAGTTTGAAGGGTTTAGGGTTTAGGGTTTCGAGTACATATGTGGGCGTTAGACTGGGGTTTAGACTTAGAGTTGCAAGCTGCAAGAATGCTTAGGCTTGTTTGTTTTTTTTTGGCTTTGCCGCTGAGGGTAAAAGTATGTCTGACCTCAGCCCACCCTAAACCCTGAATATTGGGTACTTTTGACCCTTCGAGCTCAGGGTATCTGCCACTTGCATCCGGGCCTATCGATCCGAAACTTGAGCCCGCAACAGCAGTATGCGATAGGAGCACCGCATATCATCCAGGTCTAGGGCCTAGGGGTCTGTGTAAATCCTGAATCTCGCCTTTAAGGTTGTGAAAGGTTTCGGGTTGAGGGTTTTACTTAGTTCAGGGCTTTTGCTTTATTTGTGTGTTTCGGGTTTCGGGGTCAAGGGTTAAGGGTTTTGATGCCCGAACCACCGTGGCACGGGTTTAGAATTTTGATTTGGGGTTCAGGGATTCAGGGTAGCCATCCCAAACCCTGTTCGTTTGAGACCCAGCGAGAGAAACAGCATCCAGCGCAGCTGGCAATCTTGCCATTTGCTTTGTAGGCCCATCCCTGCTGCAGCCTGTGCTATGGCGCCACAGCTAGCATGCCGCGGTGCTTTCGCAGTTTCGGGCTTAGGGTTGAGGGATTAGGGTTTAGGGTTTGGAGCTAAATGCCCAAATTAGGATGTGGGTTGAGGTTACGACATATCCTTGGACAGGGGCAGGTGCTGCAATGTCATTGAATATATAGCGGCACAGCTAAGATACTGGTTTCGCACTGCAAGGTATCTCTGGAGCGATTTCCGTGTGTTCCATAGCAACTAAACGGCCAGCCACGACCCCTAACGCCTAAACCGGCCTAAACCCCAAATTCGTCAGCCTATGAACCCCGGGTTTGGGTTTGAGTTCATTCGCAATCTAAGCCCGAAGATCCTGCAACACTTCATTGTATGCTACAGTAAAATCCAGAAACTTTTGCCCTTAAGATAAAGTATAAGGGATCCTAGCACTAATCCTCCTATATAAATGTTCCAGCTTTCTGGCTTCTACCAAACTGTAAATCATTTGTACAACCACTTCTGTATCGTTATCAACTAGACTTGCTTGAGCGGAAAGGCGCCTAAGTAAGTGATTAGTCTGTAAGCTGTTATAGAAGATAATGCTATACATGTGGGACCTATAACACGCTTGCTAAGTTCCATGATCCTCCAAGTAGCGCCGTGCATGCCAGCTGTTTCGGTGCCAGAACTTTTTCAAGCAAGAACGATACAGCAAGACGTTTGAGCTTTTTGGGTTGTGTTTGTACTGTTATGCAAAAGGTCGACATACTCTATGCCATGTATATTTCCAGAACCATCGCAGTTTTAACCCATGCAGCTGGACACAGACGGTGTAGGAGCCAAGCCATAGCTCTTTTCCTATTCGCAAAGAGAGATGACAAATGCAGTCAGCCACCTGGCGAGGGGGATGGAACGGCAAGTGCACGCTGACCACAGTATCCTGAGTCTTGATAGCGTGTCATATTCCTGCATCCTGATTGCAAACGCCAGCCCTCCCGTTAACTTGAACCCTTAAACCCACATTGTAAAATCTTATCAGGGCCCACCATAATGTAGGAACCTGATTAAGAAACCCTGGGCCTATAAACACAAAATAGTAGGATTCATGTAAGGAACCCTAATAAAGGCCCGAGGTTTCTTAATCAGGTTCCTACATTAGACTGCTTGGGCTTCCAAGCCAGTCGAGCAGAGGGTAAGCTTCCCATCTTGCCCCGGACTGGTGCAAGCACAGACCCCAAGCCGTTTAGGCTGAACGGCTCTTTAGGGGTACGGAACGCCCCTATACCCTAAACCCTAAACCCAAAACCCTAAACTGAAAGCCCTAAACCCTAAACTGAAAGTTCTTCATGGCTTCTTCGTGCACTTAGGGTTCACACCTCCGGCCTTCGTCACACGGATGTTTCAGCTTTTGGGGGCTCTCTTTTTGTCCCTATTCCTTAGGCCCTCGACCTAAAATCCTAAGCAAGCTCTAAACCCTACATCCCAAACCCTAAACCCCAAGCCCGAAACCCTACATCCTAAACCCTGAACCCAAGCCTGGACCCTAAACCCTAAGCCCAAGACCCTAAGACCTCACTCTGAGCACCTGGGACATCCAGGTGGGCTTAATGGTAAACTCCCTAACCCTGAACTCTAAAACAATTAAGCCGTAAACCCTAGACTCAACACCCCCAACCGCAAACGACATCACAGACTTGAAGCTTGACTTGATTCCCTTGGCTGAAGCTCCACATCCTGTTCGTGCCCGGGATCCTGCGTGACTGACGAGAAACTTATACATCATCGATGGGTTTTTTGGAAGGAAGGCTTATTAGTTTCATTGCCCTGAACTACCTAAATTAAAGGATCATGGCACGTAGCAACTAGGGTCTACTTACTTACAATATATCTCCAGTTCAGGTACTCCTGGCCTTACTTACTAAGTCCCATAATCCTCCCCAAGTTGACCACTACAAAACCATACCCTAAACCCTAAACCGTTGTTGACCGCAACCCTAAACCCTAAACCCCTAAACCCTAAACCCACCATTCGCTCTGCGCCGCGGCCACCGGATCCCTGCTCTCGAGCAGCCTTTTGCTTGTCACTCATAGGAGGCCAAAAGGGGGTTCAGCCTATGGGGGTTTAGTAGGGATTAGGGTTCCCATAATAGGGTTCATATTAAGGAATCCCTACCCCAAGAATCTTAAACCCCCCTTTTGGCCTCCCATCATTGTCGCTTATCCGCCCATCTCGAGAGCAGCGGGCGGGAATTTAAAAAGTAACGCGTTTTCTGGTTGAGGGTTTAGGGCTTTATGTAGGGTTGCGGGTTTGGGGGCTTATGGTTAAGGGTTTAGGGTATAGGGTTTAGGGCTTTGGAGTTTAGGGTTTAGGGTTTGGGGTTTAGGGGGACTTCACATCATCACGATCGGTTGTTAGGAGACCCCAACGAACATTCTAAGTCAACAGCGATTTTCAACAAGGAGTACTGCACGTTAGCCCTGATTATTACACACGCAAAATCCTGAATTCTAGGCCTTCCTGTGAACTATACTATACTCTGTTCTATTCTGTTCTATTTGTTGATACCGTTTGAAGTTGTACTATCCTATGCTATGCGATGTTGTGCTCTACTGTACTACATCATACTAACGTGTTACAAAATACTGTGTTATGTTGCCTTATGCCAAAATCGTTGTATGTTATATCTAGAAGTACATTGCATACTGTGCTGCACTATACTATACTTCACTATGCGGTACTGTATTATACCGTATCCTGCTATATTGTGTTACATCTTCAGTTGTAATATGTTACAGTATGCTACATCAAGCTTCATCACAGTCTGTTACGTTATATAATGCTCATACTGTCAGCCTGAGCTTCGGAGACGGGGTCCTGTAAGACGATTGATAGCTACTCATACCTTGCCTTCGGGTTCATAGTTCGAGCGTCGGGTTTAGGGCCTGGGGGTTCCCGGCGTCGGGTTTAGGGCCTGGGGGTTCCCGGGGCTTTCTTCCGGGTTTGGCATGCATCCAGAAAAGAAAACATGCACCTCTACACCCTAAACCCCAAAACACCCACGGTTTAGGGTACTTGAGCTAAACCAGGATGTTGTCCACCATTAGTGTGTTAGCCTTCCCTGGCGAAGGCTTCCATATATGACGCCTAGGTCCTTAGGTAAGCTTGTAAAGGACCAAATCTTGATAGCGATTCATCCTAAGACCCACGTCTCTAGACCCAAGGCCTCATGCCTGCTGTGTGTGTGCATATACATATACGAACGATAATAACAGTAGAATTAAACTAACACAAAATCCATAAGCATGTCATACATCTAAAGAACGTTTTGCATATGCATGCACAGACATGCATAGTGTCACTTAGTTGTGTCTCCTTTATCACACGAGGACTTCTCAGTGAAATCGGCTCACACGCTGTGAGCTCGGATACAGAAGTAGGTCTTCCAGCCAGGATTTGCCGGCGTCGGGGTCGTTAAGATTCGATCGGGTTTCGGGGATTGAGGGCTTCGAGCAGCTTTGAGGGTTTGGGGCGTTGGACTGACAGTTTCCGGTGCGCGTGGGGCGGGTCAACGGAGAGGGAATGCCAGACTTCCGCAGCTACGGGTTTCGAGGTCAGGGCTTGATGCTATGGGCTTGAGCCCTGCACTCTAAACTCTACACCCTGACATGTAGGGTCAGGCACAATTGCAAGAAGTTTCAAACGGGATCTACAACGAGTTCGCTTCACAGATTTACTGCTCTTCTGACTCATGCCGTGCTTCCCCAGTTCCATGAAGATCTATATGGTTTCGCGATTCGGGGTCATGAATGAACCCCAAACCCTGGAATCCTAAAAACTATGATCCCTAAAGGACCAAAATTCTTTAAGCTTAATCTTAAACCCTTTAAATTTCGTCCCAAAGCCTGTAAGCCCTAGACCAGAAGCCCCTTCTCCAAACATCCCAACCCTATACAATAGGGGCCCAAATAATTAGTAATACTATCATGTTCCTGATTATACTGGACCCCAAACCCTATTTTCTAATTAGCAAGGCCCCTACACTAAACCCCCATGATACCCTTGAAAGTAATCCTTATAGACCTCTTTAAGAGGAACCCTTAAAGGGACCCTATTCTAATTGTTAATGCCCCCACAGTACAAGTAGCCCTTTGTAAGATCCCGAAGCCTTTGTGTTTTAGGGTTTCGGGGGTTTAGGGTTTAGGGGGGTTAGGGTTCGGTTCAGGGTTCAGGGTTTCAGGGGTTTGGGGTGTAGGGTTTCGGGGGGGGGGGGTTAGGGTTCGGTTCAGGGTTTAGGGGCAGGGGGGGCTTGGGGTTTAGGGTTCAGGTTCAGGGGTTTGGGGTGTAGGGTTTCGGGGGGGGGGGGGGGCGGGGTTTAGGGTTCGGTTCAGGGTTTAGCGTGTAGGGGGGCTTGGGGTTTAGGGTGCAGGGGTTCAGGGGTTGGGGTGTAGGTTTCGGATTTAGGGGCGGCCGAGGGGTTTAGGTTAGAAGGGGCCAACACCCTGCAATAGTGGATTAATAGGAATATACTTGGGCCCTAATATACACTATTAGGGTAAAAGCCAGAAAGTTGGAATATGATTATCCTAACCCTTCTATGGTAAATTATAGGGTATCCTACCAAGAAACCATATTCCAACTTTCTGGAGTTCCCTGTACAGGGTGGGGGCCCCTTCTAAGGTTTAGGGCTCATTGTTTGGGATTCAAAGCTTTGGTTTAGGGGATCGTCGGCTCCTTGGACTGGAGAAATGATGCCAAGGGGGTTTTCGTAATGACTAGCACATTCGTAATGAGGTGTCAGGGTACCAGGAATTTTAGAGACGAGTTTCCTAAGAGTGTTTTAGCAATGAGCAGTGTATTCGTAATGGGGTTTTAGGGCACCAGGAATCGGAATTTAGGGTTGGGGGCTCGGATGTGTAGCTTCGAGGCACTTGCCAGGTGTTTGAGGATAGTTCCCCCAGGAACCCGATGTTGTCGGCGTGCCCTAGCCCCGCGCCCCCCTTCAACAAATTCGAAAATTTACCCTAAACCCTAAACCCAAGCCCGCAGCTCCGACTCAACTTCGAAAGCACGGGGACATAAGTAACAGCCTGCAGCTGTCAAGGATCACAGCCAACAGCGCTGCAAACACCTAGAGCGCGCCTGGAACCCCTCTATGGACCCTTGAAAACCCAGCATAAAGGCTCAAGGCTCTGTGAAACTCTTCCACGGACCCTTGTAACATCCCCCCCAGATTGGTAGTTCTCTAAACTAGGGCCCACTTTCAGGTCCCCAAAAGAATACGGCGCCTTTAAGGATCCTAAAAGGCACCCTAATTCAGAGAACTGCCCATGTACCCTTATAGATCCCTTTTCATAGCTCCCCAAAAGGAGCCCCAATTCAGAGAACTACTTACCGCTATAGAACCCTTCTACAAACCCTATGAAAAGCCTCTATAGATCCCTTCAGAGAATCCAAAAAGAGATCCTAGTATCCCTTCCAGGACCCCCAAAAGGATCCTACTGAGGCGCAGGCCATGCAACTGCTTCCGAAAAGCGGTGCTCCCGGACACTGGCGCTTTGGCTCAGATGTTCACCCCAAAGGGTGCAAGTACCATTATAGTAGGTACTTGGTCGGTATTTGGGCCTCCAAAATATATACTGTAGCAGTACTTGTACTCTTTAGACACTTTTATGGCTCAGGGTAGTTTTCGGATATGGGGTTCTTGGGGTTATAGGGTATTTAGGATCAAGCTCGGGTTGAGAGAGCATAAGCAGGCAAGCCATCCCGAAGAGCGAGCCTTGTGAACCCTCCCCGCTTCTGCAGCAACCCTACCCTCAACGCAAGCCCGACACTCTACAGTAAACCCCATAAAGTTGGAAACCGGATTAACGTCAATTTACATGACTCTTCAGGATTGAGGCTATTGGGTTTCCGATTTTTGGGCTTCTACTTGAAGCCCTCCTTAGGGGCACTTAGAAATAATTGTTATATAATTCTCGGTTATTACAATCCCTAAGAAACTGCTGAAACTATATTTTTTGCTAGGGTTCTAAGTTCAGTGTAGCCTCAAATGAACCCCAAACTTCAGCTCTAAACCTGTGAAAACCTTGCTGTAAGGCGGCGGAAGGTTTGCCGATCAGAGAAGCTGGGGACGGCCGGCACCCTCAGGGATTGAACGTAGGGTTTTAGGATCTAAGGGTTTAGGGTTTTCGGATCCAAGGGTTTAGGTGTAGGGTCTTAGGATCTGAGGGTTTATGGTTTTAGGATCTATGGGTTTAGGGTTTAGGCTTTGGGGATCTAAGGGTTTGGGGTTTCGGTGGCGGGAATTCCGAGGGCAGGGGCCAGGGGAAGTGGTGAGGTCATGAATACTTCAACATAGGTGGTAACGAAGCTTCAGGATTGGATCCATGGAGCTGACTTGCCAGGAACTTGTTCTAAGTTCGGGTCGTTGTTCAGTATTCGGTTAGGGTTTAGGGTTTAGTGCATTTTTGCAGGCTCCTTCTCAACCGACGCCTTCGGCAGCATAAACCCTACGCCCTGAAGCCATCAATCCCCCAAAAACCTATCCTAAACCTCCCGAAACCCCTCACCCCTAAACCCTAAATACAGTAAAGCCGCTTTTCGTTTCGATTCGTTTCGTTTTTTCAGATGGGGTTTGATTCGGTTTCGGTTCGCGCGGTTCGCTGCGGTTCTTCCAGACCCACGCCCCTACGGTTGATGATATAAATCCTGCATTACCTTAAGGACCCTAAACTATGGGAATTATGGTATATTCCTTATTATGAGTAATGCAGGATTTATATCATCAACCGTAGCACAAGCCTGCCAAGACACTTCGCTTGGATTTCGTGTCAACCCCACCTGCATGATCTTGGGACTTCGTAACTAATGCTCTACTCTAAGAGTTGCCTTATGTCTAGCCCTGGTCGCCCTAGTTACTAAGTCCCATGATCCTCTAAATACAGAACCTCGTGTTAAAGAAGGAATATGTGAGCTAGTAGTTCGCATGCATGCCCTTAGATTGAAATCCTAAACCGCTACAAGCCTTCAGCCTTCCACGTGCACAAGCTAGAGGCATTAATAGTGGTCAGTTGGCTTGTGGGGCAACCCTAAACCCTAAACCCTAAATACAGAACAGCAAGGCCCTGTTACAACTGGTTGTTCGGGCTTTTACATGTTCATCCTATGTTGGTTGTCCCGAGTTTAGGTCACAATGTGTTAGTCCTTGCTGGCGATATCTTGGTAGCGGCTACTACTACTACTACTACTACTACTACTACTACTACTACTACTACTACTACTCCTACTACTACTCCTACTGCTACTGCTACTGCTACTGCTACTGCTACTGCTACTGCTACTGCTCCTGCTACTGCTACTGCTACTGCTACTGCTACTGCTACTGCTACTCCTACTGCTGCTACTGCTGCTGCTACTGCTACTGCTACTGCTGCTACTGCTACTGCTACTGCTACTGCTACTTCTACTGCTCCTGCTCCTGCTCCTGCTCCTGCTACTGCTACTGCTACTGCTACTGCTACTGCTACTGCTACTGCTCCTGCTCCTGCTACTGCTACTGCTACTGCTACTGCTACTGCTACTGCTACTGCTACTGCTACTGCTACTGCTACTGCTACTGCTACTGCTACTGCTACTGCTACTGCTACTGCTACTGCTACTGCTACTGCTGCTACTGCTACTGCTACTGCTACTGCTACTGCTACTGCTACTGCCACTGCTGCTACTGCTACTGCTACTGCTACTGCTCCTGCTACTGCTCCTGCTCCTGCTCCTGCTACTGCTGCTGCTACTGCTACTGCTACTGCTGCTGCTGCTGCTACTGCTGCTACTACTGCTACGACTACGACTACGACCACGACCACGGCCGCGACTACTACTACCACTGCTGCTACTGCTTCTACAGCTACCGCTACTAACACTGCTACTACCGCTGAAAACCTTTTTGTTGTTTGTTGCTTGCATGGTGGCGACGGCCAGTATTTGTTTCAGTTTTCGCCTTCTTGTTCGGGTTACCATAGTTCAAACCATTGCATGAGATTGGCTACCGGGCTTTTACTGAGTCTGTTTTTTTGCGGGTTACCTGTCCTGCTACAATTGAGATGACGTCGTCTCTCACCATTATGACAATGCCCACAACTCTGCATTCCCATCGCTGTTGTCGTTACTTTTGCCTTCGCTGTTATGGTTGGTGCTCTTCTTACATGTTCCAACTGTCTCCACCATGCGCACAGTTGTTACAGCTATTGCTGTTGGGGTTCCTGTTGCTGTGGTTCACACTGATCGCTTTGGGGTTTTGAGGTGCAGGATGTCATAATGTCGCGTGATCTCGACCAGCTGCATCTCTGTCCCTCGATTTATGATCTTGAGTTCAGATCGAGCCCATGCAGATGGATTTTGTGCCCGATGCTTCGCTCGGCCTCTTCTGGGCGAAGGTTTGTGGTGCTAGAGAAGGCTTAACATACACTTGCAAAGTACGCAGTACAGGACGTTTTGCGAGCTAGTTGGATGTTCTGGAGTTGTAATCATCAGGCCGAGTCTGACAGCATGGGAACGCTTGCCATCTACACTACTAGTAACTTAGTACTTTGTTGCTCATGTATCACTGTCAGCGAACCAGAAATCCAATAGCGTTTCATTGCTCAACGAAAGTTTGTTCCATCTTTGCCCAAGTGTTGCAGTTCCAATTAGTGTGGTGTTTCGGTTGTCTAGACATCTTGGATATTGGTCGTTATGTTTGTGGTAACATGAAAGCGGTGCATGGCGCTTCTTGGTGAATCTGCAGTTGTATCACACGTCACTCGCTGTTTCAATGTGGTATCCATCGCTCTTGCATGTGGCATTCCGCACGGGTTGGGAGCTGTTTCTAGCTGCTCGCCATGCCGTCAGCAAAATGACTCCGAGACTGATAGTTGTGTGTTCAAATCAACTCGCCATGCTCCCTAAACCCTAAACCCTAAACCGTGGGACAGCTTCCTCTCACTGCCAGCCCAGGGAGACGGAGCTTGACTTTGTTGCAATCACGCATTGTTTCAGCATGCGCTCCGTTTGCATAGCTTGAGCCACCCCCTCAAAGCACATGCTGTCGGAAGAGGAATAGGCACCATTGACACCCAGCCGCAACTGCTCATTCAAGATTGTAGAACAACCTTGCACGATCGACCAACCCAGCCGTACCTGTAATCACACCTAGTCACTGACTACTTCCAAACAACAACATGGTGAAACGCGTTCAGGCCTACCACCTTCGAATGAAGGAGTTGGTGACCAGCCCATGAGCCGGTCAAGTCTTGCTGGCAAATTGCGGTCGAATCATGTCGTGCCACGAATACCAACCCATGTCCGCGTGTAGTTCCTTGGGGTGGCCTATGGCCAAGGTGCGAGAGATACTATTCTTAGAACCGTCATCGACACATATTGGACGGATACATGCCGCTTTGAGGCAAACAAATTGGATTGTTGGTCCAGTGCCTTGATATCGTGCCGGTAATTAGCAACATTGTATTAGGCATGAAGGTGCGCTGTCGTTCCACGATTCGGCCCGCTTGTTGTCGTCAGCTGCTGCCGAAGGCATTGCTGATGCGTAATTATCGATGCACCGGCATGATTATGTGTTACAACGTTTGAAAAGCTGAGCGCACGACCTTCCCCACATCCGGAACCTTGTTTGCTGATTTAAGGGTGATGGGTCAGACTCATTGTGCAGCACTTCTGTTTGGCCGCAACAGCATATGTCCGAGGTTTGTGGGGTGAATGAAGATTCTCACGAAGACCTGTGCGATTAGTCGAGCTTGGGTTCCGGCTTCCGGGTGCAGCAAAGCCAACCGCCACGGCCTCCAGAGCAAATCTTTTACAGACACCTGAATATCAACAGCCCGGACAATACCATAGATAATGAGTTCTGGATCCCAGCGCCAGGGTATCCAAATATTGTTCAATTTGTGAGTAGTTGTTGAGCACCCTTGACCACCGAACAGTAGACTGAAATTCGTAGCGGTCTGTAGGCCATCAACCTTATCAATCCGCGCCCGAATTTGCCGTTGTGGACCCTTGTAGCGCCCTGCTCGTGCACACACAGGGTTTGGAGATTGCTTTTTCGTTCAATATCCTGGATGCGCTGATTTGTTTGTATCGGGAAGGACTTAGCTGTTTTTGCTTCAGGCATGATACCGATTTTCCGTGCAGGAGCGCCGGCACCCCACGTCTACCATTTGAGGCCCTGCGTACATGTCAGACCGTTTTACCACCCGTAACACCTAAAGTAAACCTTCAACTTTTACGTGGCTTTCAATACTTGAACTTAAAGTCTAAAGCTCTGCAAATGTTGAGGCCTCGACAACGAGCGTCTAGGTCTAGGTTTTGTGGCTCTTTTTTCCTTGGCCCGGAAACCCTAACCCCCCTAACCCCAATCTCTAACCTTAAACCCTAAACGCCAAACTCAACTCCGCTAAAAACCATGAAGGCTCAACTATCCAAAGACCCATATCTGACGAACCTCGAAACCTGCCACTGCCATTTTGGCTCTGTCTGAAGCATTCCTTGTCCCTTGTCGCGGTCGCACGGGTAAAGGCGCGCTTCTGCGAGGAAGCTTACAACGGTCCCAATGTCCGTCTTTAAATGTGGGCGTATGTTGGGGTCCCTCAGTTTCTGAAACTATCGGATCATTCTACATCCAAACCATTCCTCAGCCCTCTAGCGGCTCTGTCAGCCCGTAACCCTAAGTTCATGCATCCGGAGTGGCGGGTATCGTACTTGAGGCCGAAGTGCCGGAGGAAATCGCAGTTGTAGATGTCAGATTTCGCGTGCTCGGGTTTGCATTTGCTTAGTCCACGAGAGACCTTTCAACTTTCCGGGTTCCCATCTCAGTTGCACGTAGAGGTCTTTTGGGGACCGCGAAGATGCCATGACTCCTACAATCCTGGTTTAGGGTCTTAGGCTTCAGGGTCTTAAATAGGGCTTAGGTTTTAGGGTCTGTGGGTTTGGGGTCTTAGGGTTTAGGGATTAGGGTTTAGGGTTCAGGGTATGGAATCCAACCGTCGTCAAAAGCCGTTTGTCATGTGTACCTGAGGTTCCGTTAACCCTACACCTTAAACAGGATACTGCTATCCTGGGAGCCTGTCGACCGAGTGGAGTAGAACAAGGAGTAGTTGGTCAGGTCCTGTCCAGGGCAGGATTCGTCTTTCGTTGCATCCTTCTTCTTGCTACCCTAGAATACTAAATGGCTCCAAACCTAAAGCCGGCCTAAACCCTAAGCCCGGAACCCGAAACCCCCTACCGATAAACCCCTGGACCCTTGTTTCGAGCCGATGATGCCTGAATTGGGATTTTCTGGAGAGTGCCAGCCTGTGTTCGAAAGATGGGCGAAGCTTTCCTTTCTTTTCTGACAAGGTAGTCTCACAACGTATCATAGAAGCCTGGCGCAGTAGGAATAATGCTCCTGGACCCTCCTTATAATCAGTCCGCAATATAATCATGCTAAATGTAAAACGTATCCCCCCAACCCTATGCTAAGTATAAGGCTCGTAATTCTGCTCTCCCTCCTAAATCCTAAATGAGCCCTTAGGACTGTACTCCTCTGAGCGCCATTCCTAAACCATAGCCATAACATCGTAGACCCTAAAACGCTAACCGATTAAACGCTAAACCCCCCCAGAACCCTAAACACGTAAACCTTGCGGCCCTACACCCTAGACCCATACCTGGACCCCAAACGTATGTAGAATAATGGCCTTTTATAGGTTTTGGGCCATCATTTTACCTACTTTGGGGGGTCTAGGTACACCCTAAAATGGCTTCAGCCCCTGTTGAGGCAGATCATCGGAGGCAAGGCCCTGTCCGGGAATCGTATTGGGGGTTCCTATAAAGTACCCGTTTAGTAGTTAGGCTCCCAGAGTAGGGGATCTACTTTTCAGATCCTCACAGGTGGTCTGGGGAAGGAACGCAGATAGAAGTTTCATCTGTTCCTTGGCAGGGTGCCGTGTGCAAGTTCATGTGTCGAGGTCGCGAAATTAGTCGTCAATTTCACTCCTGGGCCGTATGGTCTAGAGGGCCTCTAGTGTTGAGGGTGTAACTAGGGTTCAGGGTTTAAGGTTTAGTTTACGGTCTAGGGCAACCTTGAATGGGCTGAGCTTGAGCATGCTTGAGCGTATATGGTGGCCACACAGCAGCATCAGTGCCCGCGGCAACACCGTCACCACAAGCACCAGGTCATTAGAGTCATACTTAGCATCGTCATCAGCCTCCGTCATCTTAGTACTGTGTCACAGTGTTGCATCAATGTCTATCAACACACTCACCCCCATCGCGGTCATCATGTTTGTTGCCAACGCCATCAGTTCATTACCTTCCCTTAACCCTGAAAAACCTACCTTTGTAGGGTTCCTTATTATGATTTCTTTATATAAGTCCTTAAAAATGTGGGTTCTTCGGGGTTAAGGTCATTCTTCATCATCCCAAGGCGACCCAGTCCGATGAGCCTAGACACCTTTCAGTCAGAGCCCGAACCCTGTACACCCCCAGCAGCAGCAGCCCACATAAGCGACAGAGCCCTGCACCCTAAACCTAAACCCTACACCCAAACCCTTAAGCCCTAAATCCTAAACCTTAAACCCTAAACCCTACACCCAAAACCTGAAGCCCTAAACCCTAAATCCGAAACCCAAAACCCCAAACCTTAAACCCTAAACCCCACACTTTAAGCTGAAAGCCTTGGGCGTCCTTGCAAGAGGCCGCCCTCCGAATTTTGGAAGACTCAGCCTTTCTGCCGTCATGGCCAGGCCGCGCTCTCGGGCAGAATAGGGTTCCTTTGAAGGGATCTATAGGGTTCCTTATAGGGATCTATAGGGTTCCTTAAAGGGATCTGTAGCATAGGGGCCCTAACCCTAAGGATTACCTGTTTTTGGGCTGTAACATAGGGGCCTTAATAAAAAACGACCTATACTATTTTGGGAGGCTCCTTCAAAGGGGTGTATAAGGGCTACTATACGGGATCTATAAGGGTACTATGATATAGGGCCTAACCCTAAGGATTACCTGACTATTTTGGGGGTTCCTTATTGTAATTATAGTATATCATAGTATGTGGCCTTAAGAATTACCTGTACTATTTTGGGGGTTCCTTATTATAATTTATGGTAGAAGGGGCCTTAAGACTTACCTATACTATTGTTTGGGGGTTCCTTATTATATTATATAATAAGGGGCCCCGAAATCCTATTCGGATTTTTAAGGCCGCTATATTAAGGGGGTCTTGCTCGGAAGGGCTCCTTTCAGGTCTTCTTTAAGGTGTTCTTTAACGGCCGTCAACGGGCTTAGGGCTCTTTGGATGTAGCGGATTAGACTTTAGGGTTTACGGATTGGGTCCTTTAGGGTTTACGTTTAGGTGAGTCTAGGGCTTAATGTCCAGGGCGCGTTTAGGAGGACGAGGTATCATGCTTCTTATTCGGGTCAGTGTCCGTACCACTGTGATTCTTTCCAGGGACACATATTCAATACCACTAGGCAGTATTCTCTGTTTGAGGATCTGTGACTTGGTTCTCCAAGCTCGTAGTGCCGGGGCTGAAGTGAAGCATTTGGGCTCTAGGATTTCCACTTCTATGATAACCCTAAACCCTAAACCCTAAACCCTAAACCCTTCTATGGGTTGGGATTCTGGCAGTTAGCTTAGCGCAGGTGTCGGGCTGCACCTTGGAGTCCTTGTCGTTGCGGGTTGGGGGCGTGGGGAAGGCGGCTTATGAACATGGCAAGGCCTGACGCCCTAAACAAGTAAGCTAGTGTGAGCCAGTTTTTGTGTGTGCTGACACTGTAAGCCCTTAAACGTAAACCCCGAACCCTTAAAGCCATAAACCCTAGGTTGCCGCAGTAGTCAGGTGCTATGTCACCTTTTAGATTTTTGATTGGAATACAACCTCAAGGGACTCTTCTAGATATTGCGTTTTTGGTTCTGAAGGCGCATAAGGGCCCTGAACATTAGGATGGTTTAGCGTTTTTAAATATGTCAGTATAAGAACGCCTATAAATTGAAGCTTTAACGCCTTTGATCTTCGGTTCCTTACTACCATGGTTTAGGGTTTAATTTGAAACGCTTCGCGTCGTCCGCCTCGGCCCGGCTTTTCGCGCATGCGGCGACTGGCTACCATCCGGCGCAGCAGGAAGCTCTTGTACGAAAATAACAACAGTTGGAATCGCACTTGTATTAATTGTAGGGCAGGGCAAAGCAGGGCAGAGCAGCGTAAGGCAGAGGGCTTGTCTCAAGAAGCCAGCAAGAGGTTGATGTGACCATTGTAGCATCTCCGCGTTCTGTGCCTGATATTCGACATAGCCCCTAGCTGGCGATAGCGATGCTTGAATCTCCGATGCTATGAGAAGGTTAGGTCGTGGAGCCGCGTGCTGTGCTGCCCAAAGCAACGCTATTTCCGAACTTTGCCTGGAGGGGGGCAGGGGGGAGCGGGGGGGGGCGGGGGGCGGGGGGCCGGGAATGGGGGGGGGGGCAGGGGGGGGGGGGGGCGAAAACAAAGAAACTGGGTGGGACTGCCTACAGACAGCTAAAATCTAGTGGAGGAGGTGAGAATTCACCACCGGACCTTGGGGCTAATCGACACGTTTCCATTTTGAAGGGGGGCGGGGTTGGCGCGAATTTTGGGGGTGGGGTCACTGAGGAGGGGATTAAGAGGTGGGGAATAGAGGGAATCCGAATAGGAACCTCTGACCGCTTCGGCCGGGGCCGAGGCGAATTATTTTCCCGATCGTTCAAGAAACACGGTCTGCTACTTGGGTCAGCATTCAAGTACAGAAGCTCCGCTACATTGGGAATCCAGAGTTACCGGTCGCATGGAAGCATTCAACTAGCAGCCCTCACCACTGAACCCAAGATTTAGAAGCCTCAGCCCGAAACCCATAAACCCTAAGCCCGAAACCCTAAACCCTTCAACCCTATAAGCCCGAAACCCTAAACCCATAAACCCGAAGCCCGAAACCCTTAAACCCAAAGCCCGAAACCCTAAACCCCTAAACCCTAAGCGCCCTAAGCCCTAAGCCTCGACCCTAATTATTTTGGAAGATGCGCCGCCCTACCGATTCAGGTTTGAAGGTCATCCTAAATCCTGCAAACAAAAGCCTTGAGTTCAGTAGAGTTTGAGATTTAGGCATAGAGATCGGTTTTGGGGGTATAGGGTTTAGACCCTAAGCTAGCACTTGGACCCTTTGAGATTTAATCCCTGAATCCTGAAGCCCTTGCTTTCCAACCATGGCAAGGAGTTCAGTTTCCGCTTTCGCCACGCGGCGCGCGCCCTTTCGTCGTGCCGCAGGGGTCTTAGAGTTTAGGGCTTCATGGACCAGGGTCTACAGGGTGCTGCATTGAAGTAGGGTTGAGAGTTCCAGCTGTTGGCTTAGTCAGGGCATTTCGTATGCACTCAGAGCTGGAGAACAAGACCCGATATCGATTACGTCGACCATCCGAATGATCATATACATATTCGCAGCAAATTCAGCGTAACCTGCTTGTTGCAGCGGTACCCGAAACCCCTTCTAATCATTAAGGATGCTATATTGAGTCTGAAATCTAACACCCTATGGCGTATTCTGGTCGCAGGGACAGTTTCCTCCGAAAGTGTTTTGCTTCCATTGGGTTGGTGTCCCAAAATGTACGTAACGGGTGCAGGCAGAAGAGTGTATGCGGTGAGCACATCACGCGTGGTATGAGGCGAAACCCACGAAATTGTTGGGCCCCGCTCCATCGGCTTTAAACCCTGAGCCAAACCCTAAGACCTCTTCAGGATTATTCAAATCTCTTAAGTTCAGGGTTCAGGATTTTTTTAATCTTTTAATTTCAGGGTTCAGGATTTTTTAAATCTTTTAATTTCAGGGTTCAGGATTTTTTAAATCTTTTAAGTTCAGGGTTCAGGATTGGCGATGCGAAAGTTCCGCTCAAGCTGCGTGCAGGCCGAGGCCAAAGCTCAGGCTCTCCAGATGAGCTGCCGAGCAAAGGGCCTGAGTAGTCAATATAGGGTTTAGGGTGTATGGGGGTTTAGGGTTTTAGGGTTTAGGGGGTTTAGGGTTTAGGGGGTTTAGGGTTTTAGGGTTTAGGGGGTTTAGGGTTTAGGGGGTTTAGGGTTTTAGGGTTTAGGGGGTTTAGGGTTTTAGGATTTAGGGGGTTTAGGGTGTATGGGGGTTTAGGGTTTTAGGGTTTAGGGTTTAGGGTTTAGGGGGTTTAGGGGTTTAGGGTTCAGGGGGTTTAGGGTTTAGGGTTCAGGGGGTTTAGGGTGTAGGGGTTTAGGGTTTGGGGTTCAGGGTTTTCTCACAAACCCTATCATAATTGAGGGCTTCCTAGTGGGCTTTCGCCTGAGCCGATTGACAAGTTAGACCCTCAGCGCCGCAGTCAAACTAGAAAGCTGGAGGAGTTAGGCTTTTTCCCTAAGCCCCTACCTGGACCCCCAGCTACCCTCTTCCAATACACCCCCAATACTCACTCTTAAGGGCCATAAGGGCTCCGTTAAAGGGCCCTTCCAAGAATTCCACAGACCCTAAACCAGAGGAGCTAAGCTTGCGCTGCAGCCGAGGCTTTGGCTTCGCTGGTGGCCCTCGCAGGGTGGAGGTGCCCTCATTTCGTTTAGGGATTAGGGTTGAGGGTGGGTTTAGGGTATAAGGAGGCGACTACTACAGTGTGCTGAAGAAGTAACTACCTACGTTATTTTTTGGGTTGCTTGTTATGCTTATACTCCAACAGACCCAAACTCCATTCTGACTGGTAAGGGCCTTATCTACTGCTTTACACCTGCAGGGTCTTAAACTCCATGGTCCTAAACTCCATGTTGGGCCTGGCTTCGCCCTTGCACAGTGGCCTCCGTAAGCTATCCCAAAATCCTAAACCCAAAACTCTGAACCCCTAAATCCCGAACCTACTTTGAACCCTAAACCGGGAACCCTAAATCTCCGGACGACTCAGATGCACTAATAGAGATTTTGTCCAACACCAGCTAAGGCTTTGGGGTTAAGGGTTAGGCTTTCAACCCTGGACCCTAAACCTTATATGCAAAACCCTGAATCCCCAGAACAAAAAACTGACACCGTAAGCACAACTGTAAAACCTAAACCACCTCTAAAACCAAAACGCTAAACCCTAAACCCCAAACCCTAAACCCAAAACCCTAAACTTCCAAACCCCAAACCCAAAACCCTAAACCCAAAACCCTAAACTTCCAAACCCTTAAACCAAAACCCTAAACCCTAAACTTCCAAACCCTACAGCCAAAACCCTAAACCCCAAACCCTAAACTTCCAAACCCTAAACCCTTTATGTGTCCCAAATGTTCGTCTCCCTGGGAGACTTCTGGCTCAATGGCCTTTCGGGATCGTGCGGTCGGAAAAGGGTCTTAAAAACAAAAGCCCTAATGTAGTAATCTGGTTAAGAAACGCTGGGCCTAGCTCCCCAAAATAGCAGGATTCATATAAGGAACCTTTGTAAAGGCCCAAGGTTTCTTAATCAGGTTCCTACAGGCCGAAACCCTCGCCCCGAGCTGCACCCTAAAACACTAGGACGTATGTAAGGAGGTCTTATTAAGATGCCTTAAAAAAGGTAACCCTAAAAAATAGGACTTCTGTAAGGAAGTCTTATTCTTTGGGGGATTGGGGCTTCAGGGTTTTTGGGTTTAAGGGCTTGTCACTTGCAAATCACGAAGCCTCCGTTGCTAGTGCCGTATGCATGACCATTTTCGTCGTGGCGCTGTCGGTGCTTCGGCTTTTCTTGGTAAGAGCATGATGCTTCGTGGAAGTGGTGATTCGTGAACTGCGACTGTTGGATTGCATGTGCATGTTTTTTTTATATCCTGTTAATGGTCCCAATTGGGAGGTACTGCTCCGTGTCCTTGGACTTCATGGTCCGCATCTCAGCAGTGCGCACGGGAGGCTGGTGAGGAACAACCCAGAGGGATAACTCAACTCTCTGCCAGGGGTCCAGTTTTGTGGAGTAGTTCTGTTCTCGGAGCATCGCTTTGATGATGCCCTCTCAATCAAGATCCAAGACCAGCCATTGCTCTAGAGTCCCCTAATCCCTAAACCCAAAGGCACACCTTCTACAGTTTTGGATTCGTGGTCTTGGGGTTATAGCCGGGAGTCTTGTGATTATAATATCCTTAAGGGAGGGGGGTCCAAGGGGGGTATATAGCCTAGTGATCTAATTCTCCCTAGTACTCCCTAAGGTTCCCTTACAGTCCCCTAAGGATTCCTTATACCCTCCCCCCTTGAACCACCCTCCCTTAGGGATCCCATAATGTGACCCCCGGGTTTGGTGATAGTGATTGCAGGTTCGGCTCCAAGCTTCGGTTCTAAACTCTACACTGTCTGCACTCGGAGACTCTTCAAGGGGACCCTTCTTAACCTTACTTCTGGCTCTCTGAGAAGGGACATTATTGGAGGGTCTATATCCCCAACGATATCCCTAATCCTAACACCCACACATAAAAGCTAAACCCGAAACCCTGGACTCTACGCCTGGAAGAGAGTAAACAACGAAGCATGTACCCCAGAAGCTCTCAACTGTTAGCCAGGCGCCTGTGATGCTGACTTCCATGAAGAGCCGGGAGGGCAGTGTGGGCGCCAAGCTCTGCTTGATGAAGCTATGGGAGCGCGCGCTGAAATAACCAGTAGATGTGCAGGCCACGCTTGGGCTTTTTCAAACTACATTATGTTAACATGGAGCCTGAACTGACCCTTTACTCATGGCCTGGCGATCCAGTACAAGGTTGTTTGAGGTAGGTAGTTGAAGTGAGTCATGGGCTTTACTGGCTAGGCTTTAGGGTTAAGGGTTTAGGGTTTAAGGAAAAAAGAGTGAAGGATGTCTCCCTGTCCATTGTCAACACATGGATGTGATTGGACGTGTATACCGATGGATGTTTTACAGCAGCTGGTGCGTCAGATTACGTATTCCCCAAACACTGTGGTAGCGCTATGGGGTCCTTGCGTGCAGTGTAAAGAGAACTGATTGAGGTGGCCCCCTTAATGACAAAGGATCCGTGGGGCCTGCATCTCCCGCTGTGGCGCAGTAATTACATAGTTTTCGTTTTGCGCCCGATTATTTGCAGAGGGCTTGCCTGAGGTGCGCGCCGGGGTGCCATTGGGCCAGGAGTCATAGTAAATCTCAATACATGGACTACTTACTATTTGCTCTCGGAAGCCTTGAATGGCGGCAGCATATACCTGGCGGAAAGGATTTGGAGTCTCTCGACCCCGCCAGTTCAGGTGCGGAAAGAAGCATCACTGGCATGCATGCTGCATAACCATCGTGGTCTGAGTTTTCACCGGCACTCGAAGGAAAGAAGTTTTGCGCAGGTCTTCCTGCCCTGCTCTCGAATCCTCCTGAACCCCGCCAGTAATTGGGGGAAAGCATTCCGGGCGTGGTCCCGAATCCGCCGGAAAGCGTTTTGCTGGTCTTCTGGCGTTCTTCGGGAATCTCTCGGCGGTCTCCGGGCGGTCTTATGATGATCTTTAAGTCGCCTAGTCGTTTCATCGTAATCTCCTTGTGCTGGAGGTCTTTTGGTCGTCCTGTTCCTTGTAGGTAGTGATACATGGGAGTTTCCGAAAATAAGGGACCCTAATATAGTACCCTAAATAGTAGGATCCTTATTATAAGGACCTCAAAATATGGTACCCCTAGTTTGCGGAAACTCCCACATTGTAGCGGTCGTCGTGGGTGGTCCTCGTGGTCATGAGAATCATGATCTTCCTGGACGTCATGCGCTTGTGCTGTTTGGGGATCTTTGCCAAAGCTGGCATAGATACCCATAGGCCCCAAAGTAGTTCCTTTTGGGAGTTACCCTATAGGATTCTATATATGAACCCCAAAAGGAACTACTTTGGGGCCTTTGGGTAATCTATATAATAAGGAATTTTTGACTGCAGCCCTGAAACTTCCCTGACCCCAGGCCCAGAAACATGCATGGCTCGGAATCAGCGGTAATGAACACTATTCCCTTATACCTAACCCTAAACCTAAAACCGTATCCCGTTTATAGTCCCTACACAATCATGGTATGTGTGGCCGGTTTGAGGCACAGCTGTGGAGGAGAAGCCGAAGACCAAGAGGCAGCTGTTACTGGTGACCTTACTTCGGCGTTTGAGATATAGTAGTATACTTTCATGAGGAACCTTGATGGAAATTATGGCTAATTTGGTGTATATTACAGTATAACCATAATATAGGACGCCCTGAGGGCTGTTACGGGAAATTATAAGCTCTTGTATGAGGAGCCCTAGGGAATCTTATGGGTAAGTATTCAGGCTGCTATCGTTGACACTGATGCGATTATCAGGATCTGGAGGCAGCTCCCTTAATATAGGGGCTTAAATAATTACCGATACTATTGTGGGGGTTCCTTAATCTGGTCATAGCACAGTGATGTGCACCCAAACCGTATTCTAATGATTAAGGCCCCATATACTGGAGGGAGCATGATCTGCCAGAGTTGGGAGGAAGCTTTCCAGGACAGCGCAGTGATAACTTTCCAGCAGATGTTTTTTCTGTTCAGGAAGGAGACGAGATGGTTGGCTAAGAGGGCTAGGGTTTAGGGTTTAGGGCTGGCTCGCCAAGTTTTGAGAAGTGCAAGTCAGTGTGGTTCTGTCCTACGTACACCTTTTTATATGCTACCCCAGTGCCTTCATCAGCAGTGTGGACCTTCTAGGGCGAAAGCTTGAATAACGCATCAGCTCATCGCCATCCAGCTGAGACCTTGCAAGCCCTGCAACCTGAAAGTCCCAGCTAAAGCCTACGAGGACAGCAAGCCCCAATCCCTTAGCGCCGAAGTAAATTCTAAACGTCTGCCCCTGAACTCCACACCACCCCCGAACCCTGCTCCAGAAACGCAATTTCAAGCGTCAAGCCCGAAACCGTAATCCTCCCCGCTAAACCCCAAACACAAGCGTGATGCCGAAAGCCCGAACAGCAGGAAGTCGGAAGAGGAAGAGTTCAAGGATCGTTTGAAGGACACGTTTTTTTCTGTGCCTCCTCACCCATGGGATTTGGCATTCAGGGGTTGAGCGTGTAGGTTAGCGTTCAGGGGCTTCGGGTTTTTAGGCTTCGGGGGAGGTGAAGGTCTCGGGTTTCGGCTTGAGGGAGACAGCATCGCCCTCATGTGATGTACTTGGAGGACCATGGGACTTAGTAAGTAAGGCTACAAGTATCCTCGTTGGGTTTGTAATCACAGTACCTACAGGTGTACTTGCCTTGTTGTATAACCCTAGTTTCTAAGTCCCATGATCCTCCAAGTAGGGTTGAGACCCGCAAGTTGGAAAAGGTATTCTTAGTTTGGGTTCAGGATTTATAAGGTCTACCTGGAGAGTCATGGGAAGTAGTAAGTAAGGTTACACGTAGCTTAATACATAGTTACTAATCAAGTCCCATGATCTTCCAAGGATCCCCAGCTTTTTGTAGACAGCCTGATTTAGGTTTGGGTTCCATCTGCATCACTCGAACATGAACGTGGCCAAAAGCCAAAAGCTGGACGCCCTGCAACAAGCCGTAAATTGTTTGTCAGTCTGTGAACCTCACATTGTGGACATGTCCACTACTTGAGAGGCTCAGGAGACTTAGTCGGCATAGGGTATCGGTGCAGATATATGAAGGTAAGTAGAATAGTGCGAGGTAATTTTAGCCTTACTTGCTAAGTCCCATGATCCTTCAAGTAGGCCTTTACACCCCCCCTCCCCCCAAAAAAAACAATGTCGGGTGATGGTTTTATTGTGTCCCTACCTGTAGCCTCTCAACAAGACCACTGACTCCTTGAGTAGTAGGACTTAGTAGGACCCTGACGCATGAGCATAGAGTGTTGCGGTGCTGCATCGCACATAGAACGTGAGGTTCCTGATTTGGGGAGCCGCGGTGATCCCAAGCCTTTTGACCCCTAAGTGCTCAATACGAAAGCTTGAGCCCTGATCTTGCCAAGCCCGGCAATCTGAATTTTCGATTGAGGAGATGAACATCACCCTGGAGGAGTCCACGGGCGGGAGACGCACTCGGAGTGACAGATGGGTCGTGGGTTTAACTCGAAGTCCATGCTTTTTGGCTGCGGCTACTGGATGTGTGCTGTTTCATGCTAGCCTGTGGGACGGGTTCCGGGTTGGGGGTTGGAGCATGTAGGGTTTGGGCTGAGAGGTTGTGGTTATCAGGGTTTCAATTGGATTTAGCTGTTTGTATGGGCTCTTGTGTGGTTTGCCACATGCTGGCCATCTGTGAAGAGAGTCGGCAAGGTGCCTGTTCGCAGAGGCAGCACCTTCGAGTGTTCCTTTCTGGACAACTACCATCGACTACTACCATTTGCCGTAACGGAACTGTGGTAGTATGACCACCATCACCACCATCACCACCATCACCACCACCACCACCGCCACCGCCACCGCCACCGCCACCACCACCACCACCACCACCACCACCACCACCACCACCACCACCACCACCACCACCACCACCACCACCACCACCACCACCACCACCACCACCACACCACCACCACCACACCACCACCACCACCACACCACCACCACCACCACACCACCACCACCACCACACCACCACCACCACACCACCACCACCACCACACCACCACCACCACACCACCACCACCACACCACCACCACCACCCACCACCACCACCACCACCACCACCACCACCACCACCACCACCACCACCACCACCACCACCACCACCACCACCACCACCACCACCACCACCACCACCACCACCACCACCAGCATCACCACCGTCAGCATTGCGACGACGACTACTCGTATTGCCACAACCACTGCCACTGCCAGGGCTACTACTGCTGCCTCGCTACTACTACCACCAACTAGTACCACCACTACCATCTCTACCATCCCACTGCTGCTACTTCTACGATTCTACGGCTGCTGCTAATGCTACTGCTGCTACTGCCGCTACTACTGCCACTACTACTAGTGCCAATACGCGTACTACTACTAGTACAAATGCACCAACACCGGTACTAGTGCCAGTACAATTCAGCACTGGTACTTCGTGCTAGTTCTCCTCCTCTACTACTACTACTACTACTACTACTACTACTACTACTACTACTACTACTACTACTACTACTACTACTACTTCTACTACTACTACTACTACTACTACTACTACTACTACTACTACTATTACTGCTTCTGCCTTACCACTACCTTCACTGCTAGTTGGATCATGGGGGGGAACTTGTCGCCAGCACATCCTCCTGTCAAGCCTTCCACCAGATGAGCTTGCTGCTAAACGATAGCCGTCAAGTTCGAGCTCTCTGGGCTGCTGTGTAGGCATCGTCTTCATTATGTGCAACACAGCATGCAATCTTTCAGTGTAACTTGGTACTAGTACGGCCGAAACGTGTTTTGTGTTTGCAAAGGGCATAGTGCCCAGCGGCACGGTTTTTCACAGTTCCCTGGCAAGAAACCTGTATCAGCCGTCTTCACAACGTCAGCACGTTTTGAGAATCGGTGTTCAAGCAATGGTGCGCGTGAGGATGCTATCAGGCGAAGAGGTGGCACGAATTCCTGTGGAGGAGTTGAGCGACGCGAGGGCACTAAAGCAACAACTGAATCGCTTGCACGGCTTGCCTGTGCGATTCAGGCAAAGACTCTTGCTCGGCGGCAGCTCGTTAGATGACTCCGTCCAGCTAGACTCATCCATGGAACTGGAGCTGGTCGTGCTTGCATATTCTGAGACTTCAGAGGAAGAAGCTGAAGAGCTGGTGGCTGCAGCTGCCAACGGTTCCACGTCCAAGGTTCGTTTGTGCAGAAAATCACTCCGGAGCCCCGAACCCTTATGTTGAGCCCCAACGGCCTATCTGTCTATTTGTCTGCCTGTCTATCTCTCCATCTATCTGGTCTAGTAGATATAAATATGCAAAAAGATAAATAAGTAACTATATATCTATATATATATATATATAATATACACACACATACATATCCCGAACTATATAACACCAACACTCTGAAAACTCCGACTATTGTGACAACTGGGCCCAAATTCGAAACCCTTAACTCCAACCACCTAAACCCTAAACTGCCCTCAACAACACAGATCAGAACCAGCAAGCAGGTTGAGGCCATTTTGCACCAGCCCCGGCACCCAGACGTGGTCAATATGCACGGTCAAACTCCAGTGCTGGTGGCATCTGCAGAAGGCCACATGGAAGTCGTGCGCTTGCTGATGGAGGCCGGTGCCGACAAGAACTTCGCCAACAATGAGGGTGCCTCTGCTTTGATGTTTGCTTCTCTTCGCGGCCACATGGAAGTCGTGCGCTTGCTGGTGGCGGCTGGTGCAGACACGAACTTAGCCAACAATGAGGGTGTCTCTGCTTTGATGCTTGCTTCTCAAGAAGGCCACGTGGAAGTCGTGCGCTTGCTAGCGGCGGCCGGTGCCGACACGAACTTGGCCGATAATGACGGTGTCTCTGCTTTGATGCTAGCTTCTCGTCACGGCCACGTGGAAGTCGTGCGCTTGCTGGTGGAGGCCGGTGCTGTCAAGAACTTGGCAGATAATGACGGCGTCTCTGCTTTGATGCCAGCTTCTCAAGAAGGCCACGTGGAAGTCGTGCGCTTGCTGATAAAGGCCGGTGCCGACACGAACTTGGGTAGCAATCGCGGTTTCACTGGTTTGATGCTAGCTTCTCGTCACGGCCACGTGGAAGTCGTGAGCTTGCTGGTGGCGGCCGGTGCAGACACGAACTTAGCCAACAATGAGGGTGTCTCTGCTTTGGTGCTAGCCTCTCAACAAGGCCACTTGGAAGTCGTGCGCTTGCTGGTGGAGGCCGGTGCTGACAAGAACTTCGCCAACAATGAGGGTGCCTCTGCTTTGATGGCAGCCTCTCACCAAGGCCACGTGGAAATCGTGCGCTTGCTGGTGGCGGCTGGTGCCGAAAAGAACTTAGCCAACAATGACGGTGCCTCTGCTTTGATGCTGGCTTCTCAAGAAGGCCACGTGGAAGTCGTGCGCTTGCTAGCGGCGGCCGGTGCCGACACGAACTTGGCCGATAATGACTGTGTCTCTGCTTTGATGCTAGCTTCTCGATTCGGCCATGTAGACGTCGCACGCTTGCTGGTGGAGGCCGGTGCCGACACGAACTTGGGCAGCAATCGCGGTTTCACTGGTTTGATGCTAGCTTCTCGTCACGGCCACGTGGAAGTCGTGAGCTTGCTGGTGGCGGCCGGTGCTGCAGACACGAACTTAGCCAACAATCAGGGTGTCTCTGCTTTGATGCTAGCTTCTCAAGAAGGCCACGTGGAAGTCGTGCGCTTGCTAGCGGCGGCCGGTGCCGACACGAACTTGGCCGATAATGACTGTGTCTCTGCTTTGATGCTAGCTTCTCGATTCGGCCATGTAGACGTCGCACGCTTGCTGGTGGAGGCCGGTGCCGACACGAACTTGGGCAGCAATCACGGTTTGACTGGTTTGATGCTAGCTTCTCGTCGCGGCGACGTGGAAGTCGTGCGCTTGCTGATGGAGGCCGGTGCCGACAAGAGCTTGGCCGATAATGACGGTGTCTCTGCTTTGATGTCTGCTTCTCGTCGCGGCCACATGGAAGTCGTGCGCTTGCTGGTGGCGGCTGGTGCAGACACGAATTTAGCCAACAATGCGGGTGTCTCTGCTTTGGTGCTAGCTTCTCAAGAAGGCCACGTGGAAGTCGTGCGCTTGCTAGCGGCGGCCGGTGCCGACAAGAACTTCGCCAACAATGAGGGTGCCTCTGCTTTGATGTATGCTTCTCTTCGCGGCCACATGGAAGTCGTGCGCTTGCTGGTGGCGGCTGGTGCAGACACGAACTTAGCCAACAATGAGGGTGTCTCTGCTTTGATGCTAGCTTCTCAAGAAGGCCACGTGGAAGTCGTGCGCTTGCTGATAAAGGCCGGTGCCGACACGAACTTGGGCAAAAATGACGGTGTCTCTGCTTTGATGCTAGCTTCTCTTCGCGGCCACGTGGAAGTCGTGCGCTTGCTGGTGGAGGCCGGTGCTGTCAAGAACTTGGCAGATAATGACGGTGTCTCTGCTTTGATGCCAGCTTCTCAAGAAGGCCACGTGGAAGTCGTGCGCTTGCTGATAAAGGCCGGTGCCGACACGAACCTAGCCAATAATGACGGTTTCACTGGTTTGATGCTAGCTTCTCGTCGCGGCCACGTGGAAGTCGTGCGCTTGCTGCTGGAGGCCGGTGCCGACAAGAACTTGGCCGATAATGACGGTGTCTCTGCTTTGATGCTAGCCTCGCAACAAGGCCACGTGGAAGTCGTGCGCTTGCTGGTGGCGGCGGGTGCCGACAACTTAACTAACCGTGATGGTGCCACTGCCCTTGTGTTAGCTTCTCAAAACGGCCATGCAGAAGTCGTGTCTTTTCTGACGGCGGCTGAAGCTGACACGTGGAGGACGAACAAGCGGCGTCACTCCTTCTCTGATGGCAACCCGAAGAAGCCACGCTGATGCAAGCCGATGTCAAAATGGCTTGGGGTTTAGGGGTCGCGGAGATTAATCATCCAACAAACAGACAATAGAAGCAACATTACAAATAGCAGTATAAGCAGTAGCAGCAATAGAATATTGTAGCTTCATTAACAAAATCACAATAATGAGATCACTGCGGCTGACCAGGTGTTCTGTTTGTTTCTCGCTGATTGAACCCAGCCCTGCATGAACCGACCTTAAGCCCATGACTGCCCTGGAGCCAACCTTGTAGGGTTTAGGGTTTCTGGACCCTAAACCCTAAACCCTAAACCCTAAACCCTAAACCCTAAACCCTAAACCCTAAACCCTAAACCCTAAACCCTATAAACCCTAAACCCTAAACCCTAAACCGCCAACAGCCCTCAACTCTCAACCCCGAAGCCTCAGTCATTCGTCCGTACGGTCGCTGCAGGCATGCTTGAGAATCCCCCCATGTCCCAAAGCCTAAATGTCAAAAGCACCAAGGTTGATAGTGACAGTTGTGCACAGCATGAAGTTTCGTGGCGGTGACCCGAGCGATGACAGTGACGATACGGTTCCTGATGCTGAATGACGGCGTGACGGATCCCTACGTACCAAGCGCCCTGATCCCCCAAGTTGGCCCCTGACCTGGACCGCAAAAGCTTCCCTCTGTAAGTGCTTGTAGAAGGAATTGAATTCGATACGGAGCCCTACACAGGCATGTAGATTATTCAGGTTTCAGTGCTTTTTGACCAGAGGTCATATAAACAGATCAGAACTAACAAGGGCCCTTAACATGTAAATGGTCGGCTATTTACGGTTGGGCTTCTTCCAGAGGCTAGTCAACGGGAAATCATACTAAGGAACCGTAAAGAACTACAGAAAGGTTGGTTTTTTCAGGCTTCGGGGAGACCTTGAGGCCAGATGATATCATCCCGGGCACCACGCATGGCTTGCCCTACGTGACATGCTTTGTCGTCGGGCTGCACCCAGCAGGGGTTTAGGGTTTGGGCTTTAGGGGTTTAGGGGTTTTGGGTTTAGGGTTTCAGGGGTATAGGGTTTATAAATAGAGTTTAGGGCTTAGGGTGTTGGGTTTATAACATAATTTAGGAGTTTAGGGTTTAGGGCCTTCAGGTCTTAGGGCTTACTGCGGTAGCACGAGTGCTCGTCTCACTCGCGCGTGTCTCTCTTGAACACTGCGCAAGGCCCCCGGTGATTAATGCACTTGTCCGTACTCCGCACGATGGTGTAGGCAAGTTCTGCGAAACTTTTATGCTGGTGGTGTAGGGGCTTAAGCTAGGTTTAGATGTTTAGGGTGTAATTAGGGTCAAGGGTTTACACCAGAATCATCGCCGGGCACGGAAAGCGGACGAAAGTCATCCCTGAATACCAAGCCCCAACCCAAACCCCTTTAGTTTCTAAACCCGATGCCACCCAAGAGCCCCAAACCCTGGACGCGTTGAAGTGCTGTACGCTGCGGTCAGCCGTCTCTCAAACATCTTCAACCGCCGGTCCTTAGGTTGCTCTCGTTTTTATTTGTTTAACGTTGTAGTTACATTCAAGCACGAGATTGCATAGTGCAAGCACTGCCAGCCATTTGACCTTCTTCGCTTGCTCACGGCTTTAAAGTAGTTCTCATGCCCTAGGATTTGGGTTGAAGGCTTGTTCGTTTAGGGCTTGTGGTTAAAGGCCGAGAGCTTGCTCTTGAGCCTTCAGGTGTTGCATTTCTGCCATTGTGCCGGTTCGAGATCCGTGAGGCTTTAGCAAGTGGGCAACACATTCCTTCAACCTATCTTCGGTGTAAGCTCAGCATCGGAAAGCTACTGGTGCCGGCACTAATTAATATAGCAGCCTGAGCAATTACCACTATTATTCCTGAGGATTCCTCTCTAGATTTATCGTATATAGTTTGGTAACCCGCACTAATCCAGAAGCCGACTCAGGTGGAGTATCAGGATCGGAGCCAGCGCGATGAATACGGATCGGTGCAGGCGCTTTGGGGTTTGAGGGTTTGGGGTTTACGGCCTTAGGACCCTTAAACCCCTGAAGCCTAGACCCTACACCCCCAACCCCTAAACCAAAAAACCCTCAGCAGCCTGCCCCCTTTCGTCCTCAACTCCCTGGGCTTGCCTAGACCTTGCATGCATCTACCCCCTCTTGGGCCCTAAACGCCCCTATATTTGGGACCATATATATATGTATATATACATATATATATATATACATATATATATATATATATATATATATGTATATATATACATATATATATATATATACATATATATATATATACATACACCCCTCTTTGAGGGTACAAGGAGGGTCCTGGTATGGTCTAGAATCTCCGATCTCGTCAGACCGGGGCCTCCCGAAGGTTGGGTTTAGAATTTAGAAGGGCTTAGGGTTTAGGGTTTATAAACCTTCAGGGTTTATAGAGGTTTAGGGTTTATAGAGGTTTAGCGTTTATAGAAGTTTAGCGTTTAGGGCTCATACGTAGGGTTTATATAGGTTTAGGGTTCTTCCGGGTTTAGTGTTTATAGGGTTTATGGTTTATAGCAGGGTTTGAGGATTAATTACAGGGTTCGGGGTTTATCGATCTTGGGGTGTCGGGATTCCATAAGACTCCAAATATCCCAGAGTAAGTGCTATGTATAGGTTACTATCTGTACCGCTGTCTGTGTTTATCGTCTCCATCGCTGCTGTGTCAGTTTGCAAGAGAAGGGACCTGGGAGCTAATATAGGAGCCTAAAGACTTACCTATACTATTTCGGGGGTTCATTATTATAGGTATATAGTATGATGGGCCCCAAAACCCTATTCTAATTCCTAAGGCCCCTATATTCTGTGATCCCGACAGTGTTGAGTTGGGGTCTCGGCTTTCGGGTTCAAGGATGCCTTCTCTAAGCCCTCCACACCTAATAGCCCACACAATCCCTGAAGCCTTCAAACCATAACTTCAATAGCTTCATGGCAACAGCGAATGGAAGATAGTTGCTGTCAGAAGAAGGCTACTGGTCCGCCTCCAACTCCCTTGAGCGGACAAGCTGAGTTTCGGGTCTGCCCACCTCATTCTGGCATACTTTGTACTCTCGCAGCGCCATCACCTTTTGCATCGAGTGCACGTGCAGCTGTGGATTCTTGGAATACGATTTCCGAGCAAACGAAGTGCATTCAGGGCATCGACACTATGAACCTGCAGCCTCGGTTCTGAACCCTAAACGTAGATAGTGAACGGGGGAACTTCAAACTTTATGGCCATATATATATATATATATATATATATATGGGCTCTATCTTAGAAAGTTGGAACTTTTTGTGGCCCGGTTGTTGGGGAGAGTAAATCCAATCTCTAAACCTTAGACGGTAAACCCTAGACTGTAGACTGTAAGCCCTACTGAATTCTGAACTCTAGACGTAAAGCCCTACGTCCGAAACCATCCCATAAAAGACTTGTCAACCTGAAGGCCTAGATACCAAAAGACGCAGCCTAACCCGTCAACCCTAAACCCTTAACCCTAAGCCATGAACCCTCACCCCTAAATCCCTAAGACCCTAAACCTTAAAATCTAAGCCCTAAACCGCCTAAGCTCTAAACCCTAAGGCCCTAAGACCTTGTTATAAGCCCGTATCGTATCCTTCTAGATCCCTCAAACGGACCCTTATCCCTGAGACCCTAAACCCTTTTCAACCCCTAATTGGGGTTATAAGTAATTATCACTATAGTTACCTTGTTTATAACCCCAGTTACTAAGTCCCATGATCCTTCAAGTAAACCTTTTTCGACCCCAAGATCCCTACTTGCAGGGTCGGGGGACTTAGTAACTGGTTATTCTAGGGACTTATAAGTACCGTAACCCCAATTAGGGTTCCTTTTAGGGTACTTATAAGTCAACTTACTACCTACTTTCTAAGTCCCCCGACCCTCCAAGTAAGCCAGGCGAAGGATGTGCTGGAAGAATGGGCCTGGCTCGCAGCAGGGGGTCTGGGAGGAGACTGTTGGGTCCCATTTGGGAGTTTCCGAAAATTAGGGGTACCTTATCTGGGGGTCCTTACAATAGGGATCCTACTATTCAGGGTATTATATTAGGGTCCCCTATTTTCGGAAGCTCCCATTAACTCCAAGGGATCCCAGGGCCTATTAGGGGTTAGGGTTCAGAGTCTATTAAATATAGGGTTTAGGGTTTAGGGTTTTAGGGCTTTCGGCGTTTTCTGGTTTATGTTTTAGGCTTTGATGGAATTTGAGCAACTTGTAGATCCCAAGAGTCCAAAGGGCGTTTTAGTTGGGTACTTGGATTACGGATAGTGGATTGATGATTATTAGGTACCTGGACCCTTTAGTCTGTAGGGTTCCGTTAAGTATTCAGGGTCCTTGCCCGTAGGGGATCCTTTAAGGTACCTTTAAAGGGGATTTGGGGGGTTCCTGAAAGGGTTCGTTTAAGGATTCTTAGGGTGCCGTTAAGGGCTCTTAGAGGTCCTTTGAGGTTTAAGTTCCTTTAAGGTTTCTTAAAGGTCCTTTAAGACTTTAAGGTTTTGGGTTCCTTTAAGGGTTCTTGAAGGTCCTTTTTAAGACTTGCAGGTTAAGGGCTCCTTTAGGGTTTTACGGAGGTCTGAATACGTAAGACCTTAGGAGTTTGGGGATCAGGGACAGGCTTGAATTACGCGAGGAAGGGCTTAGCCCTTAAATTCTCATGAAGACGTCCCATACGTAGACAAGCCTCTGCAAGCCCAGTTCCAGGTATTGGGAGGTTTGAAGGATTGGGTTCGGATGAGCCCGCGGCTTCATTGAAAGTCGTTGAGGGAGCAAGGACCTGCAATCAATTGGCTTTCCCGAAACCCTAAATTCCTGAACCTGCGCAAGCCTAAAATGGCAACCTTCATATCAAACCTCCGAGATAGCGAGCTAAGCATCGTCCCCACCGCAGGACCCCATGATGAACTCATGGTGACTGTGTGCAGAATGGTGAGGCCAAATCCGCCATTGCTGAGCAGCAGCAGGAAGCAACAAGCTTCCGGCCAGTACCGAAGCTTCCTGGCCGCGATGGAGTCCCATCTAGAGCAGGCCGCCGCTGCCTTTCGCACACCAGATTGGGAAATCGGGTCAGAGACAACCAACGAGCTCGTCAGGCCAATGTCGCTTGAGGACGTACTGGCCCATGCGCCGCCCACTGCACGTGCCGCAATGATGACTGCCTTGGAATTTGTTGGGAAGGGCTGGGTCACACGGGCGCAGTTTAACAAGTTCAAACAACGTGTCAAAGAAGAGCTTTTAACTGCAAATCGCTCAAAACCCGCCCGGCCGTATCAGGCCCCGACGCCCGAGAGAACACTCACTATGCAACCATTCTGGGTGTCGTGGCTCAAACGTGCTGCAAAATCGCGCTTTAGCGTGAAACGGCTCACTCAGCATGCACGTGAGAGCCGCCACAGTGGAGCTTTCTTTAATCCCAAGTGACCAGGTCCCCCAAGAACCAGGACCGCCCCCCTTTTTGTACCCTCAAATAGGGGTATATAGCCCCATAGTATTAGGCATTCAGGCTCTAAGTGGAGGGTCAAGGAATACGATAGGACAATTACGAACATACGTTTGTTTCCGTTAGTCCTTTCCTGGCAAGCAAACTCGCGTCCTCATCGTATTTCAGTCGGTCATAAGTAGGGACAGAGTTCGGGCAACATGACTTAAGTCATGTAGCTGTATGGGTGGTTGTCAAAATTAGGGTTCCTTTTTGGGTACCCTAAATATTAGGTGCCATATTATAATAAATATAAGAAGGACCCAAAAAGGCACCCTAATATTGACAACCACCCATGTGTGAGTCTGTTTCATAACCAACCTACTAAGGACCATTGTGCCTAAAACCCCAGAATAGTAGCATTCATATCAGGATCCCTAATGAAGGCCCAAGGTTTCTTAGTCAGGTTCCTACATTCCACCTGGCTAAGCACAGGTCATGCGCGGTGACGACCAGACCGCCGGAAGACTTAGCATGCCACAGTTTTCAGCCCAAATCCCCTTGGCCTGACTGCATGGTTTGCGTTTCCTAGAAACTTCAACAAAGACTGCATCGCCTTCACTACAGCTGCACGAGCTCTTTTCCGGGTGGTGTCGGGGCTCGTCGTTCTCCATGATCTTTTATAGATAATTCTGTGAGTGATTGCCGAGCCAGCAAGTCCCAACCCCGAGCCACGAGCCTCCAGGCCTTTAAGAGGCATGGTTTAGGGCTTATAGGGTTTCGGGTTTATTTAGGGATTAGGGTTTAGGGTTCAGGGTTTATTGGGGTTTAGGGCTTAGGGCTAGGGATTTTAGTTAGGGTTTATGAGGGTGTTTGCGGGATTAGGGCTTAGGGCTGAGGGCGCTCAATCCCTGAACATGAACGTTTAAACCATCAACCCAGGCCACTGACGCTGTGTGCTTTAACCACAGCCTCATGAGGTTTCTATCAACCCAGAAGCCATCGATCCGGAACCATACATCCCCAGCGGTCAAAGAACCCCTTTACACGAAATCGTAAATTTCTAAACCTGAACCATTCTGCAAGCTTGAAACCCTGCCATTGTAAGACACCCCCTTAAGCCGTGTTCGGTGGGACATAGTTGTAGAAGGACCATGGGCGACAAACTGGACGTTGGGATCAGATTGTACAGGCTCAGGACTTCGCTCTTTGAGTTGTCTGCTGCTACGAAAGAGCCTAGTACTAGAGTAGGTAACCGGGTAACCTTTAACCTTTTTGTGGGTAGTATAGCCTATATATTATACCTATATAACTAAAACAGGTTAACCTTTAGTTCCCCATGATACTCGACAAGTAGGAGATCCGCTCGCATGCCCACAGCCCCGAGCTGTAAAGCAGTCATAGCTCCAAGAGACTGTTCTCCTGTTTGGCTTGCGTACAATGCCGAGGTGAGCAGTTTCACCTCATGGCGACAGACAATGGCCGGCGTCCCGTTGTCTCGGGAGCTCTATACCCTAAAGCACAAAACCCTACTTTCTAAAGCTCTAAACCATCCTAAAACCTTTTACCCTCGAGGCTAAACCCAATGTCAGCACTACCATCACTTTTCAAAGTGCTGGGAACAGTCAAACCTATCTTCACCAAACTCGTTCTAGATACAGGATTGTCAAAAGATGGGGACCTTATTCAGGTGTCTTGATAGAACAGGGTCCTACCACTTCGGATTCTACATTCTGCTCCCTCTGTTCTGAAGCTTCCATATGAAGTAGGGTTAGTATTCGTGAATTTCTGAGTGCATACAGGGCCTGAGTACAGGAGTTTTCAGAAGGTTTTGTCTTGACTATGGGGACTCTTGAAATCAAAACCCATGTTCCGCGCTTAAAACTGGATACCAGGATAAAGGCTACCGTTGCTATTAACCGGACCGTGGGAAACCCAGGGGTGGAGGGAGGGTTGAGGCCTTTGGGTTTAGGGTTTAGGGGTAGCATTTGCAAACCTAACTTGCACCTATAAAACAAGGCTACGTCCTCTAGTAGTAGAGCTTGTTAGCATGTTATCACGTAGTTGTAGTACATTTTATAATATCTGTTAGATATATCAACCTTTTAGGAGTATATTGAGCCTACAGCTAGGCGTGGCCTTGTGATTCCAAGTTCTACAGTAGCCGTGGAGCCCCAAAGTGTTTTAGTTTTGGGATTAGGTTTTAGGGTCTAGGGGTTTAGGGTTCATTAGTGTGTAGGGTTCAGGGTTTAAGTTTCTCATCGGACCCCCGCACTAATAACAGAGCGCTCACGGAACCCCAATCGCGTAAACACAAGGCCAACACCGCCAGCCTACAGTGCGTCGAGACGGCTTCTAAATCTGTTGCAGCGAGCTGAGAAAGGGCTCGTTAGGGCTCTTTGCTAATCAGGCTTGAATCAGGGTTTATTCGTGTTGGCTCTACACGGAATTAGAGGCGTTGCCGTTGATATGGACTTTATAGGAGAGCTTAAACGTGTTGTTCTAATTATAAATTGACAAAAGACTAGAAGAGCTCTATGAGAGCTTTGGATGTTGCATGATTTCGGGTATAATGCGAGCTCTGAGTTTTCAGCCCTGACTAGTCATCGCAATGACGGTCGGGTTCACTCCTTAGGGTTTAGGGTATAGGGTTTGAGGTTTAGCATGAAGGTTTTGGGTTTAGGCTTGTGCATGAGGGTTTAGGGTTCAGGGTTGTCCAGGAGCTTCGGCGCCTGGAGGATCAGATCAACCCAGACCTTCCAAAACCCCTTAATTAAGGAATATACTGTAAATTATAGTAGGATCCCTAATATCATTTAAGGTATGTTCCTTAATTATGGGATTTTGGAAGGTCTGGGAAGAACAACTTTCGGAGCGGTGCCTCTTCGAGTCAACTGTTGATGGCTGCCGATGTAAGTGCAGCGCATGCACAACCTTCTGCGGCCGAGTTCAAGTACCCATGAGCATCCATGGGTTAGTAGTCCATAGAGTCCGGTGGTTGTGGTTGTGACTTGATTTGCTTCGAGCGCGAATGTCAAGACTTGAGCCCGAAACTGCACAAATCCGAGCCCCCAAACCCCAGGAACATCATGGATGCAGGACGATTCTGATGGCGGGCGTTTTAGTTTGACGGTCCCCATCATTCAGTCAGCATTACCCGGACTCTCCTGAAAAAATGCAGTTCCCAGAGGCAAGCAGGTTGTTTTGATAGAAGCTCTTGCCGACAGATCGGAAAAGGCCCTTCAACCTAAACCCTCAGCCTAAAATCCGATTGTAATCCATCCCTAAACCCTAAACCCTAAACCCCTAAATCCCTAAACCCCTAAACCTGGAGTGCCAGGCTAGGAGAACTCCGGCCCTGGGTATGTTAAGGGTCCGGCCCGGCCCAGGACGACACCATGTGCATTGAGTACGGGCCCGAGCGCAGGGGGCGGGGGGGGGGGGGGTAGACAGGGTTTAGGGTTTAGGGTTTAGGGTAGACATGATATCATGCTGTCGTGCGTGCCCCAGAACACTCGTGCAACCACCAGCACCAGCGACAGCAACCACGAACACAAGCCAATGCATAACCGCGGCCACGATAATGGCAGGGGGCAGAAGCACCAGAAACGACAGACGCATCAGGAGCGGCAAATCCTAGCTGTGCATTCTACATTAGAATATCATCGCATCAGTCGCCCCCCAGAAGCTGAGCGATCGAGTCGTCGTTATCGCAGCCGAAAATGGTTATGGTGGAAGCATCCTTCGCGATTGCCATCGTAACCGAAAAGCTCAGCTTTCGGTTGAGGGGCGGATGGTGCAGGATTTAACTTGAGTATTGGTACCAAACCCTAAACCCTAAACCCGAATTTGATCTGTGATGTGGGTGTTGACGGGTTTCATGCTCGGGGTCTAGCTGCGCACTTATACTTTGGATTTGGGATGCTCTCCGTCTTGGGCACATGGTTCAAAACCTGCCACAAGACTGCGGGATTTGTTTTTTTTTAGGCCTTTCGCGCTGCAGCTTAGTCTGCGCGCGCTTTGGCTCCAACTCAGAAGGCTTCTGCAATGCCCGCTTCACCAAAATGTACCTCCAATGAGGAAATTTGGGGCGGTGTGGTGAAGACCAGGGACATGTGTTCTGGTAAGGTGATCGATCCAATATGGAAAGGGCATCCCGCATCGACGACCCTGAAACAGGATTCGATCCGTGAAGGCAGCCGAAAGCACAACGTTATGCGGATAGACTTCCCGTAGCATCTTGAACTGCAGGTCTACTACAACATCAGATGGGAGCTTGGTTTTGGGGGCTTAGGGTTTCGGGTCTTTAGGTTCTGAGAGTTCGGGATTCATCTTGACTGCATACCGCGACCACGCACCGCGGCAACTAGCGCAAAGCTTGAAGCCAGTACTGTGACCCTCCTGGGCTCTAAGCTAAACCCCAACCAGCAAGCCCTGGATCCCTCAACCCTAAACTCCTAAACCCTAGACCCTAGAAGCTCAATCTGGCAACCAAGGTGTGTCTCCCCCGCCAATGCTTTCGCAATGAGCGATGCATTGGCCCCCGGCAGTCGTCAGCGGTGGGTTTCAGCTCTCCGGGTTTAGGGTTGCCGGGCTCAGGGTTTGAGGGTTTAGGGTTTAGGGTTTAGGGACTTTCAAGCCCTCAGTTGCGAGACTTCGCTACGAATTCAGCTGTCGTGTGGCATCGAACTAGCGGTTTGGGCTCAGGGCTTGGGGTGGGCCAGGGATGGGCCAGGGACCCTAAACGCTAAACCCAGGGATGAGGATTTCGGTTGCACGTGCTCGAAGGTGCATACACGCGCGAGGCTGCTTTCAATGGGCTACGAAGGTGGCCGTGGGGGGTGGTTCCAAAGAACATCCTCATGTCTGCGTGTTGGGCTCCTGAGAATACAGCTTCCGGTCGTCCCTAAACCCTAAACCTTAAACTAAGCCCTTGAACCCCTAAACCCGAAACGCTGGGCCCTAGACCCTAAACATCCCTAAACCCTAAACCCTGGGCCCTATAGACCCTGAACCTTAAACCTTAAACCAAACCCTTGAACCCATAAACCCCAAACGCTAAACCCTAAACCCTGATCCGCATCTTCGGGTGCGGGTGTCGATGATGACCAGAAAGTTCCTGTCGGCCAGGGTCCCTTTTGGAAGCTTAGATCATCTGTATTATGCTGCCCTCATCATTCCGTTGCTTGTGTAGAGACATGGTCCCCCCAAGCCCACCCCCCCAAACCCCATTCTAATTATGAAGGCCATATAGTCTATTCACCATAATGCCACTTATCAGCGGCCACTTGCCCGCAAACTGCGAGGAGAAGAGCGTCAAATCGATTTTCCGTGCCTTCCAAGGAACATCAAAGAGCCAATAATTCAGTGTTCGAGTGCTGACGCCTGAACCCAAACAACCCTCAGCCTCGAACATTACACCCTGGGTTTAGGGTTTAGTAGAATTCGCTGGTGAACCCATTTTCCGAACCCCCCCCGGCTCCATGCTGTCATCCGGCTCTCACTGAGGTGCCGAATCGAATCGTCGGAACGGTCCATCCAAGCTCTGCCGGGGACTTGAGTTTTGGAGGGAGGGCTTGGCGAGTTTAGGGTTTAGGGTTTGGGGTCGGTGCTTCAGAGGCAACCTCAGTTTTAAGCCCACCCGCAACTCCCTCGAGGTGCGTGTTTGTTTAGGACGTCGATGCTCTCAAAGGCTGAGAAACCCCCTCAAACTCATTGAAGCTGCCCCAACCTCTACAACCCTCCTACGCCAGACTCTCAACCCTAAACCAAAAGCCTAAATATCCTAATCCCTAAACCCTAAACTGAAAGCTCCCAAAACCTTAAACTCTGTTCTAAACTAAAAGCCTCCAAAACCCTTCAACTCTAAACCAGAAGCCTCCAAAGCCCCTAAACCCTCAACCCTAAATCCGGAATCCTAAACCCAAAACCAAAAGCGTCCAAAACCCTTAAACCCTAAACCAAAAGCCCTCCAAAGCCCCTAAACCCTCTACCCTAAACCCTAAACCCCAAACCCTGAACCCTAAACCCAAACCAAAAGCCTTTCAAAGCCCCCCCAAAACAGTAGACCATGGGACTTAGTGCTTGGGGTTATAAACAAGGTAACTATACTTATAAGTACTGATAACCTTAATTAGGGGACTTATAACCTTACTGACTAAGTCCCCTGATCCTTTTTAAGTAGTAGACCCTAAACCCTAAACCCTTATAATAATAGCCATATAGATCCCTTTAAGGAGCCCTTTAAGAAGCCTTACTAAGTCCCCTGATCCTCCAAGCAGGTGATGACCTTTAGCGGCCTGGACATCCGCAGCTGCATCGCCTCGAGCTTCGGGCCATCAGGACGCTTTGGGTCCCAAAGGGGTCCTATGTACCTTAAAGCGCTTAGGGTTTAGGGTTCCCTTAAGGGCTCCTTTAAGGGCTTTGGGTTTAGGGTTCCTTTAAGGGCTCCTTAAAGGGTTTAGGGTTTAGGGTTCCTTTAAGGGAGCTTCGGCCCATCAGGACGCTTTGGGACTGCTTACGGCTTTGAGGTTTAGGGTTTTGGGGTTTTGGGATTTAGGGATTTAGGGTTTAGGGATTTAGGGTTTAGTGTTTTGGGGTCTAGGGTTAGGGTAGGCTTTGAAGTTTAGGAGTTTAGGTTTTTAAGGGCCATCAGGACGCTTTGGGTCCCAAAGGGTCCTATGTAGCTTATTTCAGGGTCCGAATAATAAGGATCCTAGCATTTAGGGTACTATGTTAGGGTCCCCTTTTCCAGTATATATGTACCTTATAGGGTTTAGGGTTTAGTACACAGGACCCTTTGGGGGTCCGCTTGAGGCTTTGAGGTTCAGGAGTTTAGGGTTTTGGGGTTTGGGGGTTTAGGGTAGGCTTTAGGGTTTAGGAGTTTAGGGTTTTAAGTTTTAAGGGCTAGAGGTTTAGGGGTTAGAGATGTAAAGGTTTGAGGTTTAGGAGTTTAAGGTTTTAAGGGTTTAGGGGTTATAGGGTTTTAAGGGCTTAAGGGTTTTGGGTTTTGGGTTTCACGGGCTTAGGCTGTAGGATTTATAGGTTTTTCAGGCCAGGGTTGGGTTCAGGGTTGTAGGGGCTTAGGAGGTAGGGTTCGTTTTGTTCTAAGGGCTTTGGGTTCAAGGCCATTTGGGGTTTTAGGGTTGCAGGGCTAGGTGGTTGTCAAAATTATGGTCCCTTTTTGGATCCCCAATATAGTACGGCACGTAATAATTAGGGTACCCAAAAAGGGACTAGGATGCCCAGTAGTACCCTTATTCCCTTTTTGTAGTCCTAGGTTCCTTATAAAGTTACCCAATACCAAAAAGAGAGGCTTTTTTATTCTTAGGTTACTGGGTACCCCAAAAAGGGACTTTTTTTGACAACCACCCACTTGGGGTTTCCGGGATTCGGGTCTAGAAGGCTTGGGCGGCTTCGGGGTTTACGGGCTTAGGGGCTAAAGGGAACTCCAGAAAGTTGGAATATGGTTTCATGGTAGGATCCCCTATAATTTACCGTAAAGGGGTTACGATAATGATATTCCAACTTTCTGGCTTTTACCCTAGGGGCTATGGGGGCTTAGCGTTTTCGGGCTTAGGGCTTAGGGTTTAAGGTTGAGGGAGTCTCATTACGGTGGAGGGCGGGGCAGTTTAGACGACCCCTGGTACCTTGTAGGGTTCTCGCGGTTTTCAGGACTGATAAGGTGATAAGTTGCATGGCATGAAGGGTTCAGAGCTTCATTGGCTCTGACAACTTGAGTGCTTGGTTTTTTCGAACCCCACCTCCTGAATCTCAAAACCACATGGACTTTGATTGGAACCGTTTCCGTTTCAGCAGGGCAGATGCGGGTACAATTGCATTGCACTGGTTGACATCTGGACTGATGACAGGGAATAGAGTTACGATTTTCACAGAAAAGACTAGGTGGACCGAGCAACCAGCTCATGTTATGCATGGGGCCAGAAGTACCTGAAATCCTGGTCCTGTCCTACTGAACAAGATCGACTAAATTGTTGAAACAAGATCAGTTACACAGCAGACCGCACTCGGCCAGGCTTTTGCAAGTCGGGGACGCTGTCCGTGCCGCACTGAGGCGAGCGTGGTACCCGGTAGGACCTCTAATGACCTACCCCCTCTGAGCATGTCTTGCAGCTCCGCGCAGTGGAGCGCATGGGCACACGGAAACTTTTCATGTATTACTCGAGAGCCTCAAGGAGCCCAGCACCGTCCCAATTTTACCAGGATCCTCTACGTAGGCAGGACAACACATGCATGTACTTGTATCGTCTGTGTGTGTTGCATATGTAGCGGTGCAACATTGAGCAAACAATAGAAGCCAGCAGGCCCGATGGGGACATGAAGAAAGCACCATACGCAACATACATCTGTGTACATATTACACATGTATAGATGCACCCATACATGCTTATGTGCTTGGGTGAGAGAGAGAGAGAGAGAGAGGGAGACTGCAAGTGAGACTTCACGTAGGCTCGTTGCGCTTCTGTGCCACCCTCTGCGTGCATATATACGTATAATATACTTATTTACATCTATAATTATATATATATATATATATATGTATATAACATGGTTGTTATTATTGTCAATATGCATGTATGCGTTATGAAACGAGGTGACGTGACATGACACGACATGGTACGATATGTTATAATGCAGTTGCGCATGCATGCATCAATGCAAGTATGTATGTATGCACTGGTGGATGCATGAATGCATGCCTGCATGCATGCCTTGTGTATGCATGGATGCGAAGATGTATGGATGTACGGATGTATAACACATTTGCATATGCAGAAATCTCAGGATGCGTTCGGTTTCTGTTTCGGTGGATCTCCGGATCGTGAGAGGACGAAGTAGTCAAGACAGCTGGTTCCCGACATGGTTATGGGTGGAGGGTTCTTGATCTTAGCTACGCTACGAATATCGTTCTTGTTTGGAAGAATGCATCCCTGCCCCCCCATAGGCCCTACAACGGTTGCCCTACAACGGTTTCGACATGGTTGCTTTCCGGTCAAAAAACTAGACGCCCCAAGGCCTTAAGCCATAAATGCTAAGCCCCGCGCCGCCTTGCCCAAAGTCGCTGCAGGGAGCTGCTTAGAGGGTGAGTTTTTTCGATTGTTTACTTTGCCTGCGACATCTGAGCTGCGATTGACGGCCTCGCCTTAATTTCGGGGCCTTAGACGTAAACCACAAAGCATGTCCAAACATTGAAGCCAACGGATTAGCGGTGTTGTGCCGTTATGCTGCATCAACCCATGTCAAGCCCCATGAAGTCCAAGAACCCTTCCTGTTTAGGGTTTAACTAGGCTTTAGCCGCAGGGGTGCCGAATGGCCAAATGAACAAACTCCCAGGCAATATCCCCACGAGAAACCTTTCGTTTCAGGTGGTTTACGGCCTAGGCTAATATGACCTTTGGCTGCACATTCAACTGAGGTGCAGGCAAGACTTGTCGCAGATAGGTCTGGCAGTCACTCAGTCAGTTAGTCAGGCAACCAGTCAGTTTGGTTAGTGTTTATGTGTGTTTCGGTGGCCTTGGAAATGAAGTTGACGACACGCTCACATCGTGCAAAAGAGTGTTGGGTGTATACAAGATGCCTCTAGTTCCGGCCTCTAGTTTCATACCTGCGTCAGGTCTGCCAGCCCGATGCTCATCTAGGACCTAGAGTAGGCCCTTATTCCCTTTTTTAGGGTTCAGGTTCCCTTATAAGCCCCTTTAAACCAAAAAGGGCACCCTTTTCATTTTTAGGTTACTCTTGCGTCCAGTCATTAGGGATCAGGAAGTTGAGGTTTCACGAGGCTTTGGAGTTCAGCTTTAGGAGATGCCGAGTCAGCTTGAGGTTACCCATAACCCTGAATAACCCACCTCTTTAAGGCTCCTCATTATGGTTTCCTTATGTCAGTCACTTAAAAAGACAGGTTATTCCGGGTTAAGGAGCTGTCAAGAGCAAGAGACGGCTTGGACACATCCGCTCCTATGTGCGCAGCGCCCTCTAGGATTTCACGCTTGAGGTCAACAAAGTGTTGGCTCGAAATCTTTGAAATCGGCCATCGCTTGATCCCGTCAAAGCGAAAGGCTCGATCTCGAGTTCAGTTTCACTTTTGCCGTGATCTCTTCACAACAATTTTCGACCATGGTGTGCAAATCATCCCCAGCCCCCCGGCAAACCTTAAAAAACCATGGCGCGCAAATTCCTAAAGCCTAATCCCCAAAAGATCTAGTCTTCGAAGATGAGCAAAAGACCTGGTGCTGTGGCTCTGGCCAGTGTCCTCGATTGGTACACCTGGGCCTGCAGTTTCGTACTCCAAGGTCAAGAGGCAGACTAAACTCTATCCCTAGAAACCCTGGAAACCCCCAAGGGCCCAAGCCCTAAACCTTGAACCTGAACCGGAATGCTCCAATCTTGGCAAGCATCTCAAGCCTTGCCCATGTTCTACTGTTTCTGAAGAATATATTTTGCATGGGTCTGAGTCTAAGGGGCTGACATTCCAGATTGTTGCAGGATGGGGACGGGCAGGTAGGTAGTCGAGTACGTATCCCTCAACCTTGTGGGGTAGTATCGGCCTTAACAGAAGGCTGAGATTGAAATCACGACGTTTTCTCAGCCATAGCTTTCTCATCAGTAGAGCCAGCCGATGTTCATACTGTTGAAGTGGTTGTCACTATTCTTAGGTGGTGGTGTGTCAGGGTTCGCACTGTCATTTTCACATTAGCTGCCAGTGCCGTGGTGGCCAACAACGTTTTTCGACGTTTTGGCTTCACTGACCAGTGTTTCATCTAGAGTGAGGTTTGCCCGCAACTGGAAGGTTTATTGTTTTGCTTTCAGAGTTCGGTAGACGGTTCGTGCGGCATATGCATATACATATATACACCTACGCTAGAATATGTATTCCTGCAGAGTGGGTGCTCGTACTGTTGATGTCGTTGTTGCTGTTCTCAGTTGATGGCGTGTCAATGTTCACTCAGTAACTTTCACTTTAGCTGCCACTGCCGCGGTGGCCAACACCGTTTGTTTTGACATGTTGGCTTCAATGACGTGCCCTCAACTGGACAACTTAGGTACATTTTAGGCATTGTAGATGGTTCGTGCGGCATCTACATATATCTACATCTCAATAAATATATATATATATATATATATATATATATATATATATATATATATATATATATATATATATATATATACATACATATATATATATATATATACACACGTAAATGTATCTATATATATATATATATAGGTGGGCACATATTATGTGTGTGTATGTATATATATATATATATATATATATGCATGCAAGGATATTCAAGCAGCTTCCAGCCTGCCCTGGTCTTCAGCTACAAACTTGATCATTTCATTGGTGATATATGTATGCATCTCTATATGTGTGTATGTTTCTGTATATGTACATCTATATCTATGTATGTATGTGTATATATATATATATATATGTATGTATTTGCACACCTGCTTGGGCCGCAGCATTTTGCACAGTGAGACAGACTTCCGATTCGAGAGATGTCCGTGGAATGTCTGGGTGCTGGACGTGGCAGGAGTGAGAAAGCGCACTAGGGGAATGGGGAGGCGACTTCTGGTTGCGATACAGATCGGGACTTAAAGTTTACTGCTTCATGCGCTAGGCGCTGTTATAGTTACACCCGGCCAGGTGTTTCAGTCAGCGGAAAGCGTGATCTTGTTTGGCTTGGAGCTGGATTCCCCACACCTGGGTAGTGTCATCACCGCAACGCTACAACACCCCTGAACCCTAAACCCTCAACCCTGGCGGCCCTAACCCCCATGCACTTGCTCTCGTGATCCCTTGACCATGACCACTATTCCTCGGCCCATTCTTTCGGTGCTTTCGCTCGCCTTCCGCGACCTTTTGTGTCTGCGACCGCATCGATTCGCGGTTAGGAGCCCAGACATTCGACCTGGCGGCAAGGGAGGCAGAATTTGTTAGACAAGGAAAGAGGCTGCCGGCTGTAATTTGGGTTGAGGGTATCTGCTGGAACTCATAGAACTCGCGGCGATCAGGCGATTCTTTAGCTAGCATCCTATTGGCCTTTTGGCTGTCGTTGTCCTGGTATGCTTTGCGTGAGAGTTCTGCTACAACAACAATGCTAGCTATCGATTTGGGAGATATGTTCTAAAGCATTTCCCTTCGTGTTTAGAGATAAAGGGCCCTAAACCCTAATCCTAAACCTTAAAACCCTAAACCTTTTGGGGACTGTTGAACTCGACATATGTAGCGTATCCAGGACCCTCAGACTTGGGTCCTCTTCCTGATCCTCAGAAACTTTTGAAAACTTGTGTAAACCTGCAGCCCTGAAGCCCGAATGCTAAATTCTAGACCTTACTGATATCATAGGGACCCTTAAGGGGGTGGGGGGAAGGGGAGTAGGGGGCCTTAATGCCCAAAATAAGGACCGAATAAGGCCTGTTTGAGGAAGTATAGTCCCCTACCCCCTCCCCCTTACCCCCCCTAAGGGTCCCTATGATGATAAGATCAAGACTCGATGCTGAGTCCGGAAAGTCAAACCCGTGGCCATGTAGGAGGAAAAGAGGTGTCAAACAAACAAAGCTCAAAGAGCAACATGAGCCCTGCGATTCAGTGCCAAGCTCTGTCTCTGAAGCTTCCATGTAATAACTTATTATCATTACTGCTAATATTATCATCATTATCATTATTTTTCAGTATTATCATTACTATCGCTGGTAACATTGTTATCACTATTATCATGATTAGCATCATTGTCATTCATATCATACTAGTTTTTGTATCATTCGTATCATTATCACTCACTACTATCTTTATCATTATTATCCTGAACCATTAGTAGGTTTTAAGGTTTAGGGTTGTTAAGGTTTAGGGATTTTAAGCTTCAAGGGTTTTTAAGGTTTTGGCTTTTTAAGGTTTAGGGAGGTTTCAGGGATAGCCGTCTAGTGCTTGAAACTCGGAATTTATAGGGCTTACATACGGTTTATGGTCGCTGTCAGGACCGTGCTGTGCTCCCCGTGGCTCCCGTCGCCTGGAAGCGGTCCTAGAAGTCACAATTGTGGAATACCGAAAACACCCGTCCTTCACATACATAGTTAATGCAGTCGTCCTCGTGCAGGTTGTTCGCAGCACGGTTTTGGGCATATCGGCTGATTACTTTAGGTTTAGGCTTCCAGCGCTTATGGAGTTAACTTATGCCTCCCCGATTGCGTCTGCAGTTTCCCGCTTCTACAGCGTCTCAGGTCCAGTTTTGGTGTTGCCTATTTTCAGGTTGCCAAGTTTTCAATGAAGGAAAACCAGGCCTAAACCCCATAAGCCCCAAGCCTAGACGATACTTCAGTGTGTATTTGTGCGCCTCAGACGTTGGAGTAGAACTGGTAGTACTATAGTGGCCTACAGAATGACCTATACCATTCTGGGACTCTTTGTTGAAATTATAGTACCGTATACGCCAGAACCCGAGTCTAATTGTTAAGGCCTCCAGAAATGACCGCTTCTGGATGTGGGATGTCCTTGAGATCTGCAGTGTCTACATTCATCGGCTGGACTTCTCTTGGCGATGAATCTTGTGAGCAAGTCCCTGCAGACTATTCCTGCTTGAAAGGTCTTGGTAGCTGAGTAGGTAACCTTTGAGGGTTCCTCAAAGGGTTCTAGAAATTTAAAGGACCCTTGAAAGGTTCTATAAGGTTCAGCTTGTAGTCATCAAAGTCTTTAACTTTTTGGGGCTTATATAATCCTACCATGACTGAACCTTAGCCCGGAATAACCTACCTTTTTAAGGGCTTATAAGGCTTATATAAGGAAATCATAATAAGCAACCCTAAACAGGTAGGTTTCTTAGGGTCCAGGAGGAGGTTAGCCTTTTCTGGGGCTATGGTAACTCAGCCCCAATGAGGTTCAGTTTGTAGCTATCAAAGTGATGCAGCTGGCCCCGACAGTGCGGACAAAGCCCTGCTAATATGGGACACTCCACCAAATCTTGCTCATAGAGACCCTTTGGTTTGGTCCATTTCTGCGGTAGATACATTTTGTAGCTAGGATTGGGGTTAGGATCCCTCAACAAGGATGCAAGGGAGCCCAAGCATGGAACTGCAATTGTAGGTCGAGGTTTAGAGCTTATGTTGGTGAATTTTTCGCGACCCAGAACCGTTCTTCGGACACATATAATTATCCCTTCTTTGTGGATGTATCGAGATCCGAGACCAAATGCTATGTCCGTTAATTACGTACTCGTCAGATGGGCAAGGACTTGAAGAGACGTGAACACGTCGAATGTCAGCTGTTCCATCTCTCGTAATAGCACGGCATCGCCAGAGCCCGCAAGGGTCAGGTACAGACTGTTAGACAGCTCTGCCACTGCGAACTCGGATGTGGATCTGCACTTCAATTCCATTTAAATCATGGGGGTTAGGGTTTCGGGTCTAGGCAAGGTCATGGGGGAGAGCAGTATCTTCGTTGAATCTTACTGAGGGTCTGCCGGACGAGCGAGCTAGCCAAAGAGCCACGTGCTAACTTATGTAGAAGAGCCGACACTGACTCGTTTCCGGCGACTACCGTTTAATGCCAACAGCCTCCATCGAAATTTCAGCACCATCCCTCACTCAGGTTGTATTTGAGGCCATGAGGTCTTGGTTTTCGACGCATCTTCGATTTGAAGAGCTCCCATGGAAACGGGGAGCGGACAACTTGCGGAAGTCCGCAACATCCGAGAGACGTAGTGAGACCTTGCTCAGGGCTGAAGGCTGTGAAACTCTTGCCCTGTTGGCTACAGGCCTAAATCCTGAACGCCGAACCTTGCATCCCGAGACGAGTCTTGCTAAACGGCTCCATGGGTCTGTGTTTGAGCTGCAGAGTTGCGGGTCCAAGAATTAGATTGGAGGGTCGTGGTTTCTTTCAGAGGGGGTATTCATTCATGCTTGCAACCCACCAAACGCATAAGACCCCCTGACAGCGATCGTGAGTTGTCTGACCTGTCGCACAACGCTGTCGGCTTTTCGGGTACCTGGTACGGAGTGTAAAACTGAGCCCGACAGCCCGTAGCTTCAAAGGATACCCTGGTGGGTGTAAGTGTCGACCAGAGCAGAGAGAGCAGGCATTGAGATGAAGTCAACGGGTAATAGTCTGTAAGCAATCCTTCTCCCCGACCGCTACACAGGGCAACGAGTCGCGTGGACCTCAGGAGTCAGGTCCTTGCAGCACAGCCAGCGCAGCAATTTCATCATGAGGCGTCATCTCAGGCCGTTCGCAATCCGACATCGTACACTCCGAAGAATGAGCTAAAAAAACCCTAAGTCTACACCAAATATCAACCCAGAACCTTAACCCCTAACCCCTAGCGTGGAACCTTGCGACGCTCATACAGGCTCATACATTCAAGCTGCCAAGGCATTAGCTCAGCACTCCCAAGCCCTAAACCGTAAACCCGCAGTACATAGCTCAGCACTCCAAGCCCTAAACCCTAAACCCTAAACCCCGAAACCCGAAACCCTAAACCCTAAACCCTAAGCCCTAAGCCCTAAACCCTGAACCCTAAAGCCTAAACCCTAAACCCAAACCCTAAGCCCTAAACCCTGAACCCTAAAGCCTAAACCCTAAACCCAAACCCTAAACCTAAACCGTAAACCCCGAAACCCTAAACCGTGGCTGAACCCAGGCCTTCCTGAAGCCGATGGTCCCTTGAAGCCAACCGTGAATTGAAAATATTACCCAGACATTCCAAAATCCCTTAATTAAGGAATATACCTTAAATGATATTAGGGATCCTACTATAATTTAAGGTATATTCCTTAATTAAGGGATTTTGGAAGGTCTGGGTAGCCTCACCACCGAAGAAGTCTTTCCGATATCATCCCCCAGCACGTAGGAGCTTCGAAGGAGCTAGAACAGGGTTCAGGCTTTCAGAGTCCATCACCGTGTAGTTCCTTGGAGTAGGCTTTTGGAGTTGGCCTTTGCCTCGACGATGTTAGGCTGTTGTTCACGACCTGAAGCCCTGAATCGTAAACCCGAAACCCCCCGCCCCCCGTTTGGGTTCTTCTGAAGTGGTACGGGGGACACGGTTTAGGTGTGCCGGGGTCGAGCCCTGCCGCATACCAGCAAGTTATCATATGAAGACTTGAAGCTCTGGTTCGGCTTGGGGGTTAAGAGAGCGCAGCCCCCAAACCCACAGGGTGCACTAATGCAATAAAAGTATAGACCAGAAGCATATGCCGTCAAACGAATGACGGCTGAGCGGCGCCTCATGCGTGACCCGTGTTGTTCCCGCTCCACGCGCGTACACGAGCTTGGGGCACGACGTGAACCCGCAACTATCCGTAGAGGGTATACCAAGAGTATTTCCATCCTGTGTCCGGAAAACAACCCCAAGTGAAGCCTAACGCCCTGAGTCCAAACCCCACCTCAACCCCCCAAAAATCCTACCATGTTAAGGACTCATACAAGAAGTCATAAGTAGGAGCCCTAAAATGCAGGTTAGGTCCCCGAAATAGTACGGCACCCTTACAAAAGGACCCCGAACAAGGACCCTACTTTAGAGAACTACTCCCAGGTATCTCTTCTTAAGCTTGCTAGGCGCAAACAGGAATTACAAGATATGGCACAGCCCGGTACAACCCTCTGAAGCTCCCGAATTGAAAAACCCTAAACCCTCAAGCCCCCAAGCCCTAAGCCCTTAAGCCCTATGACCGAAAACCTATACCCTAAACGACCTAAACTCTAAACCCTAAACCCCTACATGCTATACCATCCGTGACTGGCTTTGCAAAGAACACGAAGGCCCCAAACAGCCCTGCAGAAGCTCCACAGCATGTAGGGGCTGAATCACTGGTACGTACTATAGTCTTCCCGTAAAGTTGTTGCACTTAAACTTGCGCAATACCACCTTACGCGGACCATGCAGCAGGGTTTAAGGTGGGAGGGAAATCGCCGAAAACACGTAGAGCTTAACCGTCACGTGGCCTAAGATGCCCTGCCCGGCCGCACGCGCGAACCCCGCCGTGGCTCCAAGGGGGTTCCGGCCTCAGGAGCAGTCTCGGGTGTTGCTTCGGGGATCTCTCCTTCGTAGAGTGATAACTTGGCAAGTTTTTGGAACGGATCACCTGCTGTTTCGATTCTGCATCGAGTGGTTTATGAAAGGTCTACATTCCGCTTAGACAGGCCCTCGGTACAACAAATTATCATACTGTAGTTGCTTGCAGCAAGACCCCAACCCTGAGTCTGTGAGAGTTTCATCTTTATCCTATGCCAGACATCAGGCAGCCAAGAAATCCACCCTATGACAGTATATACGTAACCGGTCTTATTCCTTAAAAGTAACCTTATATCATAATATACCCCAATTCAACACACCATTCTGATTATCAGGGCTCCCATCTTACCTCAAGCCAGGTGGCCAGGAACTGAAGGTGTGGCTCAGGCTCTGAATTCCGAGCCCCCAGCAGAGACCAAAACCCAAAGCAAAAAAGTATTGAAGCCCACCGCCTTAGCCAGATATCAGCTTCAAAAGCTACTGTTTCCGTGCTTTGCTTGGGGGATCTCCTACCTGAAGCCTGAAAAACCCTAAACCCTAAACCCCTAAAGCCTGAACCCAGGGAGGAAAAGGGCCCTCAAAACAAAAAATGCCTGAACCCTAAACCCTACTTGGAGGGTCGGGGGACTTAGTAAGTAGGTAGTAAGTAGACTTATAAGTACCCTAAAAGGGACCCCACTTGGGGTTATGGTACTTATAAGTCCCTAAAATAACCAGTTACTAAGTCCCCCGACTCTCCAAGTACTGGCTGACCTCAGCTCCGCGGCGCCAAGGTGCCATGAACCTTCCTCCAGTTGACCGGCTGACATCCATAAGTCCGGGTGCTTTCATAAGCAGCTTTGCCTGAGCCCCCCGAGGTCGTTCTAAGGCACATGGGATCTGAGTTGCGAGGGAGACATTAACCTTGAAGCCTAAACCCAACAACCCCCAAACCGCAAGCCCTAAACCCTAAACCCCTAAACCCACCAAACCGCTAAACCCCTAAACCCTAAAGCTTCGCCTGAAAGCCCGCTCAAGATTCGCATCATCCAGCAGCCCCTGCGACGCATCGCCATTCCGCGCGTGGTGCGATACAGGGTGAATTAGCTGGACTCCGATTTTGGGTGCTCCCTGAGTTTATTAGAATTTGAGAACCCTCCAGCTTGGATTCGGTTTACTTGTATTGTGATGAAAGTGGCTAAAGCAGAGCGGGGAAAATCGCCGTCGAGCACCGGCCCGGCGACCGCAGCAAAAGCGGTGCCCAAAGCCACCGCAGGCGCCGCCCCGCGCGCCACCCACATGTGTGGTTACGACTTCTACCAGGGTACTCCGGCCTCCAAGGGTTCCTCAGACCTCGGACTCCGCCTACTCGGGTGCGGGCTCCTCCACGGACAGGCCTCCAGAAGACCACCCACTCTCCCTCGATGAAGCGGCAGACGTTTGGAGCATCATCCTCGGTCTGGCCCTGGAGGAAAAAGTGGACAGGGAACCAGGGGTGATTGTGGGTGAATACACCCGGAATAGTATCATGGAAACTTTCCTGGAATACTCTGCTCGAGACCGACTGACCCTTGTCTTGTCGTTTCAGGGGGTTGTGGGGCGACTCTTGAGGATGGTGTGGGCCTGATCATTGAGGACAGCGTGGCAGAGGAGAGGGAAAGACAAGAGTCCGACAGAGCTGCAAGGGGTCAGGGCGGAGAAGGCGATGCCTCCTCTCTTATGCAGACCACTGGTCACAACTGCAAATGATTGGACGCACTACTTGCTTGACTTGAGGAGTGCCCTCGAGAGCATGACGAAAGGGGCTCGCCTGGCAAACGCTCGCCTGTTGTGGCGGTGGTTGGACCACCGTTGCACTGATGAGGCACGCGGCTTCTGCGTGGGGCATATGCCTGGCCGGGTCGCCGACATATTGTCGCTCCTTGTAGCTGCCATGGAGAGTGCAAAAGATGAGCAAGATGTCCCAGCACACCACCTTGACTTGTGCACTGTGTGGTACAGGAGGATGGCTCTCTTTTTGCCGACCCATGGTGGCAGCCGCAAGGGGCAGGGTCTCCCAGTACTCGATGGCATGCCGCACCCAGTGCTGGCACAACATCCGCTGCCGGACATGGGGTCGGACTCGGAGGCAGGCGATACAGAGGCACGACGAGCCATGCGCACAAACAGAGCGCACTTCAGGGACTTTGACGGGGTGCTTGAGGAGAATCGCCTCGAGGCTGCCGCAGAGGAAGCTGAAAACGCTGCCTTGCAGGAGATTTTGGACCGCGACCTTGAGGCTGAGCACGAGGAGGTTCAAGCCTCGGCGGACCGATGGATGGAAGATGAAAGCCTCCTCAGTTCTTTGTCTGCGTCTGAGTACCAGGCCTGGGAACGGCGAGCGATGAAGCGAGCCCTGACAGAAACTCCTGCGCGGAACTTGGATGTGGAAGTGGCGACGGGGAGCAACGATGAACCGAGGGTCAGTCGGAGACTCCGTATGCCTCTCCCAAGAGAAGGGCTTGTCTTCAGCCTTACAGCCGGGTTACCGTGGAAGATGAATCTGTGTCCACTCCGCCTACACACGCGGACACAGCGCCTGAAGCTGGGGTCGGGGCGTGGCCTATTCCTCTACATGAGTCTGCAGGGGTCACGCAAGTGCTGGGTGAAACAGCTGGACCTCCTGGCTCCTCTGATGAAGATACGGTGTTGGTGGCACCGCCTGCATCTGCTGTGTCGACAGGGGTTGCAGGGGTTGCCTCTACTTCCTTGGGTGCGAGCAATGGGGTTGGGTCAGATGTTGCTGCCGAAATGCATTTCCAGATGCCTGACCTGAGTATGGAGCAGTACCAGCACTTGTATCAGCAGTGGCTCTCGGGGCTTGTTACCTTGGCTGAGGTGGAAGAAGGTCATGGGCGGGAGGTTAGGGAGATGATGGAACTCCAGATGGTTGCCGAAGCAAGAGGATTGGAGACGCAAGTGTGATGTGCAAGTTGGTTGTGGTCGCCTGGCCACCTCGGCCTTCCGTAGGCTTGAACAGTATGGGCAGACAGAAAAAGGTGCTGAAAAAAAAAAAAGCTTCGCCTGAACTGAACCTCCGATCCCTTAGCCGGAGAAGCTGAAGTTCCTAAGACTCAAGGACGTGCCCCAACGTTTAGGGCTTTGGGTTTAGGGTTTAGTAGGGGTTTAAGGGCTTCAGCGTTTAGGTGGTTAAGGGCTTCAGGGTTTATGGGTTAAGGGGCTTAAGTTGCTTGAAGGTTTGGGTTTTTAGGGCTTAAGGGCTTAAGGGCTTAGGGGTTTAAATGTTGAATCATCCTGGAGCCCAAAGCTCTGTAATCCGCAGCACAAACCCTAAACCACAAAACCCTGAACCCAAAACCCAAAAGAAGGGCTGCTTTCAAGGGCTCTGCAGATCGAAAAGGAGCCCTTAAAGTAAAAAAAACCTGAAACCCACAACCCTAAACCCTAATCTCAACAGGGATCTAAAAAATCGAGCCCCTGGTAAACAAAAACAGACCCTTACACTGCACGATTGACTCTCACACTAGACCCGTAGCCCTTATGCCAAACCCTCACTTTCTTTTCCTCTGCCTAAACCCTTTCTTTTATGGATCGGGTTTTCTGATGTCGTTATGTACATGCCTATACATCCTTAAGCCCTCAACCGTGAACATTAAACCGTAAGCCCTGAACCGGAAACGTTAAACCTGTCTAGTTTCATCTTTTCTGCCAGGGGGGCTCAGGGATTGACTGGGGCAACGTCTCACAGCGAGCCTCAGGACAGCCCCACTGGGATCATCTGGGAGGATTTGAAGAGAAAGTAATGAAGGCTCCAAAAGAGATTCACAGCGATTCTCAGAGGGCTTCATGGTGATTGGGGGTTTTCGGGGGTGTTGGGGTTCCAGGTGTAGGCAACAGCTTAGAGGAGTAGTTTGGGCATGCTGAAGCAGATTGGGGGGCGGCCCGAGATCTGTAGTTTTAGGCCGCACTTGATGTCCTGCTTGAGAGACTGTGTGTTTGGTCGGAGTTTGACTGCAGCCTTGAATTGAAATCCTCGGAGATTGTCCCAAAACAGACTCCTCCGTTTGAGCCTGTCATTGCCACAGAAAACAGACCGCCGTCCTGCATTGGTGGCTTCGTGAGTAGCTCATGGGATATCTGATTAGTTTGGAGATCGGCTGGTGGCTCACTAATATAGGGGCCTCAATAATTGCCAAGACTATTTTGGGGGCTCCTCATTATAAATAAATAGACTATAATGTGCACCGAAACCCTATTCCATTTAAATGAGGCCCCTATATTATTCCTACAAGGGTCTTGGGCAATCTTGCAAGAGCCGGTCGCATCAGCCTTCCAGCCGGAGCCCCAGACAGCTGAAAGCACCGACCAAGCTTACATGAAACACCTGGGAGTTTACGAAAACTACGGGTACCGTATTTGGGGGTCCTTATGATAAGGATGCTACTACTTGGGGTACGTTTTAGGGTCCCTATTTTCGGAAACCCCCACCTCCTTCCTCTGCAAGACACCAAGCAGAGCCCTTCAAGTAAGCCCTTTGAAAGGAAATCTCAGAAGGAAGTCCGTAAAGGAAGCTTTAGTGGGAAACCCTTAAAGGACCATAACATGGTGTTCTCAAGTGTCCTCGCTTCTCATCTGCATTCGGGTCAACCTGTAGGCTCTCGGCAGCGCTGTCACGTCATGTAGGAACCCCATAATACAGGGGTTTAGGGTTTAGGGGTCTATCTACAGAGAGGTTGGAGAGCATGGTAGTAGAGTCTGTGTATAGTACGGAGGCCTACAGAATGGCTTACCGACACTATGCTGGGGTTCTCTTATCATAATTGTTTAGAATAATATGCCCCAAAACCGCATTCTAGTTTTTAAGGCCCCATACTCTAGAATTATAGACCCCTTATAGTAACCCTTCTGGATCCCTTTAAAGGAGCCTCTATAACCCTATTCTAAGTATTAAGGGTCTCAGTGACTCAGGCTCCGAGGCTTCTAAGCACCTGCAAAGCCAAATCCGAAGCCCCAGAGGCGGATAAGATGAAGGAGTTTCCGAAAATAGGGGTACCTTATATTGAGGGTCCCTATAACAAGGATCCTACTATGTAGCCTACTATATTAGGGTCCCCATGCCAACTTGCACAAGACTGTTCTGAACCCGAATCTTGGGTTTAGGGTTTAGGGTCTACGATTTGGGACGGTTGTAGATCTCTGTAGCAGCAGAAGAAAGCATTGCAGGATTGATTTTCGGAGGTCGGTTGCAGTATTACGGACGCCCCATGGGTTTTTACTTCGGAGTTGCTGATGAATTGGCAAGGGTTCGAATCTCCCCAAAACCCTAAACCTTAAACCCCAAACCCTAAACCCTAAGCCCTGAAAACTTAACCCTTATGACCCCTAAACCCTAAACCCTAACCCCTAAACCCTAACCCCTAAACCCTAAACCCTAAACCAACACTCTGCGGTCCAGCAGCCTTTGGTCCTAAAGCCCCGAAATCCTTAGTCCTTGGAGTGTTTTTCAAAGGGGGAGGGGTTTAGGGTTTAGGGTTTAGGCTTAGGGTTTAAGGAGTAGTAGTGTTGTGAAAGAACCCCAAGGCATAGTATGGGGGTTGGTTTAAGGAGTATTCGTTTTATGAAAGAACCCCAAGGCATAGTATGGGGGTTGGTTATGTGTACTTGTGTGAAGTCTTATATCTCCCGGGCATGCTTCCCAAAGCGACTCCCTTTCGGCCTCCCTTTCATGCCGCGCAATCTCAGCCAGGCAAGGCTGAAGCCCAAGCAAATGGTAGCATAACAAAAGAAGGCAGAGGAGCATTTTTACTTGGAGGATCATGGGACTTAGTAAGTAAGGTTATAAGTACCCTAGTTGGGGTTATAAGTAATTATAGGTGTAGTTACCTTATTTATAACACTCGTTACTAGGGCCCATGATCCTTCAAGTATGAGGCACAAGGATTTCACCGCTGAATTGCTTGAGAGATTGCAATGGCAGCTGAGGACGAACAGGCTCCTCCACGAAGCCCGGCACCCTAAGCCGTGTCTGGACCCTAAGCTTGATACCGTAAGTTCATCCTAAACTTGCAGCAAGGCATCCCAAACACAAAATCCAAAACCCGAACTACCTAAGCTCCTCAGCTCAGTCGCCTCAAGACCTACTGCCAGGCCTCCCCTAATTCAGGTTTGTTTTTTGGTTGTTGCATGCCATGGCGGCCGAGACGGCAGAGCCCGAAACGAAGGCGCTCCCTTTCTGCTGTTACTCGTACCACTACACGAGGTGTCTTTACCATGCGTCCAACTAGTTCGGGTCTATGTTAGGAGCGAGACCTAGTCGTCGCTGTCATCGTGGTCGTGTCATCATCATCATCACCACCATGAATCGTTATCATCTTCGTCAGCGGCCGCACTTCGACTAGTCGGTTGTGCAGCTTCCACATCTCTGGCAACGAGTGGGCGTTCAAGATGCCGCAGCATCGCTGCCACCAGCAGCATCATCATAATTCTTCTCCTCCTCCTCCTCCTCCTCATCATCATCACCGTGATGATCGTCATCACCATCATGGCCACCAAAATTACCATCTTTTATCATTGCCACCACATCGTTAGCATCCTTGGATCCTATTTGCATGCTTAGCTTGATGGTTTTGTATTCTTGCTATGCCGCTATGACTGTCGGCACCGTGCACTACTGAACGGCCGAATGTGTTGGTGTAGGGTTAGGGTGTTGGGTTAAGTAGGGTTTTGTTGATGCTGACGTTCGAGGATTGGCATGACGTGGAAACAGCTTTACGAGAGCTCCAAGGAAGCATCGGACGGCTGGGCCCCAAATCGGCTTTTGCTTCAGGTCAAGGAGGTTCAGGGTTGAGGGTTGATCTAGGGGCCTTAAGAATTGTCTATACTATTTTGGGGGTTCCTTATTAGGACTAACTGTAGTATAATGGGCCCAATAACCTTAACTTAATCATCAAGGCCCCTATATTTAGGATTCTGGTGCAGAGTTTGAGATTTCTAGCTGCATAGCTTAAGCTTTCATGTTCGCATTGGTGCTCACAAGGTTGGCAAGAAGTTTTGATAGACAGGGAGCCTTGACTTACCTTTGGTTAGCAAGGAATGGAGGAATGGGGTACCACTATAACTACTATTACTACCATTCTTCCATTCCCTACCAACCGAAGGTAAGTTGAATCCTAAGCAGGTCAGGTCGTCGTCTTTGTAGCTCTTCTGTGGGAGCTTCTGCAGGGCCCTTAGAACAAATAAGCGGTGTCAATCAAAGGAACTCTAACAGCCCCTAAACCCCAAACCCAAGCAGGTTTTGATTGACAGGTTTTTTGTTACCTTGGGCACTTGAAAGCAAGAACGTGGGGGCCGGTGCATCTCAGCTTTTTCTCTGCGTCCGAGCCAGACTCCATCTCATGGAGGGTCCGAATCGTTCATTGTTGACCGTAGGGTATATAACCTGTAAGCTTTTCGGGGGACTACAATCCCGATTTCTGGCAAAGGTTCACCTTTATTCACCCTAGTATACTGGACAAGCCAGTGAAAATGGACAGTTTAACAAGGATAGTCCTTTACAGTCCCTTTTACATCCGTAGAACCCTACTCGAACAATTAGGCCCGTAGGTTACACGTTTGCTGGCTTCTCCAGGGTGCATGCTGGCCGGCTGTAGGGCGGCTGCGTGGGTTGTGCTTGGCTTTCTTTCCGGGGTTTCATCTTTGGGTAGTAAGAGGCAGGGTTCAGGGTACGATAGTGTCTTAGGGTTTAGAGTCTAGGGCCCGTGAAGGAAACACATAGGCCTGCGGGCTCACGGGCTAATTAGCGAGCAAGCCTCCATCGAAACACGCCCAATGAGGCTTTCAGCGGAGGAGGCAGGGCAATTTCTTGGGATTTGCATGGGTGTATAGAGTTCAGCCGAAGGTTCAGGGCTCCCTGCAGGGTTCTTGTGAGGAGCTGAATTTACTTTAGCATGATGGGGGCCGGCAGTTCATACTATGCATATATGTATATAAAAAAATGTGTGTGTGTATATATATATATATATATATGTATATATATATATATGATATGATATGGTTTCCTGATTATTGCAGAGCCAAGTTTCAGGGTTACTTTGGGATTTGGCCGTGTAGTGTTCGGTGTCGCGCTACGATTTGTTGGATTATGATTAAGTGACCGTGGTCCTTGTCGGGGGTCCGATCTACACAGATCTTGGCTGCGACATCCGTAGGTGAGCCTCAAGTTGAAGTATGAAAAGTTGACAAAGTTGCTCCCCCCTTGACAAGGCCACCCGAGCCCGAGACTGCTACATGTCCATCCCCGGGATCCCAGGGCAACTAAAACAGACTTCCGGTGAACTGCCCTAAGCTGACCCTATAAACCCTAGCCCTAGCAGCCCCTGGAAGGACTCTTACAGTACTTATCCTTATAAAAGCCCTTTTGGAGCCCTTGCAGTAAACCCTTAAATCCTTGAGCCGGGATCATGGAAGAGCTCGATCGCCAGTTGTATGTCTAGGTCCGAGGTTCCCTCGGCAGAGCATGTCCTTCCAGACTATAAACCCTAAACCCCAAAATGCTCAACTCTAACTAGTTGTGACCGAATATATCGCGAACTTACTAAGCCCTTCGCTCCCTAGAGCAAAGGCCCTAAATCCCAAATCCCCAAGCCCTAAAATCCTAAAACCCTAAACCCTAACCCCAAACCCCCCAACCCCGAAACCCTGAACCCGAAACCCCAAACCCCCAAACCCGGCATAGACCACGAACACCCTCAAACCCGAAGGTGAGCCCCGCGGCGCCGCCTTCGAAGGCTTGCCCGGACGTACATGCTTTTGGTTTCTCCGGAGCGAGGATTGTAAGCTTAATTACTCGTTATATATTTGTAGGTGTGTATGTGTATATATACATACATATATATTCATTTATGTATCCATATGTGTGTATATATATATATATAGAGGTTAAGTTTTGTTCCCTGACTCTCTGCTGAACCTTGAACTCTGTATTTCTGCGGGGGTGATGAAGTGGACAGAAGAAGGAGGGATCTCGCGAGGGCATAATCAGTGGCCCCTTGGTCGGACGCTGACGTGATATGCAATTTCGGATGCAAACCAGAAATCTTGAACGCCAAAACCCAAAACCCAAAACCCTCAACCCGAAACCCTAAGCCCAAGACCCTCAACCCGAAACCCTAAAGCCAAGACCCTAAACCCCAAACCCCAAAAAGCCAGGAGCCAAAGCGGCTCCCTTCCATCTTTGCTGCCTCCTCCGACAGTGATATTCGCATGCTCAGCCGCCGGGAACCCTTGAGCTTGGGCTTCTGACGTTAGTATAGGGGCTTCAACAATTACCAATACTAGTCCTTATAGGGTTCCGTTAAAGGGGTCAAGAAGGGTTAGAATATTGGATCTATAAGGGTACTATAGTATAGGGTCCTCAATAATTACCAATACTATTGTGGGGGTTCCTTATCATGATTGTAGTATAATATACCCCGAAACCCTGTTCTAATTACTAAGGCCCCTATATTACCGACATCGTAACCCTACCCCAACCCTCATTAAGACATACCGCGCTGTATTTCTTCATGATTTTTCGAGATATTTGTCATTTCCTTCAACCCTACAGTCTGCAGAGTCAGGATGTTTCAGCCACCTTCGGTGTTTCTCAAGTAAAGAGCTTGGATTCCCGCTTCTGGTTGCGAGTTTGCACTTGGGAGATTCGAACTACTCAATGGTAAGCTGCACAAGGACGTCCCCTTGGGGATCTCAGGTGTTCCATCGATATGGGAGTTTCCGAAAATGGGGGCACCTTATGTTGGGGTCCTTACAATAAGGGTCCTACTATTTAGGGCACTATATTAGGGTCCCCGATTTTCGGAAACTCCCATATCAGGTATGTGCAAGGCCCTCGGAAGCGTCTGCTTCACAGCTTTCAGGAGCAAAGGTCGAAGTTGCATGTTTCTTGGAGTTTCGTAATTGCCGTGAGCCCTCAGGCCTCGGGGTTTACGTCAAGGCTTCCTCGAAAGCGCTTCATACGGGTATACTTACCTTTGGTTAGTAGGGAATGGAGGAATGAGGTACAATTATAACTACTATTACTACCGTTCTTCCATTCCCCATTAACCAAAGGTAAGTATAAGGGTTCTACCTGCGCAGCCGTTCAAAGAGCTCGACCCTAATCCTGCCCTGCTGGAGTTTCTCAGGTTGTTACACGCCCAACATCTTCGCCTGGGGCGCGTACTCGCAAGAGGGTGTGGAGGCCTTGTTTTCGGGTTTTGCAGAGTTTGGCGTAAGTTTAGGGTTTATAGGGTCTAGGGACACTACAGGCGTCGTAGCGTGGGGAATTTGGGGGCCTGTGCAATTTCATCTGTGGCAAACTGGTACCCGAACCCTTGAAGCTCTCAGCTGAAGCCCGGAGCCGGCCGTTTGGCTGCTGCTGGTCGTATTCTCATATGGGGGTTTCCGAAAATTAGGGGTACCTTATTTTGGGGTCCTTATATTAAGGATCCTACTATTTAGGGTACTATATTAGGGTCCCCCATTTTCGGAAACTCCCATATCCTTCTTCCCAGCTTGTGGGTTTGAGAGCAGACTCATGCACAGAGGAGTTCCAAGGGCTGGCAGGAAACCTGGATGCTTCGTCGTGAAAATGCTTCTCCTCTGGTGCAGGGGTATGTCAAGCTCGTATTCAACAGGATCACTGATGCAAGTGCATATGCTTCTAGTCAGACATGGTGATAAGACAACATTGGCACTCTGTTTGAAACTGCTCTGTTGCCCTTGAGGTTTGCATGCTGGCTGTCCAGCCGGTAAGAAAACCCTATACCCCAAACCCAAAACCCTAAACCCTAAGCTCCAAACCCAAAACCCTAAATCCTAAACCGGTCATCCAGCCAAGAAGCTCGTAAGCCGATACGGCACAGCTTGTATCGTGGAGCCAATGTTCCGAGAGGAGTAGAAGCAGCAGCACCAGTAGTTGTATTGGTGTTACTTGGAGGGTCATGGGACTTAGTAACTAGGGTTATATGTAAGGTAACTATAGTTATAACTACTTATAACCCCAATTAGGGTACTTATAACCTTACTTACTAAGTCCCATGATCCTCTACGTTGTATCAGTAGTCGTAGTCGAAGGAGGACGAGGAGGAGGCGGCAGTAGCAGAAGTCGTCGTCGTAGTAGTAGTAGTAGTAGGTGTAGGAGGAGGAGGAGCAGTAGTAGTAGTAGTAGTAGTAGTAGTAGTAGTAGTAGTAGTAGTAGTAGTAGTAGTAGTAGTAGTAGTAGTAGTAGTACTGGTAGTATCAGAAGCAGCAGTTTGAGTACAAGCCTCTGCCCCGAAACTAACTTAGACTTACGGCCCTATCCGCCAACAACCCTATCACCTCCCTGGACCCGGATTCCCTAGCAAAACAACAACAACAACGTCCGAACTCCAAACCCCGAAGCCCGAAAATCTAGATCCTAAAAACCGTACACCCCCCCCCCCTCTCCACCAGAACACAAAAACGGCATTGAACATCGATACGGGAGGATGATGTCGACGACTTGCGCCTGCGTGTTGCCTTCCGCCTCAGGTGAGCTGCGATTAGGCTTTGCAGTGTCTTCACAGGGTTATGGAGTTCAGGGTTTAGGGCTTTGGGGGTTGTGTGAGCTTTTGTAGGGTTGAGTAAGAGTTCAGTTGTGATATTCTGAACATAACCTGGGCTCATAAGCTTATGGAAAGGTGTTGTGGGTTACCATATGGGCTATATTGCAACTCTTTTTTTAGCAATGACGGTGCAATGGCATACAGGGACCTTGAACCTGATGCTTGCTTTTCAGCGCTTGCAACAAGGCGGGCAGCGTTGTCAAGCGGCATGTATACGTAGCATGCACATGTACTTAAACATGTCGTATACATGGTGAATCGTAGTATACATGGACCTTCTATGGAAGTACCGCGAAAAAAGCCAGAACTTCCAATATCCTTTCATTACCGAAATACCTTTCAGGGGATCTTACTGCAATTTTAAATGTATTCCTTAATTAGGGGATGCTCGGGTACCCCCGTAGATCCTTTAAAGGGACCCTTACAATCCTTACAACCTTTCGTAACCCTATCGATTCCTTGGAAGGTGAAGGCAAGCTAACGCAACGCTGTACCCTAAACCTAAAACCCAAAATCCCTAAACACTCTAACCCCCCAAACCCTAGAATCCCGAAACCCTAAACCCTAAACTCCGAAACCATAACCCTAAACCCTAAACTCCTAAACCATAACCCTAGACCCTAAACTCCTAAACCATAACCCTAAACCCCTAAACTCCTAAACCATAACCCTAAACCCTAAACCCCTAAACCCCAACCCTAAACCCCTAAGCCCCTAAACCCTAAACCCCTAAACCCCTAATGCAAGCTGCGCATGGCAGGTCCCGTGAGGAGGCCCTGAGGGCCAAAGACTTGGAGGATCGGACCTCTGTGTTTTGGGCTTTAGGGTATAAAGTAAGGCTTAGGGTTTGGGGTTTAGGGTTTAGGGTATGCTTTGTCATAGTTGGGTAACATTTTACATTTTTATGGGTACTTAAACTTAATAAGGAATAAAGATTTAGATTCTTAATCCTATCCCAGCCATGAACTAGTATAAGGCTTAGGCTTCAGGGTTTGGGGTTTAGGGTTTAGGGTTTAGGGTGTAGGCTTAGGGTGTGGGCTTTGAGGTTTCCTGTAAGGGGTCTATAAGGATCGATCATAGTTTCGGGCTTTAATTAGGGTTTCGGGTTGCTTATAAGGGATCTATAGAATCTTAGGGTTCTATAAGAGTTTCGGGTTTTAGGGTTTAGGGTTCAGGGCTTTAGGGGTTGAGGGTGCTTGGGGGTTTACGGCTTTCGGGTTTTATTTGGGCTTCTGGGGTTGACAGTCTTTAGATTTGCAGCATAGGAATTGTTAGGTCTGTACTCGGCTTTCCTTGGGGAGTATCTTGTTTGTTGTTTACACAATAGACCCACGGGAATCGTTGAAAAGAGTTGTGTTGTTATCGTGCCAAATGTAGTTTGTGGTTTATACAAATTGAGGCTCTTGGTACACCAGTTTGGGGTTTTGTGTAAGTTGACATTGGATACGGATTATTACGGGATGCTAGTATACGAATCATTCAGGCCCCTTTACGAAACCCATCTACAGCTCTGTGCGTTTATCAACCCTTCAACAAGCGGATGATTGACAACCCTAAACTCTAAATGGGTGGTTGTCAAAATTATGGTCCATTTTTGGGTCCTTAATATAATACGGTACCTATTGTTTAGGGTACCCAAAAAGGGGCCATAGTTTTGACAACCACCCAATTTGTAAAAAACCCAATCAATAGACCCTGGCCCGAAACCGTGAACCATGACGGAGCCCGTAAAAGGAACCCTGAGTTCCTGTCTTTTCAAGGGTTCCTTTGAAGAGGCTCCTTTAGTTAGGGGCTCCCACATACATACATATGTATATGTATATGTATATGTATATGTATATGTATATGTATATGTATATGTATATGTATATGTATATGTATATATATATATATATATATATATATATATAAGGGTTCCGTTTAAATTGCTCCTTTTTAGGAGTTCCGTTTAAGGGGTTCCTTATAAGGGTTCCTTTTAATGAGGTTCATTACAAAGGAACCCTCTTTAAGGGTTTCCTTTAAGAGGTTCCTTATGAAGGAAGCCTGAGCCAGGCCATACGCCAGCTGCAGCGGCAGGAGATGCGGGAGGTTGGGGAGAGAGAACTTCCGAGTCCTGAAAGAAAGCAGCTAGCGAGGCTTGGGATTAGGGTTTCGGGTTTTAGGCTTTAGGGTCAGGGTTTGGGGTTTAGGGGTTTAGGGTTCAGGGGGTTAGGATTTATGGTTTGAGGTTTTTATGAGTATAGATTGCTGTGGGGCACTGCCGCCATCACCCACACCCCCGCCACCACCACCAGCAGCATCATCATCAGCACAAGCATCACTGTCGTCATCATCATGGTCAACATCTTAATCATAGTCGTCGAGTCTGTTTCGCAAGATGCTGCTGCGGCACTGTGGAAGGCGGACGAGTTCATGCAGGCCTTCGACGCGGAGCAGTGGATGCAAAACCAGGCGTCAACATGACACACTGCGCCACTGCCCACTGTCAAGTTTTTGCAGTGCCGGTTTGGCATGAGGGCTTATTGTCTTGCGACAGTTATCACATGTTGATTGTCAGTTCTCCGAAGATTTCAGCAAACCTTGAAGCGTGGTTCTTTATACTTTTTTCTCCTCGCAATAGCCAGTTGCCGGTTTCCTCAAGATCGGTTCCAATTGTAAGGACTTATTCGAACCCCACGTCTTCATGCTGCCCCGAACTGCTGCCGACAGATCACAGTGATAATACCGAGAACGCCGAATGCGGAGCAGTTCAGACAAATCGGTCGCATCACTAATTCTGTGACGCCTCGCGTGGCCGAACATGATCCGATCCAATCCCGGCATCACCTGACTCGACTGTACTTCGGCTGTTCGCTGTTCATCAACCTGCGGAGAAAACAAGCACATCTTGCACAGAAGACCCCGTAGTTCTATATGGTAAGTGATTTCTGTGAGAAGGAAGGTGACAGGGCCCCGAGGCTGCCCAAACCCAGGGCCCTGTACTTAGGGTTTAGGCCTCCGTACCTAAACTCAACACCCATTCTAAACCCTCATACTGGCCCCTACAGTAATCCTTATAGACCCCTTTAAAAGGAACCCTGTTTCGAATCCCTAAACCCTAAACCCTCATACTAACCTCTATAGTAATCCTTATAGATCCCTTCTAAAGGAACCCTATTTCGAAATATTAAGGCCCCAATTGCAGGGCCCTTTGCCTCCGACTCCGGCACCGGGTGCTGGCAAAGCTGCACCCAAGCCGCCCAGGCATCTTTGGGGTTTATCGGCTATTCCTTTAAAGGGATCTATAAGGGTTGTATAAGCTAAGGGGCCGTCTGAGTTTTGTAATTTTGTACTTGGGGTTTAGGCTATTCCCTAAGGGTCCAAGTACCCAAATAGTAGGGTTTCAAGGTCCAAAAACCATTCAGGGTATGGATTTGGGGATCTAAAACCCTACTATTTGGGTACTTGGACCCTCTGGGATTCCTTTAAAGGGATCTATAATGGCTCTATAGGCCAAGAGGCCCTGTGGGTTTAAGGGTATAGGGGTCTGAGAAACTAAACTCCCTGCAGCCTCGTAGCTCTTGTTTTGAGTTAATCAGCTTCGTAGTTTTGTATTTAGGATATTGTACGGTAACCAAATACAGGAGCTACACTGTCGACTAGAAGTGGTATGAATCCAAACTGTTAGGCTAGCTACGACAGCTTCTAAGGGCAGTTGTTCCAAAGTGCTCTCTAAACACGAGAACCAAGTGCAGCAAGCCTGCAGACCCCCCCCCCCCCCTCCGCTCAAAAAACAGGGTAGAAGCAGTAGTGCTAGTCCGTCCTATAAAAGGTTTCTCAAGGTTGCTATAGTGCCGATTATAAGGGTTTCAAACTAAAAAGCATTCTACCTGTTTTATTGTGTGGTCATGACTTGCGCTGATTATGAAGGGTCTCGGGTCTTCGGGTTTAGGGTTACATTGTTTTCCAAACTACTTGCAGGATCATGGCACTTAGTAACTTACAAGTATGTAAGCTATCTACGTATAGCTATTATTGCTTCTACCCCCAGCTAAGGAACTCATAACTTTATTTGCTATGTCCCATGATCCTCCAAGTAGGCCATCTAGGAACTCAGAGAAGCACGCTTCAAAGGGTGTGCACACGTCCACAACCCGAGGAAGACTGCTGCACGGTCTCATTCTTCGAATCAGCTTGTCGCAAGGAAGCCCTAAACCTCACCCTAAGCCCTAAACCCTACAAGCCCTAAGCCCCGAGGCCCCAAGCTCTAAACCTAATCTGTGAACCCTCCACCTTCAGAACCTTGAACCTGAGCTTCTGCACGGACTCTGGACTATGGTGTGGACTTAAGGCCCAGTAGTGTTTTGGTTTTTCTGGGGTTTCCAGATCACGAAGCTTTTCAAGGGAAAGGGATACCCTCATTATCAATATCTTATAACTGGGGGTATACTGAAACGTCTGGAGATCGACTTGTAGTTTTTGCAGCCGACGACGCGACCCTAAACCCAGAATCCAAGCATAGTGGAGGCTCCGATCACAAGCGGGGCCGTTACCCAGGCCCGGATGCCCGACATTGCTCAACGGTGCTTGGGTTCAGGATTCGTGGACTGTGTTGGGGTTGTCAGTGCGCAATCCAGGGTTATCCTGGTCATAATTTTCCCTTGTGTGCTGAGCCCATTTTCTTTTTAGTCCGGGGGGGTTGTACTGGGGACTTCAGCGAAAATGCAAGACTGGTTGCGGAACTGTCCTGTGTTCTAGTCTGACTTGAAGGGATTTCCAGCATGGTCCAAGACAGCATGTGTGTGTGTTTTTTTGTTTGTGTGTATGTGTGTGTGTGTTCATATTCTTGGTCTATCTCTCTCTTTCTCTCTTTCTTGCAATCTTTGTCCGTCTCTCGATCTATATATCTATCCTATATATCTATCGGTTTATCTATCTACCTATCTGTTTATCTATCTAACGGGCTAGCTAGCCAGCCATGTGTATATAATTTGTGTACAGATATATACATACACACATGAAAAATATATATATATATATATATATATATATATATATATATATACTTGCATATTGCATATATGTTTATTTTATGTGTTTAACACAAATCAATACATATATATATATATATATATATATATATATATACATGTAGTGGGGTTGAGTTGAATGTGCAAAAACGATGGCTGATTCAGAGGATGTTAACTTATGGCATTTCACAGCATTCGAAGCACATGGTATCAGTTTTAGTGTTATTGATGCTGTTGCACATGCTGGAGCTAGCAACGATCATGAGGATGGTGTTGAAGATTCGAAGATGATTGGTGACGATGATTGTCTCAACGATCGAAGGATGCAGTTGTCGTCGTCGTGCTTGTTGTCGCTACTGTGATGATAGCAGAGGTTTTAGTCACCCCATCTTCACCTTTTCTAGACCTTGTGTTCTCCGAGGGAAGTCATGGTGGAGCCCAGACAGGCTGCCAGAGGGACGGGTTGTCAGTTTGGCATAGGGCAGGGTGGATTTCGGATTTACATCACGGGTTCATAAGGTCTAGTTACTAGTTTCGAGGGTCCATTGTTCAGGTTCAGGTGGATGTCAAGCTCTGTAGCGTCAGAGATGTCGGCGTGTTTTTCTGCTGTTGAAGAATGTTGATTTCCGAATTCATGTTTCGAAGTCGGCATGCGGCCTCGTAGGTGGATGCGAACTCACAAACACACAGGTGCCACTTGCGCATGGTTTCTGCCATTTTTTCGGCGTTCAAGTGTTACTTGCATGTTTGTCGAAATAGTGCTTCTGCGATGCAGGTGGGTTTCTGTCATGGTTGGCAGAAGTTGTTGCCACCTGACGAACTAAACCTGGACAAATCTAAAGCTTTTGTACCGGCTCGACCTTAGGCCTTCCATAAATGGGTGCTTGTCAAAATTAGGGTCCCTTCTTGGGTCCCTACTATAATACGGCACCTATTATTTAGGGTACCCAACAAGGGCCTTAATTTTTGACAACCACCCAAATGAAATGGGTCCTTGAAAATTTGTGTGCTCAGAGTAGATTCGTTCGTTCAGGGCCGTTGGGTTCTTTGTGCAGCGAGGTGGTACCACCCTCCAGTGGTTGGCCGCGCAGGCCAGTGGAAGATTCAACCTGCTTGGCAACTAAGTGACTCTGGGAGATAGCCTTAGGGTCCAGGGTTCAGGATTTCCAGGATTCAGTTTCCTGTGGGTTGATCGTCAACCGTCGTCTTTGCATGAATTTGTTTTGGAATTCCTCGTGTTGTCTGATCTTGAGGATCGCACGCATTTTCCGACGGTGTTGCGGATTTTTAGGGGTTTGGAGAAACCCCAACAGAACGTATACAGAGCCTTAGTGATCTTATATACCATGATTTCCCTAAAAAACTTATTTTCGGGCGGCATGACTTTATTTGGAATATCAGATGTACGGTGCCGTGTCAAGCCTCGTTTTCAAAGGTACGAGCTTTAGGACTTTAGGATTTACGGATCTAGGTTTCGAGGGATTTGGGGTGGGATCTGGGGTTCAGGGTCGTATAGTTTTCATAGCACTCACTGTCTACGGGGTCTGCTCCAGATTACTGCCACTCTTGCCTTTGAGAGGCTGTTATTTGCCCTAAGGCCTATTGCCTCTGAAGCTCTCCATGTGTGAGCCCCCGAAGAGCGAGATGGAGGGGACGAACAACAAACAAGCAGGTACCTTAAAGCAAAACTAATATAACATGTATGTATGTAAGTATGTATGTAGGTGTGTATGTGTCTATATATATATATATATGTTCATGGATACCAGCACTTACCGAGAACACGAGCAGTAGTGAACTTTAGATGCAGCATCTTCCTGAAAACAGCCGCAAACAAAAGCCTTCACAAAACATAAACCCTAAGCCCTAAACCCTAAACCCTAAACCTTAAACCCTAAACCCTAAACCCTCAACCTTAAACCCTAAACCCTAAACCTTAAACCCTAAACCCTAAACCCTAAACCCTGAGCCCTTATCTGAAACCGTGAACCCTTGTAGATCCCTGAAAGGAGCCTTAAACCACAACCCCCAAACTTCAATAGATCCTTTAAGCTAAGGGAGTCGAGCCCCGAAATCCTTCCTCCAAAAAGATCCCCTCAACACGCCCCTAAAAACCTTTACTCTAAAAAGATCCCCGAAACCCGCACCCCAAAACCCTTATTCCAAAAAGATCAACTAAAGGAGCCCTGAAACCCTCTGCCAGGCCCCCACCTCCTCCGCCCCCGCCTCCCTCCTGGAGCCCGGCTTTGGCCGACATCATCTCAGTGCAGGGGGCCTTGACATCTTGAAGGTTTCCGATTTTTACGGTTTAGGGTTTAAGGTTCAGGGTTTAGGGTAGAGGGTTATCGAACGCAGAATAAGGATTTTTGCGATGTTGGGCTTTGAGGTCTTGTCCTTTGTTTCGTTTTGGCGCAGGGTTTCTGGCTTCTTTCGGATGCAGGGTTTGGGATTCAAGAAGTTTTAATGTTCAGGCTTCGGGTTTCAGGATGGCTGGGTCTTCGCGCGTTGTGCTTGGGGGTCGGAGGTTTAATATGTGAGTTTCCGAAAATTGCGGCCCTAATATAGTACCGACCCTAAATAGTAGGATCCTTCATATAAGGACCCCAAAGCAAGGTACCCCCCAATATTCCGAAGGAAACTCCCCTATCTCCCACGCAAGAGACGGCCGTGGGGCATGCCCTTCTCATTGCGCCTGGTGCCGAATGCCACGCGGGGTTCTGTGCTTGACAGCACTTGGAGGTTCGGAGGACTAAGGAGGTAGTAAGTAGACTTATAAGTACCCTAAAAGGGACCCTAATTGGGGTTATGGTACTTATAAGTCCCTAAAACATCCAGTTAGTAAGTCCCCCGACCCTCCAAGCATGTCAATCAGGCAGCGTGCAGCGACTGCTCTGCCGGGGAAGAAGTTTTTGTTGTCAAAGCAGGTGCTGCAGTGGATGCAAGTGCACCTACAGCATTGTGACGTTCGGTGCAGCTTGGTGCCTGCCAAGTCCTTGAAAGAGAGACACAGAAATAGTAGCAATCATGATGGCAAAAATGATACAACCGATGCTCTTGGAATATAGAATTCTAGGACTCTAGGACCTAAGCCGCCCGAAGAACGTCGACTATAGACATCAGGAAGGATTTCACCCAAACAAAACATCCATGCCCTACTTGGCAAACCTAAGCCTTCAACTCGGAAAAGACAGACTAGGTCAAGCCCAGTGCTGCGGCCTCGAATTTGCCACGGCCTTGGTGCGAATGTCGAATCAAGTTTCCGTGAAGCTCGTTTTCTGTGCGTCTTGATGTCTACAACTGAGTGGGTTCACGGCCAGGGTCAAATCATCCGTGGCTGGTTGGTGCTTGATCTTCTTGCATGCAGTTTTGTCTTCTGACTGGTGGTGTTCGGTGTATGAGTTTCGTGCTCGTGCGTTTACGCTAAACCCTACACTAGGCCCTAAACCCTGAAGCACCAGGATTTGGGACCAGAGTGCTTAACCATATCTCACCGCACATTGTACGAGGACGTAAGCCTGAAACTCGAATCTCCGAAGCCCACAATTCCAGATGTTAGTGGTTTTCATGGTCTGCTATGACGCCATTTCACTTCTATACGCAAACAGCTGAACAATGTTAAACAAGACAAACCTCCAACAGTGGCACTCAACTTTCAAAGGTGGTGAGATCGTGTGTGCTGAGATCGTGGCTTGCCGAGTTGGATTTCTGTGTCTGTGTGTGTGTGTGTACATGCTAGTCTGCTAGTGTTCGTGTGGAGTGTGCCGGGATTGTTGTTCAGGGTTTCGAATTGCCACGGCTTGCACCCTAAACTCTAAAAGCCAGAAGCCAAGGACGAAGCTGCTGGTGAGGAAAACCTGTGTAGCTCATTCATTCCAAGTCTCAGCTTGGCATGTCGATGTATTAGCCCCGAGAGCTTGAACACATGCCCATTGCGCGGTTCAGAGAAGAGCTATAACTACAATTTCAACTAGGACACCGAGATCAATGTTGTAGGTATTGAGGACGGGCAGCGTACGGGGGACCCTTACCAGCTGTGCAACATGTCTGCAAACGTCGTCTTATTGCCTCAAGCTGAGGGAGAAAATGGAGGTGTTATCAGGGCTTGTTCGGCTGTTAATGATCATCTTAACTGTTCATATCAGAGGCTTCAAGGTTTACGACTTAGTCTTTGGGCCCGGCTCGTAGCTTTGTTCGAAATTGGTAAGAGCTCAGAGTCTGATGGGCTGCTTCACGGGTTGCATCCTGGGTTTCAAATAGCGGGGTGTGACTGCAAGCTGGGTTCTTCATGGGGGTGTATGTAGAGCATTCAGTTTTCTTTCCGGCAACTCTCTTTAGCTGGAGCATTCTAAATTGTCGCCGCTGCCTCCACAGGAAGGACAGAGAGCAAAAAGCTCCAAGCCGAAACCAGCCTAAACCCGACTGAGAGAAACAGCCCCAAGCCGCCAAGACTCGAAACTCCCGGAGCTTGAACCTTACCAGTAATACAGGGGCCTGGATAATTAGAATTGGGTTTTGGATAAGGAATCACACAAAATAGTATAGGTACCTAATGAGGCTCCTCTTTTAACGCACGGAAGCCCTTCAGACGGCTTGGAGCTCTGGGCCCTAAGCTTGTGTTTTCATAGAGCCGGTGCCTTGCTGCTTTCCGCCGCAGCTGCTGTTTTTCAAATTTTTGTATTCTGTGGCCGTGGACGGGAAACCTCTCGTCCGTACACGCAACTTGGCAAGAACTACTCCCTACAAACCCTAAACCCCCAATCCTTACTCTCTGTTAACCCTGAACCCTCAGTAGGTAGTTGGTCTGGTTGTCATATACCTTTTCAAGGTGCCGCACCTACAACTGGCCATCCCTGAACCGTAAACCCTGTAAACCCTATCCCCAAACCCCAGCCCTAAACCCTATCCCTACACTCTGAACCCTGAATGTTGACCACCCAAACCATTGGGCTTTGAGGTCCATATCCTGGATCCCGACAGTTGGCATACAGTCGTCGCGAGAAAGTTGAAACATCATTCTCCGCATGCCCTTAAGGCAAGAAAACGGGCCTTTAAAAAGGGGATACCGGCATTCACTAAATCCAGCTTCCATTTTCTATCCGTTGATATTGGAGGAGCTAAGGAGCCAGGGATGATGATAATCCCTATTAAATAAGGAGCTGAAGAGCCAAGGGAACCCCAAAACCACTGGTTAGTTTTCCAATTTTGTGGGGTTTATTATGTTCCTATGGTGGTTCGGATTTAGGGTTCAGGCTGACTCAGGGTTTATAGAGTCGAGGCTTTGGGGTTCAGGGGTTCCGGTTAAGATTTATATGAGGTGCATAGCTTGGAGAAGCTGCCCCCACCCTGTAATAGTGGTATAATAGGAATATAATAGGGCCCTAATATAATCCGAAAAAATCCTTATAGTCACTATTACAGGGTGGGGGCAGCTTCTAATGCATAGCTTACCGGGTTAGGGCGTACATGGATTAACGGTGTTGGCTTTCGTCGGTTTTGCTGCAAGCAAATCAGCATGAGAGTCATGGCATGTCATGGCGCTGCTCCAGCAACCATGGCAGGTTAGGGTTTAGTGTTTAGGGTTTAGGGCTTGGTTTAGGCTTTGGGATTTAGGGCTTCGGTTTAGTCTTTACACCGGGCACTTCAGGTAGAGACGGGTGGAGGGCTTCTGAAAAGCAACACTTGTCCGGATACTATGCGTTTCTCCCGAACCTGCTGTTTAGCTCTTGTACCCTAAACACGGAACTCTGAGCCCGTAACCCTTCGCCGCATCCCAAATCCTAAGCCCCTAAACGCCTAAAGCCTCAACCCTAAACCCCAAAACCCTAAACCCTAAACCCTAAGTCTCTAAACGCCTAAAACCTCAACCCTAAACCCAAAAAACCGAAACCCCTAAACCCTAAGCCTCTAAACGCCTCTAAACCCAAAAGCCCGAAACCAGTAAGCCTTTGGAGCAACTCATCTGTTGCCTCTCCCTATCCCTCCCGGGACCTTATTATGGGGTCCTTAAGGGGTCTAGGGCCCTAACTATGAGGCCCTTGGAGGGATAGGGTCTGCTTTCGAGGAGCCACGGCCGCCCCGGAGCGGCGGCCGCGCACACATGGAGTTGGGAACCCATGGGGGTTTCCGAGAATTCGGAGTTTGGGGTTTAGGACTTAGGGGTTTAGGGTTTAGGGGTTTAGGGTTAGGGTTTAGGGTTCAGGGGTTTAGGGGTTTAGGGAGGGGTTTAGGGATGTAGGAGTTTGGGGTTTAGGATTTAGGGGTTTGGGGTTTAGGTGTGTAGGGTTCAGGGTTCCGTATGCGAGTTTTCGAAACTTAGGGGCACCGTTAAAGGGATCCATAAGGGCTCCTTTAAGAGATCTGTAAGGGTTCTATAAAGGGTTTAGGGTTGAGACTTTCCGACAATAAAGGTTACCTTTAAGGGTTCCTTTAAAGGGTTACTGTAAGGGTGCAATAATGATTCCTTTAAAGGGCCCTGTCAGGGTCTAGAGTTTTCGAAAATAAGGGATAGCTTATTGGGGTCCTTACGATGAGGATCCTACCATTTAGGGTACTATATTTGAATCCCCTATTTTCGGAAACTCCCCCATGGGGAACCAGCAGGGGTTTAGAGTAGTAATCCTGGTATTCCGGTTCAGGGTGCTACCTGGGGTCTAGGGTGTGAAGGCTTAGAGTTTACCTGGCCTTCTCCGCATACCCAAAAAATTAGCCAAGGCTGTGTAGGCCTCCGAATTACTGAAGGAATAGCCCGTGCTTTAAAAACAGCCCGAGATACCTATTCATCCATTTCGAGGGCTATTTGTGGGTTTGATTCCGGGAACGAGATTGATTACAAGAGTCGAAGGCTATTCGTTGATTTCATAGATGTATATGCCAGGTTGCCGGCATGACCACTCCATCTGCCAGGTTGCTGGCTCCGAGATGCTGCAACATGACAGAAGAAGTGATAGAATGCTTAGCTTCGGTATACATAGGGGTCCAGGGTTTTTAGAAGGGAGTTTTGGGTGTAAAGGATTCTTGTGGGCTCCATAGATGAAGAAAACTTCGTTTCTTCTCTTTATGCAAACCCTTACTTACTCCAAGTATCACAAGCCTTTACTTGTTATAGAGCCGACGTACCAACATCAGATATCCCCAACCCTAAAACCCTTATAAAGCTTATCACTTAAGCTCTGTCGAACCCCATAAGCCGGGGAAGAAACAGCAACGGCGCATGGCCTTTCTCTCTGTGCGCCAACTGGTGACTGATGTGGATGAGTGCCCCATTGCTTTTGCAGGGTGGCAGTATGACAGAACAGATCTGCAGACTGTCGCTTGCTGCATGTGCATACATTGCATAAACGTGAAATACACTGTTGACCTCCACATCAGTGCTCAAAGCTTTCATGCCACGGGGATGGCAAACATGGAGCTGTTAGGGTCGCTTTTGGAAGCCGAACCACGGCTCGAAGATGCAGTGCGAGAGCTAGGCCCATGCCCCAGCCCACGATACTTGTGAGCTGCTCTATAGAGTAATATACAATGTATACCACCTCGATAAAGTATTTTCTTGATCCCAGGTCTTTGGACTATGCCGGCTTCCTTTTGGAACGACTGCATGCGAGTTATGTATCCCGATGCAAAGGCCGGACAGGGAGCAGTTAAAGCAAGGGGTTGGGATAGATCATGGGACCTTATTCACTCTTGCAGGACATGGAGATTACAGTAAGCAGAGTGGAGGACATTGTGCAAAACTACCGAATCTTGGATTATATAAGGGGTCCTGCTATGCATATTGTCCTACACGACCTATCTCTAAGGCACTATGGGAGTTACTCGCCACTTGGCCCGCCAAATTCGTAGAAAGTGCTGCTTGGCTTGAAGTGGTCAGTGGTGATGGCATATGAAACCATATGTGCACACTCCATGGTATGGACTGCTTCGATCTGTTGCCTAGGCCAGGAGCCCGAGTCTTGCTTGCAAATCTTTGAGTGCGAGTGTGCTAGCATGCCGGTGCTCGGGTATAAAGTTTGGCCTACTTAAAACCTATCCCGTATCTGAGGTTACATCGTCATCTGGAGAAGGTGAATTTGGCAGCTCAGGAAGCTCCGAGCCATGAAGAGGGTCGCCTTGCAAGTGCCATGTAGACTGCAGTTGTGCTGTGTTGTACATACAGGATCCTGCAGGATTCACTTTGCTAGATTTCCCCCGGGGGCTTCCGCTTCAAAAGACCTGTGCAAATGGGTGTTGAATGCAGTGCATACAGTGTGCATGCGACGACAGCACATAGTGTACAACATGCAGGTACTTTGCCACTCCGGATGGTTTCGTCGATGCCCTCTTCACAAGTTAAAGCCCTGGCCTTATCCTTATCGGAGTCCCCAGCGCGCTGCTGAGTGTCCTGCCACAGACTGATCGTCGCTTGCATGCAGGCTGCTTGCATGGGGGTTCGAACATGTGCACATGCATCTACCGATACTGCTTGGGGGCTCAATACGGCTAGCAGGGCAGTGTGAATCGGATAGTCGAGGGCCGTTGAACCATGGCTGGGAAGCTCGACTTAAGTGGGGTCGCTACCAAGTGGGAGGGAGATGAAACCTTACGACGACGTGTGCTGGAGCACCACTGCCTTTTGCAGTGGAAGGACCCCAAGAGCACAGGAGTTGCCAGCATGAAGCATGCCAAGATGAACTTCTTGGTATTGAAACCCTTGTTCGAAACTTGGGCCTCGACTTCACCTACACCGAGAACACCGGGACTCCCAGAAATCAGGAAGCAGGCCCTGCACATGTGGCATGCACATGTGTGTGTGAGAGAGAGAGAGAGAGAGAGAGAGAGAGAGAGAGAGAGAGAGAGAGAGAGAGAGAGAGAGAGAGAGAGAGAGAGAGAGAGAGAGAGAGTCTTTTCGCATGGGTGTCATGAGTGCATAACACATGTTTCTTATCATCTCTTATGTGTACATGCCCAATATTGGTGTTGTGGCCTGGAGGTGCTCAAGCTACGACACCTTCTTCATGTTCCAGACCCCAAAGGACCAGCTCTGGTTTGTGATTCTTGGGGCTTGAGGAAGCATTGCTCCCTTTTCATTCGAAGACTTGGTTCTACTTCCCGGAGCGGGGAGCCTTGCCAGGATGTGTATGCTTAGTGCTCGATCCTCCTGTTCAGTAAGGGTTATGAGCAGTAGTAGCGGTTGCCAAGGATCCAGACCTCCGTTCGCTGAAGCGAATCCTTCTGGCAGCCTGGTTCCCTGAGAGGCTTCATGAGCTTGATATGCCAGTGGCTGTAGTGTCTTGGATGTTTGCTGGGTTGTGTTTGTTTTTGTTTCCGGAGGGCTGCTAAGGGTTCATGGTTCAATCTGTTGAGATGAGGTTCCTGCTGAACCTCACGATGAAGAGGATTATGAAATGGAGGAGGAGGAAGAGGAGGAAGAGGAAGCTTCAGCACCAGTTGCTGAAGTTTCTGATGAAGTGGAGGGTGCAGGTGAGGAAGAGGAAGCTGCAGCGCCACTTGCTGAAACTTCTGATGAAGTGGTGGGTGCAGATCAGGAAGAGGAAGCTTCAGCACCATGTGCTGAAATTTCTGATGAAGTGGTGGGTGCAGATCAGGGAGAGGAAGCTGCAGCACCTGTTGCAGTTGACAGGGAGGATGAGGTGATGGTGCTTTCAGACACTGAGGCTCCACACACTCCTGTGCACAAGCCCCTGCGATTGCATTCACGCTCGGGTCAAAAGCTTGAGTTCCATGTGCCTGGGCGACTTCGCATCCTGAAAATGCAGTTGGAAGCTGTGAAGTGTTGTGGCTGCAGTTGTTTGTTTGATATTGCATTCTGTTCTGCAAACCCATGTCCCAACGAGTGCATGGTGTGCAAACCCTGTGATCCAAGGATGGCTCGTGCTGGCCGTCTGGAGGCCAAGAACAAGGCAGCATCCTTTTGTTCGGTGGGCTCCTTTGCAGCATTCGGTTTGAAAGTCGAGGAATGTGGATCATGACTGGTAGTTTTGCCATGGTGCGATGTGGTGTAATGGTGCTATATGATAAGGACCGGACAACCACGACACCCTGCCCTACGATGGTGATGCAGTGGCTGGTATGATGATCAAGCCGCCTGAGGTGGTTGACCTGAGTGATAATGAGCCGGTTTCCAACGACCCGTCTGGTGACTTGCCGGATGGTCGGGTGTCTGCTGATGTAGCTGATATCCCGGTTCAAGAGGCGGTCGTGATGCAGGAAAGTGAGCAGCTTGGTCAGGTTGCTCTTGCTTTGCCGTGTCCTGATGCTCGGGTGTCTGCTGATGTGGCTGATATCCCGGTTCAAGAGGCGGTCGTCATGCAGGAAAGTGGGCAGCTTGGTGACGTTGCTCTTGCTTTGCCGTGTCCTGATGCTGCTGCTGTTGCAATAGAGGGACATGTGGAGGATGCAAAGGGCTCTTCTGATGGGGCAAAGGAAATGCAGAGCGCGGATACGGAGGGGCCAGTGGCAACGCAGAGCATGCACTCTGAGGGGCCGGTGGCTACAGAGGCTACAGATCTTGATGATTTCGGCCTCCCACCCCTGAAAAAAAGAGTTAAAGGCCAAGTGTATGCCCGTCTGAAGTCATACTTGCATGAGGCGGGAGTGGGATCTTGGGCCATGCTTGCATATGTGTTGTATCGGTTCATGTGTATAACGATTTGTGCAGGTGGTTGTGTCGAAGCAACATCAGGATGAGATGCAGAAGGCTTTGAAGGAGAGTAAGGAGGATGAGAAGCCTAAGAAGGGCAAAAAGGCTAAGAAAGCTGATCCTGACCAGCCAAAGAGAAAGCCTGGAAGGCCTCGCAAGCATGTGCCAGAGCCCTCGAGTTCCAAGAAGGATAAGGAGGAGGAAGCAGTCCCAGCTGCGAAGCCCAAAGCCAATAAGAGAAAGCATGTTGACCCCGAATCCCCGACAAAGCCCAAAGCAAAAGCAAAGGCCAAGGCAAAAGCCTTGGGAGTGGCAGCCGAAGGTGTGGAGCCCATTGTCGACCAGGGTCCCAAGCCCAAAGCCCGAGCAAAGGCAAAGGCCAAGGCCAAGGCCAATAAGGTTGTGCCAGCCGAGAATGTGGAGCCGATGTCTGCCATGGCCGCAGACAACGAGGTTGCACCTGTGGTTGCTGATCCGGGTCCGAAGCCCAAAGCCCGAGCAAAGGCAAAGGCAAAGGCAAAGGCCAATGCCCCAGCCGAGAATGAGGAGCCGATTTCTGCAATGGTTGCAGACAACGCCGAGGTTGCACCCGTGGTTGCTGATCCGGCCCCACAGCCCAAAGCCCGGGCAAAGGCCAAAGGAAAGGCCAAGGCGAGGCGAGTGGCAGATGAGGATGCAGACCCACCGGTCAAGAGGCGCCGAATCAGCAGCATTAGAAAGAAGCACCCTGAGCTGGCCAAGATGCCTTTGTTTGAGTATGTTGAGATGTCAGTTTACTGGACTCGATGTGCTGTGGGCCTCAAGCTGAAGCAGGGTGAACTGGAGAAGAAGCAGGAGGGATGGGTGTTTGTATGTGCATGAACTGTTGGGTTTTTGATCCGTTGATGTTTGTGCTTGGCCCACCCCTGACAGGTTATCTATGTCAGCAACAAGAGCCTCTCCATGCAGGACAACATCGACTGTGCCATCGACATGGTTGCTGTTTCTGCAAGGGGAATCTACAGGTGTTGTGCATCCCGTGAAATCATTCATCTGAGGCTACGATCTTGGAAGTCGCCCATGGTGATTGGCTCTCTGTGAAAGACCTCTTGGAGGAGAAGAAGAGGGTTTTCCTGTTGCGACACATGTGATTTCTGGAAGAGTGGATGCACTGCATGAATTACTGCACATGCCTTTTCAAAATTCTCTGCAACGTAGAATGTTTGCAATTTGATCAGTGATGGGAGCCTCCAGCGCATCTTTAATCGATGTGTTTGTGCTACCGTCTGCAGGGATGCATGCACAAGCATTGGCATCTGCACGCAGATTTATGTACCAGCTCGTGATCGTGTCATGTGACCAACGAGTGATCGGCTGCTGAGAAAGGGGATTCATGTATTGCTGGCTTCGTGTCTGCGAAATGCATGCATGCAACCCTCTAAACTCTCCTTCGGTCAAGTCTCTGATCCCTTGTTCGGCCCAGGCCTCATGCCGTTGCTCATCCAAGCTGCGAAGTTCGGCGTCTCGCTCCAGCGCGAACGAGGTCAGCCCCGCCCACCGAAGCAGGGCAGTTTCGGAGTTCAGGGTTCGTAATGGTTTTGGGGATGTATAGGGCAAAATAATTTAAGGAATTATGTTACTGGGTTATATTTATTGCTCACCCATGAACTCCTTAACCCACCTATATATAGGACCTAGAGTAGGCCCTTATTCCCTTTTTTAGGGTTCAGGTTCTTTTATGAGCCCCCATAAAACCAAAAAGGGCACCCTTTTTATTCCTAGGTTACTCTTGGGTCTAGAGGATAAGCTATATAGGTCCTTCGCAGCTTCAGGGCTGTTGGAAATCACAGATTTCAGTTGGTTCGGATTCAGAATAACATTAGACATATTAGGGTAGCAGCTAGAGTGACTGCTGGGTTTCCGACAATTTCCAAATGGAGTGTGGTTCAAATAGGCTACAGGGGCTTTGGCAAAAGAGAAGGGTATTAGGTTATGTACACATTGATCGGGTTCTATTAACCTACAGGGGGAATCATATATGGTTGTGGGTTTTCTAGGTATGGGTGTGGGATATAGCTACAGTTATAGGATCCTTAAGGGGGTGTGGTTCAAGGGGGGAGGGTACAAGGAATTCTTAGGGGAACCTTAGGGAGTACTAGGGAGAGTTAAGGATCACTAGGCTATATACCCCCCTTGGAGCCCCCTCCCTTAAGGATACTATAATGCTGGGAACAATGGTACTTGGCTATAGGGTCCTCTGGGTTCGGGGTGAACTGAGTTCTAGCATGCCTTGTGGCATTTGTTCAGCAGTCTTCTGCTAATCGGTTGGTACGGGGTTTTGATGTTCGTCCTTGGTTTTGGAGTTTTGTGGCTGATGTCATTGTACACCCAACTCCAGACCCCGAAGAGTGCAGAAGCTTGCTTATGTTCATTGCATCCATGAGATCAGGGCCTGGTGACTTTTTGCAGTGTTTCTACTTCTATGTGTTAGAGTACACATGTGAGGGACTCAAGGCTGCATGCATCGATGTGTTGCAAAACATATTATACCTACAAAGGATGTCTGAACCAAAGTTATACAAACTGCCTGGCAGTGTTCATGTTGAGCAATTGTGTACAGTACGGATCTAGAAATAACTTTGTGCCATGGATCAAACGGGTCTCGTTGATGTCGTGCTGGTGCAAATCTGGGCTGCTCGCATCCTGATCCGGATTGGTGAGAAGAACCAGTTCTGGACTATATTCGGGGGTGAGCATATTCGGGAGTCCCTCATGATTCTGCTCCGGTACACGCCACGTTATGCAGACCGTGGTCGTGTGGCCATCATAACTCTAATCGACACGCTGACGTCACTGCGACATCATGTGGGTCAAGGCTGGGGGTGGTGGCAGGATATTTACTATGTCCAAACTGGCCTACCTGCAACGCCTGAAGGCTTCTCGTGTGAAAGGCTCATGTTGCGAGACAATCCCAAACGGCTTCATGTGTACCTGAAGCAAGGCTGGGCAGCTTTTCAGAAGCAGCTAGATGTGATCAACCGCAGCGATGGAGTGGAGATTGATGCCATGGTGGATGACATATCCTGTGTCTTTCAAGATGCAATATGTGTAGCCTCACTTTTGAGTCCCAAGGGCCCTCCGAACAAATGTGAACGGGTCTCTGAGCTTGAGACAATGGACTAAAATGCCTCCCAGGGACGTGTTATATAGACCGATGGCAGCTCGGCACAGCTCGGCAGGAAAATTACCACGCCCAGGAGATCCTTGGTTTGCTGTTCCTTTAAGGTTTTGAGGAGCCCTTAATGGCCGGAAAATCTTACACTTGACCGTCTATGAACCCTATACCCTATCAAGTATTGTATTAAGCCCAGAGCGCCTATCCCCAACCCCAATAAACCCTACTACAAACCTCAAACCTTTTTTGGGGTTTTCATCTCAGGGGATTCTTGCCTTTTTGTACAGACCCTATACCAAAGCCACAATTATCCTGAAGTACTCATTCAGATCCGAGAACTCCATAAGCAGCAATCCAGCAAGCCGTCCCAGGCATCAGCAAATGCCTCATCACAAAACTTTGATTTTAGAGAAAACCCAATACCCTATAAACCCTATTATACCCTCACAGTCGAAACCCTAATCCATACTTAAAGCCATGTTTGTACTGTATCGCTCCTGGAAATCCCAGAACTCAGCAATCGAGCAAGCCTCCGAGGTACCATCAACTGCCTTGATTCCAGAGTGCTTCTAGGTATACCCCATAAATGCGAAACCTTAAAAACCTTATTGTGAGCCACGTACACCCTACTTGGAGGCCCTTTTGACTTAGTAAGTAGGGTTAGTAAGGTGGGTTATGGGGATTATAATAGGTTTCCAGGGGATACTAAGTAGACTTGCTAAGTCAAAAGGGCCTCCAAGTATATGTACTCGGAATCCTGTACAAATCCGAAGCCACTGTTACCCTGTACTGCTCTTCGAAACCCCACAATTCAAAGCCATAATCCAGCAAGCCCCTCTGTGGTATTATCAGATGTCTCAGTACCCGATTCCAGAGTACTTATATATATATATATATATATATACACCCTAAATCCTAATTTAAACCTTAAGGTCTACAGTCTATATAGTATCGCTAAACCCTATAAACCCTATCTGCATGCAAAGCCTGCAAGCCGGATGCTTCTGGAGTCATGCACTCGCCAGTTGGTGTGGCCCAGCGCATGCCAGGTGTGCTGTCCTTGAGGGTGCAGCATTATTCGAAGGTGTATTGTATGGCCTGATATGGGGGTTATATATTCTTATTTCCCGGTGTCGAAAGTTCTTTAGAAGCTGGCTGCCATGGTTCTGCCCTCTGAAGTGCCGGTGGTTCTCAAACGGCTGGCTAAGTTGGGAGCGCCCAAGGCTGCCAGACAATAAACCGATTGTGCATTGCATATGTGTAGTCTACAAGATCTAGAATGACTTTGGACGTGTGAACTGAGGCCTTCTTACTTCTTGTTCTGCTCACTACCTGCTTGAAAGATGCCAAGCTTGGTGTATGCAGCTACGATACATTGGAGTTCTTTGCTGGAAAGGGTCATCTCACTGCTGCTTTCAGAATGACTGGTCGTAAAAGTGCTGCCCTTGATGCAGTATACGATGATGCGGTCAAGAGAAAGGGCTCCATGAATATTATGACAGATGCTGGCTTCGTGTTACTTGACCCAAAGTTCAACTGTGGGATGCATGTGTAAGTCCTGTATCCTGATGGCTTCTTCCGGCCTAGCTCAGGCTGGCGATCATCACTTTGCTCAGGACAAACTTAGACAATAGCATCGTGGTCGTGGCGGTGTGCTGTTCCTCTTGGGTGCTGTGTGCACGGGCAACTACAGGTAGGTCTGACCACATGCCGATGGGAACGGAAAGGTATCCCAAAGTGGCTGCAGCCAATAGAATGGTGAGTCGTGTGTGTTTATTACTGCAATTGGCTACTGCATTGGGTTCAACGTGGTTGGTGGAGCAGCCTGCTTCATCTCTGCTGTTTCAGCATGATCGCATGCGAGAGATGGTTCGAAGATTTCAGCAAGTTGCTGTCAGAGCATCTTGATACTTATGGGCTTTACTTTGTTTGTCTTGTAGCATATGTTGTCTGCCCTCCTGCTACCCGTACTCACCTCAGGTCTGGAAACAACGATTCTGGATGAAGCACTACCAGTCTGCGACCCCGAAAGCTACGATGCTCTGGAGCAACAGTTCGTTTGTTTCCAAGTTCGACTTAGGCCCTTTGACGAAGGCTGCATTGAGGTCTTCAGTTCGAACGACTGATCGGTGGACTAATGCTGCAGGGCGCAAATGTTTCAAAGGTAACAAACATTTACGAGGGACACAGACTCTTGCTTGCAAGTAGACCTGGCTTTAAGCTGCTATGGCTGAAGCCCAGAAGCCCCGTTGAAAGTAAGAGTAGCTAAGGACCTACACCGTGCATTTTGCCCGGAAGATTGTTCGAATGACCCCGCTGCTGCTATTGTCGGAGACGAAAGACTGGGTCGAGGTGTATTGAGTGTATTGCACATGTTTGCTGTAGTGGTGTCCATGAAATTGCTTTGTCTTTCCAAGCCTCGAGAATGATCGATCCATATAGAAGCCACCCAGGTCGATGAGATGCAGACAATCCATAGCCTCTTCAGCGAGCTCAGCTACAACGATGTGTGGGATGATGCAGGAGTCCGTACTGCAGTTCGGTATGTCCGGGGTTCTAAAACCCTACAGCTTCCTGAAGAACTGAGGTCTCTTATTCCCCGATCCTTGTAAGCTTTTAAGCTGGTCACGGCTTGCAGCTGTAGTGATGCTTTACCGTGTATCGCGCAGGATTGAAATCGTTCACACCCAAAAGCATGCATGCACACCTGGGGCCTTGCATTCCAATACCCTCGGAGCTCCAAACCTATGACCGAACCCCAAACAGACACATAACTGCCGAGAAGTGTAGGGCGTAGGGAAGGCGTAAAAGGCCATACAAAAGGCGTAAAAGGCCGTAAAATCTGTACCCCGTAGGCCCCCGTAGGCCCCCGTAGGCCCCATAGGCCCCAGCATGCCCCGGTATAGGCTGTTCTAGGCTAACTCTGATGCAAAAAGCCGTTTGAAGCCAGTAAACCGCCATTGGTCCTGTGTTTTGTGGCACAGAACGTGGCAGGGGTGTTGTGGTCCCAGCCCGGAAACCCTCTAGAGCCTGTAATTCTGCTGAATCCCGGCCCCTACCACGCATGGCCTTCGGAAGATAGCTCAGAACAGGCTGAATCCCGGTCGTGCCCCCGAAACCCTATCTCCTATTGACCTTATAATCCTATTTCTAAAGCCCAATTAACTTATACCCTCTAAGCCTCCTACTAATGCCTTGCTGTGTTCGGCGATGACCTCTGCAACACCCCATGCTGCCGAATCATTTCACCGAGTGCACCTATACAGACATGGCCTAGAATATATCTAATAAATCCAGAACTTTGTACCTCGTATCGATCTTTACAAACCGTAGTTCATCGACCCCTGAATCGTAGAAAACCCTCACTTTGTAGTCATGCATATATATATATATATATGTATGTGTGTGTGTGTATATACCCTCCTAAATCAAACCTTACTGTGCCCTTAGTGGTGTCTGCTGAAAGGTGCTAATTCGTGCAAAATAATTTCTAATTGATCCCAAGACAGTATGCAAGGATGCTGGCAGGAAAAACCCTTGTCCAGTACGGCCATGCATGCATTTTGTCGAAGCTGCAGTCACCATGTTGCTGGGGTTCCAGATTTTTGCTCAGGCTTTTCAGTGAGGCGACCCATAGAGGCGCCATATCAGGATATGGCTGGAGAGCTAGGACAACCCGGCTCAATGTCGTTGCCCTCTCGTGAGTTTTCCAGTGAAACCCTGACAACTGGCTTGAAGACCCTCGACTTTCAGCAGATCAAGCAAGAGTCGGATCAGGGCCTTGATGAGCGCATGAAGGATCCTTGGTTAGAATGCATATATGGCTTGGCTGTTTCTTTTAAGCCCTACAGACATGTCCTGGCAGGAACTGGAGGCCCTCATCCTAAAGGAAGAGTCGTTGGCCACTAGCTCCGCTGAGCCTCCTACAACGGAGCCAATGGCTGCTGAACCTGCCACCCCAGCCCAGACAACCTTGATGCAGGCTACCCCAAAGTCCTCAGCAATCCTATCGGGCCCCAAGAAGAAGCTTCGCCTGCAGTCTCCTCAAGATGTCCGAAAGAACTTGTTCAGTAGCCCAATTGCAGCCACGATTCCAGATGCGGTCTTGGAGGAGGCCGTGGGATGCTCCTTGGATAGTGGGGATGCAAAGGATAGAGCCCTAGCCTGGGTAAGGGAAGGCTCCTATGAGGAAGCCATCGACGAAACGATCGATGAGGATTTGGCTAAGGCGAGATTCGAGCTTCAACAAATCCTTGTGTGTGATTGTTTCAACAAGCTTCTGAAGCATTATAGGTCTTGTGAACTTTCATTGTTCAGGCATTTGAGGCAATCCAACTTGCTGACCCCTATCTTGTCTATGCTGGGAATGGTGATACCAGTATGGTTTCGGATGTGACCAACAAGGCGGCGAGTGACAAAGCCGATGGGGCCTCGGATGTTTCTACGTGCACAGCTGGCTTCTCCCACGAGGAAAAGCTAGCTATGGAAGCACGTTGCACGAAGCTCCTTGACCAGGCTACTAAGCTTTCTCAGTTCCTGAGGGATCGTGACTCCACGATCGAAGCCCTTCGTCAGGAACTGCAGTCTGAGCGCCAAAGGGTTCAGGAGATGCAGGCCCGAGCTTCGGAGGTCAGTGCAGCCCCCGTGGAGTCTGATGCAAAGGCCCCCTCGTTTGAGGATCTAGATGACAAAGGGAAGGAGGCTGCACGTGCAAAGCTACGACGGTTCTGCCAGAGAAAGGCTGACGGATCGTTGAATGTTCCGCTTGAAGTTCACCTTCAATGGAAGGAAGCTGGAGCGGGACGTGATAAACTCCTTCACATGTTTGTCTCCACGAACTTCAACCGCGACCCTTTCCCTGCAGACGTGCAAGTTGTCTTATACTCACCCTTTAGCATGATTACAACTAAGCATTGACCCCATCACCTCCCAGGAGCAAATGCTGAGACAGATCAGCTTGGAGCAGACCAAGAGCAAGGAGATGCAACTCAGCATCAAAGGGAATTACTACACGGAGACGGAGCTCCGTGACGAGAAAAAGGTGCCGGAGTTGCTTGTCTGCAGATTCATAAGCCTCCGTTGGTCACAGATCGGCTCCCCTACATTCTAAACGCAAATGTAAACCTTAATCAACCCTGATAATAATCCCTGAGCCATAAAAGCCCTTGCCCGGCACTCATTCTTGCGAACCCTAGCAGTGCTAGGGGCTCCCACCTGAAGCCCGAAAGCTGTGTCTTAGTCTGTTACAGCCATATCGAATATTTTATATCGGCCAAGATTCTGATGATGGCTACTGCCAAGTGTTGCCTCAGATTGCTGGTTTGTGGTTACCAAAGAGCATCGGGTTTATACAAGGTTGCATTGGTATTCACAGGACACCCACAATCGTATTGAAAGTAGGGAATCCTTGTAGTCATTGTATCCAGAATCATGGCATCAACTGTCGACACAATATGTTGGGTTCTGAAGTCGTAGCTCGAAGACTCCTGTTATGTCGATGACGATGACGATTATTGCTTCTCCTACTGCTAGTACTACTACTGCTACTGTTACTTTTACTGCTACATGCTACATACTACTCCTACTGTTACTGCTGCTGCTACTGCTGCTGCTATAGTGCTAGAAGTAGTACGGCTGATGGACAAAATCCTGCATTACCCACTATAAGGAATATACGCCATAATTCCCATAATTTAGAGTCCTTAAGGATTTTGTCCATCAGCCGTAGCACTAGTCTTAGTATTAGTATTACGATTATTATTAGTAGTAATAGTAGTAGTAGTAGTAGTAGTAGCTAGTAGTAGTAGTACTACTACTACTACTACTACTACTACTACTACTACTACTACTACTACTACTACTACTATTAGAAGCTGCCCCCACCTTGTAATAGTGGTATAATAGGAATATAATAGGGCCCTAATATAATCCTATATAATCCTTATGGTCACTATTACAGGGTGGGGGCAGCTTCTACTACTACTACTACTACTACTACTACTACTACTACTACTACTACTACTACTACTACTACTACTACTACTACTACTACTACTACTACTACTACTACTACTACTACTACTACTACTACTTACTACTACTACTACTACTACTACTACTACTACTACTACTACTACTACTACTACTACTACTACCACTACTACTACTACTACTACTACTACTACTACTACTACTACTACTACTACTACTACTACTACTACTACTACTACTACTACTACTATACTACTATTACTACAAGCCTGGAAGGAAGGACACAAAACAGCATTAATCCTGATCACCTTTAATCGACACACACCTCAAGTTGCTGAGTGTCCTTTCAACCGGCTCCTACTACTACTACTACTACTACTACTACTACTACTACTACTACTACTACTACTACCTAATACGACAACTAGTAGGGACATGAAGAAACAACAGCAGCAGCACCAGCAGCAGCAGCAGCAGCAGCACCACCACCACCACCGCCGCCAGCCCCAGCACCACTAACACCACAACCGCCACCACCACTGCCACCATCACCACCACCAGTACCACTACCGGCCCAAGCACCACTACCACCACCAAAAACAAAAACAACTAGGGCTACTACCAGCACCACTACTGCTACTACTACTGCTACTACGGTTGATGATATAAATCCTGCATTACCTGAATATACAATAATTCCAATAGTTTCTAAGGTCCTTAAAAAAATGCAGGGTTTATATCATCAACCGTATGACAAAGGCTTCAGGGCTTTGTTGTCTATGCATTTTTCAAGTGTCTCTAGAGTATACAGAGTTCAGCAGGGTCAAGGGGGGTCAGGTTTACAAGTTTGTGTAGTGCAGCATCCATGCAAAACAACATGAGGTCCCACGAACTGCCATGCCGACCCATCCTTCAAACTCCCTGTATGTATGATGCAACGTGTTTGGGGATTGAGGGCTTTCGGGAATTTTCCTTGAAGGTTACATTGCCCCAGCTTCGCTGACCTGCTGGCAATGCAGGATAGAAGGTTAAGGGCTTCTGGCTTATATGTGTTCAGGGCTTAGGGTTTAGGGCTTATAGGGTTTAGGGCTTGGGGTTTCGGGCTTATAGGGTTTTAGGGCTTAGGGTTATAATTAGGGTTTTGGGCTTAGGGTTTAGGGCTTACTTGGAGGCGCTTTTGACTTCGTAAGTCTACTTAGTATCCCCTAGAAATCCTATTATAATCCCCATAACCCAGCGTACTAGTCCTATGACTAAGTCAAAAGGGCCTCCAAGTAGGGCTTATAGGGCTTAGGGTTCATAGGGCTTAGGGTCTATAGGGTTTAGTATTTCTTTTGGGTATATACGGGATAAAAAGGGCAGCTTTGTAGCAGTCGGTGTCTATGGATGCCGATTCTCAAGCGCACGAACTGCCAAGCCCCAAGTTACTACAACCCTATATAATATGACGAAGCCCAATGGTCTCATAGATGCTTTTGCCGTGTGGGGATGTCAATATGATACAACCCAGAAATTCAGCCCCCTACATAAACCTTACAATGAAACAACGCCGGAACACCATGCTATGAAAATTAAACGCCCTCCTGCTGACCAGGCATCGCATCGCCGAGATCAAGCAGTTCTGCATGCAGAATCCGAAGTTCATGCGGTGCCTTGGATGATAAAGTCTTTGGGCTTATATCTTGGTTCCTGGTGTGCTTAGGAAAGATGTCTACAATGACAAGATTGTGAAGTTCTGGTACGAAGAAGAGACTTCCGCATCCATGATGGCAACAGAGAAAATGGAGTACAAGGATAAGACACAGGTGGAAGCTGGTGTTGACATCGATGATGAAGGTTATGTCAGAATGGGTTCAGGCATGGAGTTCGACATGAACTTTGATTCGTTCGGACCGAACATGCCGGGATCTTCCAATGATATGCCAACGGTCAAGGGCAGTGGCAAAGGTTTCTCGATGCATCTATACAGTGCATGTTTCTAGGTGCATTCAATGATCAGATGCAGTATGTTGCAGCTGAAAACATACAGGTGGCTCCGAGATTGCCCTGCCCAACCTAGCCGATGGCCAAGACCCAACGGGCTTCATTGTGCCCTACCAGGATGGTATTCTGGCCAAGGCTACGAAGCTTGCTGATGTTGCTGGTAAGCTAGATGTGGCC